>OENG01000025.1:1742824-2233962 GCA_900239735.1 Blumeria hordei DH14 | reverse complement strand
CAACCATAAGACATGGATTGTATGTCGAAGACACCATTTGGAGATTTTCAATATGATGCTTTTGATAGGTGGTAAACCAGTGGACACCTGATTCTGCGACACCATATAGGGGCTTTATGACATGTAACACGGTCCCTTGTGATATTTATTTGCAGTTCGGATGGCAACTGAGCAAGAATGTACCGCTGTAAGACAGTCTGTGATTGTGGATATGCTTGAGTAATATCTCTCAATTCCAATGCTGTTGATGAATGTAGGCATGCGGCAATCGCAATTAGCAGTCGCTGGCTGACACGCTGGATTGTGGGAGATTGGGTGAGTATATAAGTTTTATCAACGTGCTGTGACCGGCAATGACAAGTCGTGATTTCTCATAGGGATTATCAGTTTTTCCTTTCACCTCGCGGACTATTCGTGACTTGAACAGGCGGATGTTCTTGTGTACCCCATCTGGATCGTGTTGCACAAATTCAAAGACGCCACGTTCAGACAGCTGATCAATTTCTTTCTTATCAGATGCTTCGAATGGTGAGCCAGGTGTTGTAATGATACCTTCTGCTCGTAGTTTGAGTGATAGGATTCGATCACTTTCCTCTTTCTTTGAAAAGTATGCCTGGCACTGAATAGAAGGAGGCGTTGCCTTTGGTTTGTTCCTCGAACCTTGTGGCCGGCCCCGACGACGAGGTTGCTCAGATGGAATAATAGATTGTAGCGGGTCGTGCTGGTTAGGGGTGATCGCTGTTGTAACTGTAGACGGTTCTGGTGTCACTAATCTTTCCTGGCGTTGATAAGGTCGAACATGGGTTGACCTAAAGGTTACTGGGCCGTTTATCATTTCGACTATAACATTGTGGCCTTCCATGGCAGCTATTTTGTAGGGTCCTTTCCATCCTTTATTTTCTCGCCATACGATTACTTCGCTTTGGAGGGGCAGAGCAAGGACAGTACCATCATCAGGACCATTGCAGGCGTTCAGTGCTTCATTAACCTGACGTGTTGCAGCCAGTTTTCGAAGAGTTGTCATAGCCTTGTGTACAGCTGCTCCACGTTTTTGGGTTGTCTGCGATGGCGGTGAATCAACCGTTACTCTTGGGTAAGCACCAAAAACTAACAGCGTTGGTACTAAGCCATCAGGTCCAGTAGTATCATTGACGGCCTTAACAGCCATCTGAAGTATTGCCTCTTCTCTTGTAAATGAGCCTAGTTCCGTATAAAGTATCTCCCATGCCTTGCGTAAAGGTGCATGTCCTCTTTCGATTTTTCCTATGGACCAGTGCGCCTCAGTAGGTATTTGTTTACATGTGATTCTCATTGCCTTTGAATCATTACGCCATTCGGTTGAGCTAAAATTGGTTCCGGCATCATGTGTCAAAGTATCAGGTGGGCCAAGGTATGTATCGGCCCACAACATACGAAATGCCTCAAACGTGTCGTGTGCAGATAGCGAAGGGAGAAACTTTGCACCGTGAAATGATGTAGCGGAATCAATTACATGAAGAACAGGTTTCCCGTTTAAATAGAGGACATCGACTAAAACTTCATAGTTAAACTCGTGGTCATCTTTAAGTGAGAACTTAAATCTTCTAGGAGCAGATCCATGTGTCTGGCAGTGATGGCAGAAATCTTCGATATACTGTAGCATGGATGGGTCAACGTCACTGTGGCCAGCTTTAGTCAGAAGTTTGTATAGCCTATCAGTTGCTGGGTGTCCAAATCTACGATGTAGCGACGTAGCTCTACTTCAGTAAGAAAAAGGCTGGCGTTCTCCGTGCGTCGTAGATGGAACCAAGCGTGGCCCCATTTTCGTACCACTGGGATCGTCTTTTCACCTTGGACAAGTTGATTGGTAACGTTGTTGAAGCTGACGTTGAGCTTGTCCATATCCTTCAGGCATAGTAGGAACGGTGTTGGAGTATCCAGTATGTGAAACCTGATACTACCAATTGCCGTAGACACTTGTACTGTACCAATGGACGAAACAGCTTTGCCTGGGCCAAATTGAATATTTGCCTTGCCTGCGTTTGCTAGATTAAGCTTTACAGATGGATCTTCGCGTTGCAATGCGTAGTACTGAGCTTTTCCTCCAGTTGACATGGTTGATGCACCAGAATCAGGCATTATACCTTGCCAGACTTGCGTTGTATATCTTTCATCAATGGTGAATAAATGTACAGGCACTGCATCTTCTCGCTCTTTGTAAATATCCTCTCCAGTTAAGCGATGTATGAATGCTGCATTAGTGAGATAAGTGCTCACGTTTTGCATTACATCTTGTGGGCCGTGCGCTTCATCATCATCATCCTCACCAAAAAAGCCGTCAAGCTCATTTCCTTCATAATCTGCGAGGTATTGGGCGTATTGGGAGTCATCTTCTGTGCCTGTATCGCTTATGTACTGTTGCTTAGCTCGTTTGCGCTCATCAATTGAGTGGTTCGACGACCAACAACCTTCTTTGTTGCAGACAAAGCACCTTTTCAGATTAGAACGTCCATTATCATGCCCTTGGTACAGGCCTCTAGATAGGCCTCTAGTTAGACCCCTTCCTCTGAAACCATCTCTGAAGTATCCTCCCCCTCGGAAGCTTCCTTTCACACCATTTTGTCCTCTAATATTGCCTCTGGAAGGGTGAATGCCCCGAGATTCCCCTCGACTTTTACCATTACCATTGAAACGTCGGTCGATGTAATATGCTTCGTCAGGCTCATTCGAATCCATAACCAAAGTATTTATTGACCGTGAAACATTGACTTCTACTGATGACCTTAACTGATCAAAAAGCTGTTCGCAGTTTTTCGGGGGTGACATGAGAGCATATTCGAGTTCAGGTACCCCACGACATGCGTTTATAACTGCTGTATGAAGCTGTTCGTCACCTGAGTATCGTGTACCAAGCGCCTGTTGGCATAGCTGCAATTTATCAAGTAGCATTTCCAGGATACCATGTAAGCTTTTATCCCTATTGTAAGATCGAAGCTTTTCGAAAGTTGTGGTTGTCCAGTCAGTGAAATATTTACCTCGGTGAACTTTGTGCTCAAAATGCAGTTTAACTTTTAGGTATTGTTGGCCAAAGTCGTCAGTTCTGGGGATGTAGTGGAGCTGGAAATCACGGGCTTTACCAGTAAGAATACGTGGAAACACTGCATGGAACTGGTTCGGTCTGATACCTGCGGCTAGACAAATGTCCAAGAATAGCATCACTTTGTCATCTAGTAGGTCGTACACATTGCCGGTATATTTGTCTTCAGAGCTGTATATTTTTGTAAAAGCTGCTTGGGTTTGCAAATCTAGCGGCTCTCGCCTATAGTACTTTCCTTGAGTGGGTAAAGATCGATAGAAGTCGAATGGTTCCTGTGGAATCATTGAATCTCTACTTACTGGTTCAGCGGTAGGAGGTAGGCACTGAGGTGCTGAGGTGCTAGGGTGCCATAAGCTTGATGACTGTCTTATATTGCTTTGCTGCTCGAACGACGGTTGTCTTTGCGACTTTGACTGCGGCTTTCCGTCTTTTTGATCGCTTTGGCAGATGTTGTTTTGGGCGAAGACTTTGACTTCAACTTCTTGCTGGGGACTAATTTCTCTATTTAAGATCAACTTTTTGCGGTATTCAAAGAACCGGGATCTTGGGTCTAAGTTGACCTGCTTGATAAGTTCATCATCGTCCCATTCTGGTAATGTTTTGGCGGTTAATAGAGCAAATAGTTGCTTGTTGATGTGTCCTGCTGTGGGCCCGAGGTAAATTCCATGATTGCGAAGTGCCTGCTTTAAGCACTTGCGAGCTTCTGACTCAGCAATACTAAAGTGGTTTAAAGTCCAACCCTCGAATTCTTCCTGATATGTAGCCAATAGATCTTCATCAATCTCTTCATTATTAGTGTAAGATGCGATAGCTTTGGCGATTAACATAGATGTATGGGCTGTGTTGGAATTTTCATTTATAGGAGTGTCGTATAGTTCCTCAGTGACGTGTCTCATCACAGATTGTCTAATAGGAATCTTCGAATCCCCGACCAGTTGCTCAGCAGTACAGGGCATTTTTTTTTTTTGATTAGGGTGACAAGCTCTGATGGGTGTTCTTTTGACTGCGTTGTGGACGCACTACTAGATTACTACAAGGATCGTAGTAGTTGAAAGATAACGGTTGGTAACCACTAGATTCCTCTGAGGTTCGTAATGATTTTCAATCGTTTCTGCTTTTAGCACAAATCTCACTATTCTGCAGAGGGACTGAGCTTCAATCAAGATTTGTAAAACTTGCGTGAAGCCGTTAATCTCAGGAAAAAGTGATCGGGATCTGTCTCTTCTGTCTAGCGAATCTGTGGCCTGAAGACCACTGATCAGTGTTGACAGGACTTAAGCACTAGTGCTGGAGAATGGAAGTAGCGTGTACTGAATTGTATATGTAATTGTTACTATCTAGGGCGCGTCATATCTCCATAGATTAGATGACACGCACAGGCCTGTCCCGATTAGTCATCATATTTGCCAGCAAGTATTGTCTGACGAGCCTGATGGCCTGAGGCCTCTACATCTAGCCTGAGTGGAACCAACAAATATGGAATTTATTGTGTGTATTATGACTACAACTCTTATCCTGTTGATAATTCTACAATCTAAACACTTTACAATTACAGAAATTGTGGAATACTAAGCGAGACACGTGATACAATTACAGAGCTATTGTGACGACCAGAAGGGAGCACAGGTTAGCAGATGAACAAGTCGAATCAGATAAGGACAAAGATCTGGAATATAATTCATAAGATTCTAAACTAGGGAAAGAAGATTACAAGAGGTATCTAGAGATATACATATATACATAATATACAACTGGTCCGTGCGCATATAGGGTCACACTACAATACCCGAAAAGAACAATAGCATCAGAGGCCCCAAAGGTTAGGAATACAAGGCCGTAACATCACCCTCCCCTTCCAAAAAAGCTTGTCCTCAAGCTTGAATTCATAGGAGTATCATTGCTGAGTAT
Source organism: Blumeria hordei DH14 (assembly GCA_900239735.1). Lineage (NCBI taxonomy): Eukaryota > Fungi > Ascomycota > Leotiomycetes > Helotiales > Erysiphaceae > Blumeria > Blumeria hordei. Next base: position 2,228,978 of record OENG01000025.1, on the reverse strand, counting down.
ACTATAATCGTCCTCACCATTCTTCCAAGCACTTAGCCATTGCATTATATTTTTTGGAGGGCCTGGCTTGTTTGGGTACTGCTTGTGAAATTCGATTAATTTGGATGGGGCAGTCATGAAGTCAGAAGCAGGATAGTACTGTGGGTCGTCATCCCAGCCAAGCCACTTAGCGCAATATTTTAGTTTACCCCTCAGCAGTTTTACATCCAGTATTTTTTCAACTTCCCACTCATCATCACCTGTGATGCTGACTGGGTCTGGTTGAGGAATAATTTGTCCCGGTAATGGATCGTCGGCGGCCTTCCTGAGGTAACGCGCATGAAAGACATCGTGATTGGACCATTGTTTAGGGATGTCTAATTTAAATGAGTGACCTTTTTTCGATAAAATCTTGTAAGGACCCAGGAATTTTGGTGATAATTTTGTGCTGGACCTTTGTAGCCGGAGATTCTTAGTTGATAAATAAACTCTATCTCCAACATCGAAATCGGGCTCGCGACGATGTTTGTTTGCTTGAATGACCATTTTCTCTTGACTTCGACGCATAATCTCTTGGCCGACCTTCCATGTTTCCTGCAATTTGTGTGCAAAGGCTTCTGCATCTTTTAGCGCTAATTTTTCCCTTGCCGTCTTTGGATGTGCTGGAGGATTCCAATCGTATGATTTTCGAGGTGTATAGCCCCTGGAAAGTTGAAATGGCGACATGCCAATAGAATCATGTGGTAGTGTTAGCTGCGCATTATCCATGGCAGGAAGTAGATCAGACCAGTTGTCTTGATAGTGATCTATGAACGGGCGTAATCGGTGAGCTATGTATTGGTTCATTATTTCTGTTTGCCCATCAGTTTGTGGCGAGTACGCTGTTGATAGTCGTAATTGCACACCCAAAATTTCCATGACATATGTCCAAAAAGCCGAAATGAATTGAGCTCCCCTGTCCGAGACAATCGAGTCTGGAAGGTCATAGTACCGATAGACATATGTGAAGTACAGTTCTGCTGTGTCACGGGCAGTAATACCTTTTTTACATGGTAGGGTGACAGAGACTTTGGATAAACGATCAATAAATACAACAACTTTATCAAACCCTTTTTTATCTTTTGGCATATCCATGTAATCCATACAAATGTGTTGCCAAGGTCTCTCGGGTATAGGTAATGGCTTGAGGAGACCGGGCGTTTTATCGCGTGCAGCATGGTGGACACGACACAGGTGACAGTTCCTGCAATATCTTTCGACATCCTGGCGCATGTTATTCCAGAAGTAACGTGATTTAAGCTCTAGATATGTCTTGTTACGACCAGCGTGCGCAGTGGAGATCTGGTCATGAATATCACGGATGAGATCCGTTCTTAAGTTATCTTTGTCTGGAACAACTAACCGGTCTTTAAAAAAGAGTACACCTTTATCCATCCTTAAATTATTATTGGATCTCGTTTGTTCGCGCATATCATGTAGACTGTCATGAGTTCGATTAGCTTCTATGATTGCATCAATAACTTTTATAGATTCCATGAGGCAGATGTGCAAGTCTCCTTTGACTTCTTTTGATAGATTACTATTTTTTAATACTGGTTTATATCGGATTTCTCTTTTCACTTGATCCTGCGGGCCTGTATCCTGTTCACGGCGGGATAGCGCGTCCGCCGAGGTGTTCTGTTTACCAGGTCGATATTTAATTTGAAAGGAATATTGAGATAGTAATTCAGCCCAACGGGCCTGTCGAGCTGTTAGATTTTTTGAAGTCATGAAATACTCTAGAGCACGATGATCAGTAATGATGTCAATTTTGTACGGGGAACCTTCCAGTTCTGCTCTCCAATTATTTAGTCCACGGACTATGGCTAACATTTCTTTGTCATGAACTTCATAATTTAATTCAGCTGGTTGCATTGTTTTCGAAAAGAAAGCAACTGGATGCCAGTATTTATCATATCTTTGAGAGAGTATAGCAGCGACAACCCCATCTGATGCATCGGTTTCCAATTGCGATGGGCGATCTGGATCGAAATGTTTTAGTATAGGCGTTGAAGTAAGAGCGCTTTTAAGACCCTCGAAAGCAACATGACAATTTTCATCAAAGTTAAACTTAACTTCAGATTTGGTGAGATTGATGAGAGGTTTTGCTACTCGTCCAAACTCAGGAATGAAACGGCGATAAAAATTACAGAACCCTAAAAATGATTGGATACCCTTTACTGACTTGGGTGGCAGCCAATTCTCTACTACTGATATTTTATCAGGGTCTACCCTTAATCCATCCACACACACAATATACCCGAGGTATTTAGTTTTCCTTACATGGAATTCACATTTCTTGATATCCGCTTGCAATCCTGCTTTTCTTAGTCGTAAAAGAACTTTTCGGACGTGCTCACAATGTTCACTTTCATTTTCGGAATAAATTAGTATGTCATCAAGGTATGCAGTGCAGAATACGTCTAAGTAATCGAGAAGGGTGTCGTTCATATATCGCTGATAGGTGGCTGGACCATTTGTTAACCCGAATGGAAGAACTTTACACTTATAGGAGCCATATCTTGTACGGAAGGTCGTCAATTCTTCAGAGTCGGGATGCATTCTTATACGGTGGAAAGCCTGTCTGATATCAAGTTTTGTAAATATTTTCGCTTTATTTAAACGTGCCAGTGTTTCATCAATCAATGGTAAAGGGTACCGGTCTTTTTTTGTTATTGCATTTAATTTTCTAAAATCAATACAGAAACGAAGGCTACTGTCTGCTTTTTTGACAAAAAGGACCGGACTTGAAAAGGGCGCTTTACTTGGTTCAATAAAACCTTTATCGAGATTTTCTAGGATGTATTTGTGCACGGCTTTAAGCTTCTCAGACGACATGGGGTATAGGGGTCCGGCGGAAAGTTGTTGTAGGTTCTCGAGTTCAATCTTATGGTCATAAGGCCGGTGCGGGGGTAATAAATTGGAAGCGGATTTGGAGAAGACATCAAGGAGATCATGGTAGTATGAAGGTACAATTTTCTCTAGTTCTAAGTCTTGACTCTCACACACAATTGGATCGTCTTCCTCTTCTTCGATTTCGTGTCGAATTTCTTTGAGACTAAGGAAAGAAGATGTATGGTCAGTACAGCCAGGGCTTGAATGAAGGGCGGGAGCGCTTAATTGGCATAAGTCTAAATCTGATTTTGATCGAATATTTGTCAATTTCAAATTTTTTCCTGCTGAATCATCACTGACAGATTCATTTGTGTTGCATTCTTCATTTAATTTGGATATTTGAATTGGAAGAGCAGACCTGGAAGCGAGGTGAAAACTTTTCTTGTCCTGCACGGACCGTTTTGTAGACCGAGCGCCGTACATTGCCATTCTGTCTTCTTTGTTAAACAAACTATCCCGACGTGTGACATCTTTTTGATGGATTTTAAACGGTTTGGGTCGGTCCGTTAAGAGATATTGCAACGAGGTTCGAATAGGTGAAGAGAAAGATAGTGTTTCTGGATGGTCTGTTGGCCAAACAAGGCGGCGCTGTCGTGAGTCAATCATTATGTCGAAGTGCGCTAAAAATCTACTACCAAGGATTACATCATGCGATCCTAATTCTACAATTAAGAAAGGCAGATTATCTAGCCGCCGTCCATTTATCCACAATGACAATAATATGTATTGCGATATTACAGGGCCTTTCTTTCCATCAAAGCCTTTGGATTGAATAGAATATCCGAGATTTTTAGGCTTCTCTCCAAGACATTTTGATATGGCGTATGCACATCTTGAATCGATATATGCAAATCCATTTGCTCCTGTGTCCGGGAGTACAGATACTCCGTCCACTATTCGCGAATTTCCAGAGAACGAGCATTGCAAAGTGTAGGTTTTCTCTGACATTATTTTACCCAGATCAATATGTTGTATATTGACTAAATATCCTAGAAGGGAGTTTTTATCTAGGATTCCACTTTTCCCTTTGGATCATTCTCTAAAATATCTACCTCATCCTCTGAACACAAATCTGAATCCACGCTGGATGACTCTTCAGCTACCACTTGAACAGTTGCATGCCTATTGTTAGGGATTCTAAAAGGGCATTCAGACTTGGTGTGTCCCGATTTTTTACAATAGTGACAAGTTACATCTATACCTAATTTTTGTTCTTGTCTAGAATCAGGTCTAAAATTTGGCTGTCTATTTGAAGCGAGGGTAGAAGATTCTGGTTGGTAAAGTCTTCTACTGGAGTTTAGTTTTTCTGGTTTATAAGTCGAACTTTTCTCGAGTCGAATTCGTTCCTTATCAACTGGTTCTGCAAATTCACAAAGAGAATTGAAATCCGGACATCTATGTAACTGGGTGTAAACTGCCAATTTTAGCTGTCGGTTCATCTTTCCATACATCAGGTCTCTTCGTAGGGAATGATGTATTTTGGCTTTGCCAGCTAATGAAAGAAATCTGGTCTTAAAGTTTTGAAAACTTTCATAAGTGCCTTGTCGTAGTGATTCAAACTCCACCATACTGTCCCTTTGTAACGTGCTACTACGATGACTCGCGATTAAATGATTTACCATTTGAACCGAATTTACGAAATCATTTTCTACATCTTCCCCAGAGAAGTACGGAACCAGCATTTCTTGAGCTTTGGCTTTTGTGGATGCAAAGATAAAATTCATGATCCTCCGATCTGAGCCCCAGTGTCCGTCGTTGTCTTGTATCCTACCTCGAAGTAAAATAAGCCAATTTTCAAAAAAATCCAGATCGTCGATACCTCCGAACTCGCGAATAGGATTAATGATTCGATCGGCTGTACCTAGTCGAACGTTCCCATAGGTTTGACCTACTGTCTCGGATGGATCGCGATATTTTGCAAAAGGAGGCCCTTGAAAATTGGGCTCTTCGCTGCTACGGAGACGTGCTGTACTTTGTCTCTGATACTCTATCCTCCTAGTGGCACCTCTTTCGACTGATGGAATTATATGATCATAGTCAATGGGGCCCTCCCTAGTTTGAGATTTCTGTGTACGATAGTGGCTAATTGATGGCCTCAGAATATCTTCTTCTTCTTCTTCTTCGTCTTGAAAGCGTTGTCTTGTTGTCGGAGAGTAGGCGTTTTGGCATTCTGAGGAGCGTGGCATAGGATTAGGTCTTGATAGAGACGGATTCAAACTTGCGGATTCTATAAGCTTCTCTAGTCTAGCCATTTTTGTTTTTAAGAATTCGATTTCGCTTTGCTGTTGTCTATTTGTGAACTCAAGCTCGTGATGGCGACTCATTTGTTTATAGGCCGTGTCGACAATTGCATCAGCCATTTCTCTACCAGTTTCATTTTGAGCTACTGTCAACTCGTCCACTCTTCGATTGACTTCCGAAATACGTGGTTTACCTTTTCGAACAGCAACATTTGGGATTTCAATGTTCGAAGTTATCCTGTCGGGGCTAAGTTCATGATGTAAATTTTCCGCTTCAGACTCCACATCAGAGGTTGGCGGGGGAGGTAGATAGGGTTTAGGAGTCTTGTACTTGTCGGACATTTTTGGAAGAAATTAAGAAACAAATTAGTGCGTTTATTTTTATTTTTTTTTTTTTTTTTTAATTGAGAGTAGGAAAACTTTATCAACTGTAATAACTTTTGTGACAAGTTGTTCCCTGAAAGTACTTTGAGCACGATATCGCGTAGTTGTACGTTTCGTCGAGTTAAGTAGGTTAACTGCGAAAAATCTCAGTCTCGATGAGATAAGGAAATTGTTTTGCCTTCCCAGGCGTATTGGTGAGTTTAGAATAATGTGACGACCAGAAGGGAGCACAGGTTAGCAGATGAACAAGTCGAATCAGATAAGGACAAAGATCTGGAATATAATTCATAAGATTCTAAACTAGGGAAAGAAGATTACAAGAGGTATCTAGAGATATACATATATACATAATATACAACTGGTCCGTGCGCATATAGGGTCACACTACAATACCCGAAAAGAACAATAGCATCAGAGGCCCCAAAGGTTAGGAATACAAGGCCGTAACAGCTATCACATGACTTTCAACAATTTCTGTGTTGGGATACACTTTGTTGATCCTACTAGGCTCAATAATAAGTAGTCCTGACCAACTAGTGTTTGGAAAACGGAGATTGCCTTTACCCTGTGCTAGTATTGTTTACTGCTTTTAATAGGAGATCCCGCACAGGCTGTCACGGACTGACCCTGTAAAGTTGTGTTGCACCTGGCCAACTGTGTCATGAGTGTACTCAAATCACAGTTAATGCGTTGCGATAGTTACAGTGTTGCGATAGCAACAGTTACCACCCAAGATACCAATCTGTTGCTATGATACGGATGTAGGCTATGGCACCACCGGTTATGGTAACTGCTCTCATGTACTTAAGGGAGCTCTGAGACTGTATCTGTACTGTAGCTTCTTGTCTTGTAATTTACCTACTCTCTTGATCTCATCTTCGTTCTCGTCCTAGTCCTCGTCTTCGTCTCCGTCCTAGTCCTCGTCTTCGTCCTCGTCTTCGTCTCCGTCCTAGTCCTCGTCTTCGTCCTAGTCCTCGTCTTCGTCCTAGTCCTCGTCTTCGTCCTAGTCCTCGTCTTCGTCCTAGTCCTCGTCTTCGTCCTAGTCCTCGTCCTACTCTCCGTCCTAATCCTAGTCCACCGTCGACGAGCCCTGACATTACAAGAAGCTCTCAAAACATCTTCGACAATCCGCACCATGTCTTCATCGGCCCCAATTGACATGAACCTTACCCCAGAGGTTTTGAACGAACTGAGCAACATTTCCGACGTCTCTCAACTTGTGCAAGGGGTACAAAATAAACCGGAACTCATGCTTTCTGCGATTCAAGCACTTGTCAAAAGCAAGAATGCCACAACTGTAGAACTGGAGAATGCACAGAAAAGAGCAGTTATGCTCGAAAAACAGGCAGCTAAGGGGAAACGCCCATCAGTTGACATGGAGGCCGTCATGAGCCATTTTACCGATGCCCTGAAAGAATCTAAAAAGCCTAGGTCTGTGATGATCCCTGATCCGCCAATTTACTCGGGTTCGAAAGAGGATTTCGACTTGTGGAAGGGAAACATGTTAATGAAACTCAATGTCAATCAGGACCACTTCTCCGACGACCAAGCCAGAATGGTCTATATTTATTCAAGACTGGATAAACAATGCCAGGCCCACCTCCACGCTTGGGTTACAAATGGTTTCATAAGATTTCCTTCGGCTGTTGATATGATGGATACCCTGCATGTAATATTCCACGACCCCAACCTGGAACGTGATGCATCCGCCCGATTGCATAACAATCCTCAAAACAACAAACCTTTTTCGTTATGGATTTCTGAGATCCGCCGAGACGCAGCCATCGCAAACTACGATCCAAACTCTGTCTACCTTCGTGACTTAATGTTCCATAATTTAAGCTTGGATCTCAAAAAGGCATTGGTGCATGAAAGAGGGTTGAGGAAAATGGATTTTAATGAAGCAGTTGCAACCCTCCAGGACATGGAGAATGATCAGAAATTTTACCTCAACGCCTTGTCCGGTTCTAATCAGCAACAGTTACCAGCACGTACTCTGCAACATGACCCGCACCTCACACGATTTAGATCAACGGGAGACCTAATGGACCTCTCCACTGCTGATGTGCGGCCACGCGGCCCTTTATCATCAGAGGAAAGAACTCGTCGTCGCCAGCTTGGGTTGTGCCTGTACTGTGGAGGTAACGGCCACCTAGTAAGGTCATGTCCAATAAAGCCATCCCGCATCCAATTACATGGGAAATCGGCTGAAATACAAGAGTCTACACCAATTCTTGATTCGGGAAATGCCAGAGCTCTTCAATAAGTCGCCTGAAGAGCTCGTTGCCAGCATTAAAACTATCATCCACATCTGTTGTTGGAAAATCATGGAAGGAATCCCGTCATTTTGTAATTAACTGCTTTACTTACAATTATGAAACAAAACCTATTACTTCTCGTGCTCTAATTGACAGTGGCGCTTCTGCTTGTGGATTTGTTGATGCTCAGTTTGCGCGCAATAATAAACTTAATTTGAAACTTTTAGAACAGCCTCGCTCCCTATGTGTCTTCGACGGAACCGAATCCTCAGCAGGTCAAATCACTCATTTGGCTATGACCTCACTTACTATAAATGGCCACACTGAAAATATCTATCTATTTGTGACTACCCTAGCGCAATTTGATCTCGTCCTTGGACTTCCCTGGTTGCAACTTCACAATCCAAAAATATGTTGGGCAGAGAACACTATTCTCTTTAATAATCCTAGTTGTAAGACACATTCAATTAAATTTCCAGCTAAAGTGAAAGCTTTAGCCCCAGAAGAGATATCTGCAATAAAGACTGCCAAGTGTGCGACTAAAGTTCCGATCCCTTCCCTACATATTGAAAGTTGCGACTTGAAATCATTTGAAAAGTCCGCCGCCAGAAAAGATCATGCTATCCTAGCAATAAGCATGGATGATATCAACGAAGCACTGAGTGAGAAACCAACAGTTGATCCGGCCAAGTTCCTGCCAGTGGTGTATCATAAATACCTCTCTGTATTTTCAAAGGATGAAGCTGATAAGCTACCACCTCACAGGCCAAGTGATCATCGTATTATTTTGAAATCAGGCTCTGAAGCACCGTGGGGTCCCTTGTACGGAATGTCTCGAGAAGAACTCCTAGTTCTCCAGAAGTATATCAAAGAAAACCTACAGAAAGGGTTCATCAGGGCCAGTTCATCCCCTGCATCATCTCCCGTCTTATTTGTCAAAAAACCTGGAGGTGGCCTCAGATTCTGCGTAGATTATCGCGCTCTGAATGACCTTACAATTAAGAACCGATATCCCATCCCACGAATCAATGAGACTCTAACCCTACTCGGAAAAGCCAAGTATTTCTCCAAACTAGATGTTATCTCAGCATTCAACCGAATGCGTATTGCGAAAGGAGATGAATACTTAACTGCATTTCGAACACGGTTTGGTCTGTATGAATACCTCGTAATGCCGTTTGGGTTAGCAAATGCGCCAAGCTCATTCCAAAATTACATTAATGACACCCTCAGAGAATATCTTGACAAATTTTGTACAGCTTATATTGATGACATTCTCATATTCAGTCAGTCTTTAGAAGAACATATCAATCATGTGAAGCAAGTTCTCAGTCGCCTTGAGCGTGCAGGTTTACAGATTGATATAAAGAAATGCGCATTCCATGTCCAATCAGTCAAGTTCCTCGGTCTCATCATCACTACTGATGGTATCAAAATGGACCCAGGAAAGCTAGATGCCATTGAATCTTGGCCTACCCCAGAAAATAGTAAAGAAGTTTCTCGATTTATTGGATTTACTAACTTCTATCGGAGATTCATCCGAGGATTTGGATCCATTGTTATGCCATTGACTGACTGCCTTAAGAAGGATAAACCCTTTTCGTGGAGTGTTGAACAGGACACTGCATTCACATTAATTAAGAAAAAATTTCGAGAAGGGGAGGTGCTCTCTCACTTTAATTGGGAGCGTCCAGCTCGTCTAGAAACGGATGCTTCTGATCGAGGGACAGGAGGAGTTTTACTTCAGCCTGATGAACTCGGTAGTTGGAAACCAGTCGCATTCTTTTCTCGTAAAATGAACCCGGCAGAATCCAATTACGAAATATACGATAAGGAACTTCTAGCAATTGTGCAAGCCTTCGAAGAGTGGCGTCCAGAGCTAGAAGGATCTCCTGAACCCATAGAAGTTGTCACTGATCACAAAGCTCTGGAGTATTTCATGAAGTCCCGACTACTCAGCCGGCGTCAGGCTAGATGGAGCGAGTTCTTATCACGGTTCAATTTCAAGATTTGTTACCGACCGGGTTCTCAAAATGGACCAGCCGACGCGTTGTCTCGCCCATCCGGGTCCCCCGATCCAAATCTTCAAAAATTCCTTGAGCAACGAGTTCTTAAACCACATAATCTGATGCCTGGCATGGGAGACAGCCAATTATTAGCTAATGTTTCAGTTGAGCAGATTGAAAACTTACACTCTACTAAGCCCACAGATGAATCCATGACAAACACTGTAGATGCAACAACTCCTCTGACATTTCTGGAACGAATCCGTCAAAGTTACTGTGCTGACAAGTCTACTGTAGCTGTGATAAAAGCCCTGAAGGACCATAAAGCGCCTAGAATCAAAAATTTCACCCTTGCTGAGTGCGCATTTAGTAATGGTCTCTTGTTTTACAGGAACAAAATTGTAGTCCCACAGGGTGAACAAGATCATTCCTTAACATTAGAGATTATTCAATCGCATCACGATCCGCCAGCAGCCGGGCATCAAGGAGCAGCTGCGACGTATTCTGTTATCGCACGTAAGTTCTTCTGGCATGGTATGTTAGTTCAAATAAAGAGATTTGTTCGGAATTGTCACACCTGCTCACGAATCAAACCAAATCGCAAAGGAGCTCAAGGACTGCTATGCCCTCTTCCGGTCGCAAACGAAAGATGGCGACATGTTGCTATGGATTTTGTTGTTGACTTACCTACAAGCAAAGATTGGAATGAAGTCGAGTACAATAGTATGCTTGTCGTCGTGGACAGAATGACTAAGCAGGTCCACGTTACCCCATGCAACGACTTGACTGCACGTAATACCGCGTACCTATTCTACAGAGACTGTTTCCGTCTTCATGGTCTGCCAGACACCATAACTTCCGACCGCGGTAGTCAGTTTACCTCCGAATTTTGGAAATGGACATGTAAATTCCTGCAAATAGATCATCGACTGTCAACTGCTTTCCACCCGCAAACTGACGGCCAGACCGAACGCATGAATGCACGCATCGAGCAACATCTCAGAGCATATGTCAACTTCGTGCAAAATGATTGGGTGCGCTTCCTACCATCTGCAGAATTTGCCCTAAACAACCATGATACGCAAGTTACAGGCACATCGCCATTCCTGGCCGTATATGGTCTGCATCCACGGTCTGGTTCCGAACTTTCTGCTCCTATGTCTAGTCCGCCAGCACCCGCATCCATTAAAATTGAAAGAAATGACGCTGAGATTCTTATATCTAACATGCAAAAAATTGAGAAATTTATCACTCAAAATATTGAGCTCCACACTGCCCAGTATGAAGACCAAGCTAACAGGACAAGGACAGCTGCAAGGAACTATCAACCTGGAGACTTAGTCTGGCTTAACTATAAGAATATTCGCCTCTTACGTCCTTGTCGTAAATTAGATTATAAAAACGGGGGTCCTTTTAAGATTATTGAGCCTGTAGGAAAATATGCTTTTAGGTTAGAGCTTCCCTCCTCATCTAAAATACACCCTGTCTTCCACGTTTCGCTTCTCTCTCCGGTCGCCAGGGACCCGCTACGCAGTCAAACCTCAGGACCCCCGCCAACTCTCGATGCCGAAGATTCTAACCCCGAGTACGAAATTGAAAAGATAATTGGTTCACAGTGGGTTAATAACGAATTGCATTACCTCGTTCGTTGGAAAGGTTACGGCCCTGAAGATGATTGGAGTATACCCGTTTCTCATGCAGATGGATTCAAAGAATTGGCTAAGGATTTCCATCAACTCAATCCTTCAGAACCTAAGCCTAGCGACAAAATTCCAGACACAACTGTAAATACCTCTCGCCGGAGCTCGAGGAAATTAAGGAGGGGGTAATGTCACGGACTGACCCTGTAAAGTTGTGTTGCACCTGGCCAACTGTGTCATGAGTGTACTCAAATCACAGTTAATGCGTTGCGATAGTTACAGTGTTGCGATAGCAACAGTTACCACCCAAGATACCAATCTGTTGCTATGATACGGATGTAGGCTATGGCACCACCGGTTATGGTAACTGCTCTCATGTACTTAAGGGAGCTCTGAGACTGTATCTGTACTGTAGCTTCTTGTCTTGTAATTTACCTACTCTCTTGATCTCATCTTCGTTCTCGTCCTAGTCCTCGTCTTCGTCTCCGTCCTAGTTCTCGTCTTCGTCCTCGTCTTCGTCTCCGTCCTAGTCCTCGTCTTCGTCCTAGTCCTCGTCCTACTCTCCGTCCTAATCCTAGTCCACCGTCGACGAGCCCTGACACAGGCTATCTATTGGTATCAAAAGTAGTCTGGTACCTGTGTTTAGAAGAGTAGTCAAATCAACATCCTTTTATCCTTCATTATTGCATAAGCTTCCCTCTACCAATAAGTCCACGGACTAAGAAGTGGGTTATACATTTCAATACCACAACTTTTTAGACTCAAGTATAGGCCTTGGCCCAATTCATGCAAATCTATTCTTAAATGACAAGTTTAGATTGCAGACAGGACAACTTGACCACCAGTCGTGAGTCATCTAAGCCACATGCATCATAACTATTTTAATAACTAAATTTCTAACATTAAAATGAAGCTGAATTAAAATAGACAGAGATGCTGGTGTTTTTCCTAGGACAGGTCATGATCTATTTTGAGAATGGTATGAAATGAGGGAACGAGATCATAGTCTTGTAAATAAATAGGAGCCTTTCAGTCATGTCTCTGTGTTGTGGTTATGAGCTGAGAGGAGTGTAGCAATTATATGACTCTGCTGTCTGTTGGTGGAGTGTCACAGGCTCATGTGCAATGGTGAGTTGCAGAGATAGCGCGCTCACGCTGGGTGATAGCACAATAGACACTAATTTATTTATAATACTTAACGTCGTGCCCGTGCACAGCACGTGAGGAGCTCACGTGCCGGTTATCTCAGTCTAAATAAAACTACCCAACATGTTGGCACCTGACTTCTGCAGAGGGAGTTCACGCATTTAATAGCTGGGTGCGGGTCACAAATTTCTTTGGAAAAGCACAACAAGTCTGACCGAAAGGGAATCATGTGATTTAACCAAGTTCCCCCTTCCATATTGTTTATTTAATCTATTCTTCATTCAATACAATCTGAATACATGAGAGTTGAAGGGTGACCGGTAACCAGGTATAATTTAATCTTCAAGCGCAGGATGATAAGATCCTGGCTTTCATTTGCTATGTTGGGTTTGTGTAGGCGCCAACACGTCGGGTAGTTTTATTTAGACTGAGCTAACCGGCACGTGAGGAGCTCACGTGCTGTGCGCGGGCACGACGTTAAGTATTATAAATAAATAAATAAATAAATAAAAATAAATAAATGTTGGCACCTGAACAAACCCAACAAAGCAAATGAAAGCCAAGATCTTATCATCCTGAGCTTGAAGATTAAATTAAACATGATTACCAGTCACTCTTCAACTCTCACGTATTCAGATTGTATTGAATGAAGGAAATATTAAATAAACGATATAGACAATATTGACGATGGACACTAATGTTACGGGGCAAGAGAGTATTCAAGATAGAAGTCACGGGACAAGATATGAACAAGATACACAAGATGGAACGTAAACAATATAGGATGCGGACAAGATACAGAAATCTAACAAAACGTCGCACGCCCTCTAAAGACGTGAACAAGGACTACTTAAAGGTCTCCTCGGACTAGCTCAACGCTAGTGTCAATAACAACACCAGTCCTTTTCATTCCTATACAATTAGGTTACTATGACAACTAGACCCCTCACTGCTGCTTAGGCACATTTTCACCCTTTTATGGAGAGTCATGATAAGATCCATGGCAACTGAATGCGTATCACTGTGGCCAAATGGGTGTCAGTAGGTATCAAATGTGAACTCTTACTGACAATGGTGATCTATGAAGGTGATGCTAGATGCGCGTACCAACAATTGATAATATCATCTAATGGATGATGTGAAGTATGATATTATTTTGGATAGATTGATTTACTAAACTCAGCAGGTGAAGAGATTGTAAAGTACATGAACAGCATCTATGCACCAGCCTGTATTTTCCACCCTTTCCTAATACAGCAGCCCATCCTCCGTTCCCCTGTCTCCTAACAACTCAACCAAGCTAGCACAACACTCTGCTCGTCACTTTAAGATTTTCATTTGTATCTAGCTCGGAGTTCAGTTTGAATAAAACGCCACTTTAAGACTGTCACAGCATTTAGTGATTCTTCGCTGAGCACGGCCATCAATTAAGCCAGTCCACAGTCTCCGAGTCCTTGAGCAAGACCTTTGCGAAACTCGACGAAGCTACAAGTACTACTGCAGTACAACAACGAGCTGGAAATCGGCCTGACCTTGAGAGTATTCTCTTGGAGTGGCAAACACGAGTTGAACTAGGAGGAGGGATCACAACTGGCGACTTGCTCCGTGAGAAGGTAAAGCAGATCTGGACACAATTACCACAGCACTTTAACCAACCGTGCCATGAATTCAGCGCTCGTAGGGTTGAGAATTTTGAGAATCGAAACCATAATCAGAATCGGGTACAACACGGTGAAGTTGGTTCAACTCCAGCAGCTGCAGAAGCCGAAATGAAAGCTTTACAGACAATTACAGGAGATTTTGAGGAAGAAAACATATATAATTGTTGGAATTTGCCCCATTTCTTACGATAATCGGCATTCTTTGTAAATATGAACAACTATCCTGCATGATACATTTTAGTTTCTTTTCGCTGATAATATTTTCTCTCATGCACTTGTATGTGCGGGGTATTATGATACCGGGTTCAAATGCAGTGAGAGAAATTTTCACACATACTTTGCGGCTAATGGGATGGCGTTAATGGTGCGGGGTTCAATTCTATCCCACTTCACTGCATAATGGTTGTGTGGTCAGCTGTGCTGAAAATTTCTCACTGTAATAATTGTTGTTTGCATACCCACTTTTCTTCTAGGATATGCGCACATAAATTCTCGTTTTACATGTAACTTAGAACTTTAATGGAAACAATATTCTTTGAGCTTTACTTTCTGCTCGTCTTACTCGGAAATCGCAACAATAATCTGAACGAGTCAGGTCTCTTTTGGAAAATGCTACCTTCACGTGGGCTATTGTCACAATCTCGACCCAGGCTCAAGAAAAACAAGGACCGAGTTTCTCTCTGTTTTTATACAAATGCTACAGGTTCTGATCGAATTCCCATTTGGATTATCAGCAAATATAAGACGCCTCGGGCCTTGAAAAACGTTAGTATTTGTGATGGGCGATCAACAAAACAATAAAGGAAATGAATGGTGGCCGATTACTATCTATTTTCTACATACATCTCGGAACTGTCCACCGAGGGGAGGCTACTTAAGGTGTCTGTCGAATAATAGGACACAAGTTTTATTTGGATGTGTATAAAGCAAGGATACTGGAGTTTGGGCGGTAATGATGATTGTGAAGATGTAATAACAAATAGGTAATGATTAGTAATAGCTTTAGAAGCATGTATCATGTGACGAGTGTTCAAGATCACTAAGGCCCTGGCGCTCCGTCACAAAGAAAGATAGACACGAATAAATGCAATTATTGTTATTGAGATACCACAAATAAAGAATCTATAGGAAATATTCCGACAGTGTCCCAACTCCTAATGCGCAAACCACGTTATTGTAAGGGGGCGGATCGGATGTGAGAAGACGGATCAGATGTGAGAAGACAGATCAGATGTGAGAAGACGGATCAGATGTGAGAAGACGGATCGGAAGGAGATATCAGGTCGTAGGTTAAGCTAAATCTACAAGAACGTTGCACGACCTCTAACAGGTGCACGTAGCTCTTAATTTATACACTAATTACGGACTACTTCCAGCAGAATATGACGAGCTTCCGATAACCCCTTATTCCCCTTAACTATTACAAATAACACCTGATAAACCACCTGTTCTGATCTGCACTCAATTATACTATTGAACCATACCCATTACATCAAGTTGGGCGATCAAGATCGTCCATAAGATGATGATCCTACCTAGCTGAATAGGAACACTGACAGTTATCTGCTCTACTAAACCATATCCTTGATATTCTGAGTAGGCTCGTCATAGCGAATCTGGGTTGTGTTGGTCCATTATTCTATATGAGACTTGCTACAACAATATCCTGTTTACATATTTGTTGTAACCTTGTATTTGTATGGCTGAGTTGGACATCCCTCCACATAGTTAGGCTTATGACGTAATTATGATTAGTGTCCGTGCGACAGTCATTAGGAGATAAATAAAAATAAATTGTAAGCAGACTAATGCAAGCATAAGTCTGAACCCAGTCCCGAAGCGAAAGTACGATCTACACAAACACTTATTGATCTAATGATGATGATGATCAGGGGCGTTAATAGGGTAGAATTAGATATTATAATGCTACGAGTACCTCGTAGCATGTAGTAATTTTATCATTCATTCTTGTATTTGCTGTTACCTTTTAACGATCTACGTGACATTCACTCGAAGACCTCTCTAAGTTTTACATGGTAGCATTATTCTTGGTTGATTCAAACGAAAATTCGACGATAGAAGACTCATCGGGAGCTTTGTTATATCTTGGACGAATTGTTTGTGACGATTTTAGAGAGGAATTTTAATCTTGTGAAATGTCGGCCTTTGGATTATCGAAGGCGGATCGGGAGATCGCTGCCCAAGGCACCGATGTGAATCAGACCGCTGTGGAAAAGAAGCGGTCGGGTAAAAATGTTGCTGCCCGCACTGGCTATGTGCCGGGAAACTTTAGCAATGAGTCCGACTTAGTATCGAACGACAGCATAAGCGAAAGTTTGAAGTCTGGATCTAAAGGCAAAGGTCCAGAAAAACAACACAATGAAAGAAAGTATCAGCATGAAGATGAACGATACGAAAAGGTTTCTGAGCAAGCTGGATCTTCAAGGCCGTCGTATTGATATGGTGAAGGCGGAGACCCACAAGATGACGACGAAGATGTTGGTGCGGGTTGGGATCGGCCTGCCGGAACAGCCCCAAAGAATGGAAGCAGAACCCTGCTGGAATGGAACCTTTTTGACTGGAAACCACCCCAGTCAGATTTCTTAAGAGGAATTGGAAATTGGTCAATGTACCGAGAGGCGGTTTTACTACAACTGGAATGCATAGGGTACGAAGCTGGCATGAAGCTGACACCATTAGACGAGGTGAGACTCGCAGCTGTCATTCAGAGAACCACAACAGCAGAAACCAGGAGTCTAATCATGGGTATGAAACGTGGCACAGAAATGATGAGGTTGTTCGAAAGAACCTATCGGCAAGTTGGCGAAATACAACAAGAAGCCGTGTGGGGAAATCTCATTGCCCTCAAGTATACAGGAGGGTGTCCAGTAGAGTATGTGACGAAATTTAAAACGGCTGTCAGGGACTATATCTCCACAGGTGGAACTCTAGCTGAGAAACAAATATCGATAATCTTCAAGCAATCGACGAAGGAAAAAGCTGGAAGGTGGAATTCCATGTTCTCAACAATTGCACGCTTTCAGAGCTGGTCTGTGGATAATCTCTTACAAGATTTCACAGCTCACCACTACAATAGAATCGGCCAGTCAGTCAAGGAAGAGAATGCCAGAAAGCAAGAGCCGACGAAAAGGTTTTTGAACAACGCCCAAGGTGAAGAAAGCGCGGACGATCAAGTAAAGCCAGCAACGAAAGGGAAAGCCAACAACCCGAAGAAGAAATTTTCAATCCGCTGTTACAGTTGCAAGAAAGAAGGGCATATTGCCAAAAATTGTCCTATGAAAAAGAAAAAGGAAGCATCCAACTCGCATGCTGCATATGGACAAACAGCGAATGACTTGGGCCCACCAGCTGCAATAGCTGATGAATATTGTCAAATTCCCGAAGAGTTTTGCGGAAATAGTTACGCTGCTCAAGTAGACCCACTAATCTACGAAGATCTTGTTAAGTTTTACGACAACGAGATGGCACGACGGCGTGGCGAGTCAATTGCTGAGCAGGAATTGTCCAATTCAGAAAATGCAGGAGCCTCCATTCAATTCACTCAGCAAATTCTCAGTGCTTCTACAAAAAGCGGAGTCAAAAGCCGCTGGCTTTTCGATACCGGTGCTGATGTGGACGCCACTAACAATCGTAGAAACTTCAAACCCGGCATAGTGGTAGAGCTAAAGCCAAATCAATTTCCAGTCCAAACTGGGGGTGGTGTTGTATGCGCAGAATGTGTAGGGGAAGTTTGGCTGTCGCTCACTGGACCTGGTGGTAAACAAACCACGATGAGGTTGAAATATGTTGTATACTTGAAAGCTTTTCCTTTGAATATCATCAGTGGAGAAAGATTCTACCGCAGTGGTGGCTTTCTCGATAAGAATAAAATCGTCAGTCCTAACGGTGAAATATTGTCATACATAGATGCGGAACGACGAGGATTTTTCTTGTGGTTATTCAATCAACCTGAACCCTTGAAATTGACAGGCTACAAAAAGGCGGTAAACTTAACTACCGTCGTCAGCGAGCAAATCAACAAAAATAAGAGCCTTGCACAAAGCCTCGAGGAAAAAGGGTTTAGTCAAACCTATCAAGAGTGCGGGAAAAACGGTGTATTCAAAATGTCCGATGAAGTAATGAGATACCTGATCCTATGGTATAGGCACCTATGTCACCCGAGCACCGAGCGACTTCAATGGACAATCAAGAATACAGTGGGTATCGACCAGATGCCATGGCAAGTCGAAAGTTTGCCGTGCGATGCATGCGATATGGGAAAGTCTCTTGAACATAAGACTTCGGAACGACGGCCTCGAATGAAAAACGTCGGAGAAGGCTGGCATTGTGACGTCAGAACTTTAAACCCAGGAACAATGGAAGGTTACGGGTATTTTTACCTCACAATAGATGACGGTTCCAGGTACAGGATATTTCGCACGTTAAAGAAGAAAAGTGATGCCGCCGACAAAGTCAAGTCGCTGTCGCAATCTCTGAATAGTGAGGTCCCATTAAACGACCTAGACGATGCGCACTGGTTCCTTGGGTACCTCGAAAGGTCATTCCAAGAATTTGGACTTCCTCCGAAAGTTTTCGAGACTCCAGTGTCGCCTTGCAGAGACAGATGCTTGTACTACGAGAAAAACCATCGGCACCTGAACGAGTATGGAACACTCGGATTGTTTTGTGCAGTAGATTCCAGTTTTGCAGATGATCATCATACGGCAAAGTCCACGACAGGATTTGTGATATCAATGGCTGGCGGACCCATAATTTGGAAATCTAAGCAACAGAGTACCGTCTCGATATTAACTTTCGAAGCCGAATATGGCGCTATGTTCGAAGCAGCAAAGGATTGCGCATGGATTCGAAATGTCTTGACTGAACTAGGTGAAATGCCCGCTGGACCTATACCGGTATTAGAGGACAATACGGGAGCTATAAAATGGGCTATTAACGAAGGGATGACATCGGATCGACGTCACATACGTGTCAACTATCATTATGTTGCACAGGAAATTCGAGATCAAAACATTTGTGTTAGGCAAATTGAATCCAGCAACAACCCCGCAGATGGATTCCCAAAATCCCTAAGTGCCGATACTTTCCGACGCTTCACTAAGCTGCTAGGGTTGATGGATGAATTTTCGCTTAAGGACTGAGAGGGCCTGTAAGCAGACTAATGCAAGCATAAGTCTGAACCCAGTCCCGAAGCGAAAGTACGATCTACACAAACACTTATTGATCTAATGATGATGATGATCAGGGGCGTTAATAGGGTAGAATTAGATATTATAATGCTACGAGTACCTCGTAGCATGTAGTAATTTTATCATTCATTCTTGTATTCGCTGTTACCTTTTAACGATCTACGTGACATTCACTCGAAGACCTCTCTAAGTTTTACATAAATCATTCAATTGTCCTGATTTGGCGCCTTTTTGGCCCATGCAGGTGTAGACTTCGGTCAGATACAATGATGATATAGTTGTGATGAACATCATGCCTCAGATATCATTTGCAAGTCTCACTACGGCTGTGACAAGGCGGCTTTTTCTTCACCGCTGTCGAACTATGCCCTCCGTGAAACTCACCGAAGGGAAACCTCTCAAAAAACCGTGGGTTATCCAGACATGCCACCATCAACAATGTAGCTTACTTCAGTATGGTGAGGTCTGCTGGAGTCGAACCAGCGATCTTCTGTCTCAGGTGGGATAGATGTTCAGGCTATCCAGACCCTACTTAGAAGACCGGCCCGGATAGTGTACCGCTACACCATCCGACCTAGTCACTAGGAGATAGGCGCAGCCTGTAACAGTATTCAGACAATGGGTGGCAAGTGGAGGTGGAATTCCAAAGCATGGATGAACACAGCAATTATGGGCGAATGGCTTCAAGAATTCTATCGCCACATTGGAAATGCCCGAGATGTACTTTTGATAATGGATAATTTTTCTGCCCATTATTCTGCCGTTAAATAATACCCTCCTCCGTCGAACATCAAGATCTGTTGGCTTCCAGCCAATAGTACAAGCCGGTACCAACCTCTTGATCAAGGCATTATTCAGAACTGCAAAGTATTCTACAGAAAATACCGGATCCGCTTTGTTCTACAAGCAATCAAAGAGGGTACAAATCCACAATCAAGTGTCAATATTCGACTAGCAATTCGCTGCATCTTATGAAGTTACAAATACAATGATTCATAATTGCTTTCGGAAATGGACTCTTATTTCCAAGCCAATTGCTCTTCCTACGTCTGTACTTCCGACTAGACTTTCTGAATTGTTTAATGAGGTAGTTAGAGTAGGAGACATACGAGATACAATGGCAATAGACAATTTTCTTAATCCAATTGAGGAGGAAGAGGAAGGGAATTTGATGCTTGACGAGGCAATGATCTTACAAGAGGTTATAGGAGAATATTTGGGAGCAAATCAAGACGAAGAAGAAGAGGTAGTACAAGACGAACAGCCTTTGCGGACAGCAAAAGAGGCCGAAATGGCTCTGAAAGTGTTGATTGAGTAGACTGACAGTCAAGATTCTCTTGTTTCGAGCTATTTGAGAGTATTAGAGCGATTAGAGACGGCAATTTGGAGTATAAAAGAGGCATCAAAAGTACAAAGTAGCCTAGATAGCTGGACTAGATAATCATATTATTTTAAACGATATCCTCTTTATGACAATATTCTTCACGGCTCCGATTACATCGTCTTAACAGGGGTCTGACTGTAGCGATTTAAATTTGGTAGTGGATGATAGCCAGTTATTAATGAGGCAAGCTCCTAATTGAATTGGATTAACGCTTATATTGGTCGTTCAGGCAAAAAAGTATGATTTAAGATTAAGATTGAGGATTCCCGTGAGAATAACAGACTGACATTGATGAAAAGTCGCTGAGTATAGATGTGTCTGTGTTAACCTTCGACTTCGATCCGGATACAATTCTTCTTAGCTATCCTAGATGTACAGTGCATAATGAGCGATCACACAGGCACCATTGGAAGTTGAAGAAAACTTCTTTGCCGGCTTGAATCGTATCTTCATGAGGCTTAACATCTGCAAATGGTTTTACTTTAACTTGTGCATTTAATGGTGATTTTGACCTTTATATTTAATAAGAGATCGGGTAAGCTTTAAAATATGTGTAAGGAGTGTTGCAAGGTAATCACGAATTGAGAGGATGGTAGAGGCAGCCTTGGGAATGTAAGATAGATTGGCTATGGGAGTATAAAATGGTGTAACTTCTGCGAGGTCTACATACATGAGGTCTGGGTGTATGCTGAGTAATTCCAAGACTAGATTCGCATTCATGTCACGTATATGTGTTTCATGTTCAAGCACCTTTTTTTTTTAAATCATTTAATGTGTATTCAGCTATTTAGCTATGATACACGACCGGTATTATGTATACATGTAGGATGACTCTTTTGGCGTTAAAGACACTCATACTCTGGGTTTCATTCGCAAATACCACTATGAGGTATTCTTGTAAAAACAGTCGATCCTCCTCCGTAAGTACTCACCAAAGGGAAATTAAATACCTTTGATAATCCTAGCATACTAGCGCCGCGAGAAATGTAGTTTAGTTTTGCCGGATTCGAACCAGCAGTCTCCTGTCTCGGGTGGGATATGTGTCCTAGCTATCCAGATCTTAATGCAGAAACCGGCCAAGATGATGTACCACTGCACCATCCAGCCATGCTGGTGTTTATGGCGTTGTCTGCACTGGTTGCACATAGTACTAGGCAGCGTTAGAACAATCACAAGCAGTTCTGCTCACCATCAGCTGATTTTCATACTGGCTAGTTCTGTGTCTGCATAAACTCCGTTGCCTGGCTCGTTTACGGAACCTCATTAAGAAATTCCACTGATACACGCAACTGGTAATCAAATTTATGATCTAGTTAATCCTGACACTCCGAATCCAATTTGTCCCCCAAATGAATCGCAACAGCCATATAGAACCTCAGCAAGCAACTGGTCCAAATAGTACCCGTCAATCTCATCCCTCATTTTCTCCAGGTAACAACAACAAAAGCGGCATGAGCGGCGCTGTAGGCTTTACTGGCGGAGTCGGTGGATATCCAACGCCTATTGGCCACCAGTCTGACCTTAGCTTTGTCATGTCTCTGGTTGAAGATCTTTCACAAGTCCTACAGACAAATCAAGCTCTCACTGCTGGCGTCGTAGACAGAATGGGAAAAATCAGAGAAAAGGCTAAGTTGTCCAATTTAAAAAATGAAGACATTATAGCTGCCGCCGCAACAGAGCTTAATGGTAAGAAATCAAAGTGTTCACTTAAATTACTGCTAACTGAATTACGCACAGAAGAGAGTAAGAATATTGAGAAGGAAAATTTGGAACTACGCAGTGCTCTTGAAACCTCTGAAAATGATCGAAAGGAAAATTGGAAGCTTGCAGTACAAGGTGCGAACATTCTCACTGACATAACAGAGAAAATGCATAGATTTAAAGAGCAACATGAAGTCGATACAATTATTTGGCATAGAAGTTATCGAAAGCAACTTGCCGCGGAACGTGAAGAGAACCTTAACCTTCGCTGTCAAATAAATGACATGAAATCTGCTGCTTGCCGGGCTAACGAGACTCTTCGTCAAGCTCGTCGCTTTATGAATGACAATGATGAATTACACGAGCTGAGAGTACAAAACATATCTCTCCGCCAAGAAAAACGTTATTGGAAACGCCTTGCCCTTCCTCTTATCTCTGATGATGACCCTGAATGGAGTGACGACGATGATTTGATTGACCCAGAAGAAAAGAAAAGATTAGTGGCTCAACAACTTCGAAGAATTCGCATCGAGAGAGATGGACCTGATATAAATGATCTACCCCAGATAATCTGATCCTGTTTATTCAGTTCAAAAACAGGAGTTCTTAGTGATCGAAGTGCAACGCAGAGTAATGCACCTAACATATCGTGACTGACTAACTAAGAAATTCCGTCAAATATTTTACGAGTTTGTAAGTTCCAGAAGCTCTTCAAACACTTATTGCACGAAGTCACTAGGCTCATTTCTTTCGCTATCAAATGAGTTGTTAGTATCCTCATCTTTCAGGAAATATTGGGATAAATCTTGGCGGATAGGACAAGTTCTTATCCCTCAAAGTTAGCCTAACTATCTCCCAAGCTCATACAAAAACGAATGAATGACTGTAACTTTTCGTGTTGTCCGACACAAGCTTAATCACATAGATTTTGTGCGTAGCAGAAGGAGAGGGTATGGAAGATTCCTCAATCTCTGCTTGTATTTTTTCTTCCTAAAAAAGGAATCTTTGAGATAATCGAGATACTTGTGGAATCTAGCATGTCTCATTAGTAGCAGAATCTCAAATGATAATAAAATAAGCTAAGGGAACACTTTAAACACAACAGCTTGCGACATAGATTCCAGCAGAAAAGGACGATTTACAAAACTAGACGCACACATATCTCTTAATCCGATAACTTCCGGTCATGAGGATACTGATAATGTGAAGGAATGGAATTTGGCTCACGAAATAAACTAGGCGAAGTCCATAGTGCTCCCAAGAATCTAATATTTGATGGGAATTAAAGTTTCCCCATCCCTTATGACGTTCTTTAAGGCTGCGTACTTTGAATAACAAATATTTTCATTTCCTGAGCTTCTGTCCTCAAGTTTCATTAATGCAAGATATGGTACCTACACTCGAACGTCGAGTACAAACACCTTTCTAGCTGCCTTATCTAACTTATCATCAAACAATCCAAGCCAGACCACACTTAAAACTATACGCCGGAAACACATGCGTTGCTCAAATAACCTGCATGCCTCTACGTTCCAGCCGGTCATCTTTAATAACGGCTGCCCAAATAGCGTTTCCCAGGCTTGAGGACTCCACAGTAGGGAGCCTCCGTGGATGCAGCCAGTCTCATCTAACAGTAGACCCATCATACGTGCATTGGGCTCAAGGGCGATAAGTTTTCCGCAGCTATTGCAGGACGCAGTCATTGAATTGGAGTATGAATAATTGCCGCAACTAGACAATTATCAAAAGAGATTAGCTGGCATATAAAACTTCTGAACAGATAAATCAGTCAAGGAAACTCTAGTTCAGCTTACCAGTAGCCACACATGAGCTTATTTTTTATATGAAGAGATAGGAGTTCCATGCGCATTAAGGTCACACTAAGCAATCCTGACACTGTTATATTCATATCTGCACGAATTCTATTCCTTCTGGGTCAGAAGGTGCTTTACAGTAAATGCACTAGTTATTAGCTGGCGGATAGAAGGTTCTCACTAACAGGAGACTTAATTCAGACATAGTTAATTGCTGCTGCTTGAGAGTCTTCTCTGCCAAAGAAATATCGAAAAATTCGGCAGCTGAGTTCCACGTGAGAGCGTCACACTGGGCCTTAAACCTTGCCCATTGTTGTAAATGAACGACTTCGTCAACCGAAGGATCTATTTCAATCATTGTGTACCGATTAATCTCTACACTTCCTCGTCTTGCCTCAGCTACCTGCGAATTTGGAGTACGAAAACCCGGATTCGTTATCAGTAAAATCGTTTTTCCTGCATGCCATGTGACCGCGGAAGTACTGAGATCATTCCACAACGTTAGGCGACACTCGGCAGTTTGGTCCATTAGAATAACATCTACAAGTTTTTGCACGCCACCGCCATCTCGGCGATGAATCTGTTTAGAGCTACCTATACTCTTGACTAGCACAAGAATCTTAGCATCCGGAAAACAATCATGCCCCAAACGAAATAAATTTTCTAGTGATATCAAACTCGAGAGCTTTTGATCACATTGATGGGCTGGTGCGCCATTGTTTTCAGCTCCTGAGGGACCAAAGGGGTATATACGCAAGTGATCTGAGGTCACCCGATCAGGAAACATATTTGCTGAGATAGACAAAGTAGTTTGAGACTGTAGCTCACTCATAGATAGTTCGGAAATAAACGTTGTCCAGAAAGTTAAAGGCTGCCCAAGTACGAAGCTATATTGTGAGTCGGCAAAGTAAAGTTTAATCTACGCTAGTCTTTTAGAATAATTAGATGGTGAGGTAAAATGAAATTCTACTCACGCTAATTACGGCATGAGCATCTTTAATGATCAGGTAATGCCAGCCCTTTGCCCTAGGGTGTTTTGTACTGGTACCATGGAGTGTACTTAAATTCACAATTATCCCGTGAAAAGATACCGGTTTAGGGCCAGGGAGCAATTTGTTTATGGTCAACCTTTCATAATCGTGCTCTAGATCCCACTTCTTTTGCGGCGGATTCGATACATTGGCTAACTCGGCTTGAGAAGTGCTACCCCACGTCTTTGAAGATATATTTAAAATATTAGCTCCATCTTTTTGAAGCATTTGGTTGTTTTGCGGTGGGTCTAAATCTTGCATTTGTCCAGACATCTCTTTTGATGACATTTTGATAGCGGTTTCATCAACGGTTCTTAAATTTGATGTATTGAACAAATAAGCTATAAGACAGTGAGATCATTTGAGCTGAAAGTAGGGGTTTTCGGCTATTGTTATCGGTTAATTCAGGGTTTCTGTCGAAAACTATGAGATTTAGAGACATTAAATTCACTTCATAAGGGATAAAAAGTTTGACTAATAACATGGTATGTTTTCAAAATTCATTTAGTAACTATGAAATAATAACCCTCTCCAGTAATAAACACAAAAACGTGGGCGAGGAATGAACACATGTTCGCACATTTTCTCAAAATAGCTTATGCTCAAGGGTCATATCGTTCTCAGGCTCTAGACCAACACATGCACGGAAGATATTAACCAATGCATTACGCTGTTTTGCCAGAGCGTTGATCACTGGTGTGCCAGGTGGAGTAAGGGGAGCTTTAAGCATGAAGCTTAGGATGCTGAGCACAGAGTGAAAATTCTTGAAATCTTGCGGGGAACCTGACGTAGTTTTCCACTGGATACGAGTCATCATCTCGGTGATTATCACAAGATCTATGATTAATGGAGATGCGAGAAGAGAGTCTTCACAAACGTTAAAGATACTATAGATATTAGCACTAAGGAGGTGTACGCATGATTGATCTTACGATATGGTTTGGTGGCCTCCCATAAAAATTTCAGCATAATATTCATCCAGTGCACGTTTATTGTCACCAACTGATGGCATATATTTGATGACGACTGTATGGTCTGGATGCTCTCCCTCCTTATATAGAACATGGTTGGCCTGAACCATGTCATCAACTACGTTGGATTTAGAGATCTCTTTAGATCGAAATTGCCTTTGAGAACTCAAGTTCTTTCCATCATTATTGCCTAGATGATTGTAGCTAGCTATAGATGTGAGCTTAATACCAGCACTTATAAGAAAATCGACAAGGGCAGATTTCATTTTGGTCTGACCAGATTTGAAATCATCACCTCCAATAAATGTATCGTGTTTTTCAGCAAGTTCAATAACTCCAGGGACGAAGGTGTTCTGAGGAGAGCCATTGATGAATGGAGCTCCTTCAAGAATAGATGCTACAGCGAAGATAGTTGAAGGTGATACTTCTTCATGGCCATTCTCTATAGCCATCAGCAAATTCTTGGCTGTATCGTTGACGCCACAGATTATGTCAGAGAAGCGTTCAGTGTTAGCAGTCCATAATACCACAACTTTATCTAGATTGTTTTTGGTTTTAAAGTCACTTTTCGACGTCAGCCCTAGCCTGAATTCTAATCTATTAAGCGACATACTGTATATTTTTGCGAATCTCATTGACATGCCCGTGACATGCTCTGTTACCCGGGAGTAAGTTGTCAGCGCGATCTTCCTGGTTTGCAGCAATGAAGTCAGGATAATATATGCTGGGAAGGGGCAGCATTTCAGACATTTCTTTTTTGACAGCTGCTTTGAGGGTTGGTTCGAGTACAGCTGCCCGATCCATAGCCTGGGCTAAGTTCATACCACTAATGTCCCAGCCACCAATAACAAGATCATTGGGGTGTACCATTGGCAACATTTCATGAAATGAAATATTGACATCCTGAGAGGTGCGATAATCAGTGCCAAGTTTAACGGTAGATCCCATAACAACCGATCCATAGTAATTGGCGGTTCGTGGGCCTTCTCGAGTATCCCATGTTAAACTATTTTGGTTGGCGATAATTCCGGCAGTTACAGTTGTCCCGTTATTCCCGCCCCAGCCCACAAGCATCATACCCGTCCTAGGAACTTTTCGGTTAACCTTAAATTCGTAAACAGTTTCAATGGGAATGGCTTTCAACTTCCCATCGGGAGAGTTTTCTATATGAGTGGTGCGATATGTGTACTTGGACTGAATCTCATCTTCTGTATAGACTACATTAGGAGAGCTGACCATGAAACTTTCTTTTTTTTCGATTTTATCTGCACTATTTTTGTCCGAAGAGCTGGGTGCTTCTTCTAAATGAGGAGTCATATTGGTATTGTTCTAACTTTTGCAGCTACTTTTACTTCACTAGAAGTGTTTCCGATGCACCAGCAGAAGGTGAGCAACGGGCACCCGCGAACGGATGGTGAGCTCTACTGAGTATTAGCATTGATCAGAGGTAGATATACAAGTGCAAGAGATTGTGATCAAGTCTTCATGTCGATTGACGTACGAGTTTAAGAGATTGGAAAACGTTTTGACTGATTTTATTGGAAACCAGTCGGGTTGAGGTAACAAGTTACTTAGACTCGAAGAATTGAGAATTGGAAAGGCTTGAACAATGTTAGACAGTATTAAATATTTACAGAACTGCGGTGTGGCTACCTTATTCATTTAATGTTATCGATAGCTAGCCCCTCACTGAATGGGAAATGGACCCCTGTCGTATCCCTTGAGGATAAGAGTAGAGGCACTATTGGCGTTTATCTCCGCACTAAAGTCTATTTTAGCTGCACATGTAATCTCGCCTACGTATTGGCAGTTTGCATCACACCACTCAATGCACCCTCAGGTCGATCTCTGAAGATCTTATCTTTATTAAAATTAGAAATTCAAACTTGTAGTAACTCAAGAGCTCAATGGTTTTTTTTAATGACCAGAGTAGAAGCTTGTCTGGAAGGCGGTAATAAATTTGAGGAGTACATCTCACAATGCTCATCCTGCAACGGCCTTGGACTAACAAAGGATGTGATTTGAAAAAAAGGAATGCGCGGTTTACAGATTCCCAAGAGATTGGCGAGCGGTAACGACTCAATTCTATTCGATATAACACAGAATATGTAGTTTTTCAGCAACTTACGTTTATTCTCAGTTTCATAGTTTACAAGCAAAACACGTCATTTTACCTAGATTCTATGAGTGAGAGATATTGTTTGCTTCCTGTTCAGCTTCCTACCTACCAAGGAGGACTATTCTCAATACTTATCAGTGGTGTCCCTTGTAAACACCCTGCTCCAATCGTAGAGTCTGCAGAGCCGAGATTATGCAATACCGTCCTCTAACTTTACAACGAAGGGGAATGTAGATGAGTATGCACACTTCATGTGGTCCCGTTGTCTAGGTTTCACCTGGCTGGGACTGCAGGTTTTTTGGAACCTTCTTCCCGCGTACGCAGTTTCCATTGCTACCAATTTACATTTCTGGGTAGGAGGTTCCATGGCAAAGGTGTTTAAATTGCATTGGCAAGTGCTGAGCTGGATAGCAGCTTATCGTGGGCAATAAATCATGATTTTTGTAATAACAAAAGAAGTAGGGTGCATTCAACGAGGGATGGTCAGGGCACCAGAGGAGCCCAATTTGCTAGATAGTTATTGACGTGAGCAATTCAATAAACATAAATATATTTCTTTCTATCTTCTGCTAACCATTAAAGTGTAAGCGTAGTTGGGGCTAATGTCACGCCAGGTAAGTGAAATCGAAGACTTCCCTTGGCTTAATACCTCAACGCCATACGATATATATCTCCAAGACCGATTGATTAAATTCCCCCAACATTCCTGAACAGACCTATGCCTGTAACTGTAATCAATTTTTTCACGTCAAACTGGTGTGGTCACTCGAATAATCATCTCTGAACCCTGAAGCCATTGAGGTGGTAGTATTATTTATCGTCTAACGTGGGCAAGGATACCATCCGGTGTGGATTTGGGGAGCGTTGAGTTATTTTAGAATATATTATCTTCCAAGTTACAAAAGTGCCCAATCATGGAGGGCAAGACTCAACACCTATACGCGGTGTCCTCTACGAACTTGGGAGTGAAATATTCTCCCAGAGCCAAGTCCAGTCAAATTTCGCAATACCAATCAAGTTGGCCCACGAGGCAATAATTCAAAAAATCCGCCATATCAAATTTTCGCTCACAAAGAGATTGACTCCTACTACAGTCTCATCAAGTCTGTAAGTCCGACTCAGTACACCCTCATTCCAATAACCACAACTCTCGTCGACTATTCTCTGGCCTCAGCTACCCGCCAAATACACGCCCATGCCGATATTTATACCCGACGGAGGAATCAAACCGTGGTGCACAAATTTTGAAGACAGTTCTTTGGGATGGACCTGAGAGGGATTGGGACAAGTTGACAAGATGATGATGCAGAGGATGGATACAATCTCGATGGGCGTTAAAATTTGAAATTTAGGAAGGAGTTTCACGAACTAAGCTTTGTGTGAGCCAATAATCTGCCTGCGAGAGTGCAGCTGACACTATAAAAAAACGCAAACGATGGAAGGTGCAGTGGTCCGCCTCCTGGTGGTGTTCTCCGGTATAGTTTGAGTAGCCTAGGCACCTACTCCACTTGGGAAGGAGACATCTTAGACTACATCTCGCGCGGAGAAAGTTCAGTGGATGATGAAGGCATGTCTGGATAACTCAGGGTTTTTGAGACGTTTTTCTGGGTGGGTATTCTCGGATGAGGGTTGACTTGGGGTGAAGGAAAAGCCACATAACTTCGCAGTGGTACTTGCAAATGAAATCCGAGGCATGAGTGCTCTAATTTTAAATTAAGTCATATTTTCTGTATATTTTCTCTGATAATGTACATAGCTAGAAAGCTGCATACGCAATTCAAATGTGATGCAAAAAAAATTACATGCTTGGCTTGGTAAAAGAGCGCTAACACGTGGGGTAGTCCATATAAAGCGAGATAGCCGGCTTTAAACCATAACGTTATTCCCATGTTGGCGAAACGTTAGGAATTAAAGAAGAACTTCAGACATACATACCCTGGATTTTATTCGTAAATACCGCTATGAAGTATTTTTACTTTCACAAAAAGCTGACTATCCTCCGTGACCACCCACCAAGAGAACACAACTCAGCCTTTTACGCCCTCAATTACGTACCTCTAGGTTGAGCAAATGATGTAAATCTCCAACAATATGAAGATGTATTGTCCTATCAGTCGTGAAATAATAGAGGGCATCTGCTATTATTGAAATCAAAGTAAGGTTCAGTGCTTGATTACTGTCACGCTATCGGAAGTGTGATACTTTGACTGTCTCAGGCACTGATTAGCGGCAAAGACGAATTCTTCACCTTCCAGTGGTTCTGGTGTAATCGCTCAATATGCTCTGCATATCTGGGATAGCCAAGAAGAATCGCATCTGGATCGAAGTCGTAAGTAACCCCAAGCATATCTCCATTTGACGACTTCTTGACAATGCCTTCCTTACCATCCTCATCTGACTCCTCAACCTCTTTCTAACCACGCCTCATCTCGACTCAAGGGGGACTATTCTCAACACCTGTCAGTGGTGTCCCCTACGAACCTCCAGCTCTCACTGTAGAGTCTGCAGAGCCAAGATTGAGTAACAACCTCCTCACTTCGATGAGGATTCCCAGTCGCCTTCGCGGTCTGTATCGTCTTCATTTCTCATCACATCCCCCTATCACCATTATCATGAAGCTAACCACGATCAGATCAGACGTTAGGGTCAAAGCCCTTCTCGTCACCAACCCTTGATCATGGAGGAAAAGCCATCCGATGAGTTTCCGGAGCGAACCCAGCACCCGATACGGAGATAGTGGATTGGATCAAGTCGGCCCTGACTGTTACAAAGAAAGGAGATATAGATGAATATGCGTAACTCGTGTTGTCCCGGTGTCTAGGCCTCGCCTAGCTGGGGCTGCAGGTTTTTGAGACTTTTTCCCGCGCACGCAGTTTCCGTTGCTACCATATTTTTTTTGTTTTGGGCAGAAGGTTCCGTGGAAAAGGTGGCTGAATTCCACGGGTAAACACTGAGCCGAATGGCTATTCATCACGGGCAATATATCAATGATCTTACAAGTAACAAGAGAGGACAGGAGCACTGTACAAGGTGTGGCCTGGGCCAGAGAGGAGCCCAATGTGCTAGATAGTCAAAGACTCAAGTAGTACAATAAAAACCCACTCATCTCGACTCAACAACCAATAAAGAAGTTGCTCCAATTGCACACAGAAGCTTGCCCCATTAATCACCGGCCACCACTCTCTACATATTTACGACGCTACGTATACCCGCAAGGAGGAAATCAAGTCATAATATACAAAGCATGGGTCTCGGTTTATGGGGTACTGATGCTCTAATGGGGCTCTACATCTTGAGGAAGGATAGGCGGCTGAGATTTGGTGCGAGAGGGGGAGCAGGTCTCTGAAAACCATACCGGGACTGACATTTTCGATTGTTTTCAATTTTGGAATGTTTGTGGGCGCCAAGATTGAGATTCAGGCTTATTAGCCGGGATGGCTTCTTTTGTTGATGAGTCAACAGCACTCCCCAGATCCCTGGACGGTACAAAAAAAGCGGGCAAAGCTAACATACAGCAATCACGCTCTGTGAAGACTTTTCTTACATTTCAGCATGACCTTCGGGAAGGAGTTGGAAGGAGGCTAGGAAGGCAGAGGGTGAATTTCGCGAGGTACACACAAGTCTGCAGCATCCAGCTGACCGACCTCTTCGAACGCTTCAGAAGAGTCACTATGTCTTCGGATTAGTCCTAATGACGGTATTAGGAGAGCTCCGCACCCAGTGGTTTTTGCAATTATTCCCGGCTGCCATACACCCGCAAATGGCCATCGTTTCGTTGGCTGGAGATGGGAGACTATAAAAGGCAAAGGGCTCCTCTAAGGGTATGATCGAATGAGGACTTGTGAGGGGCGGTATTGTTCAAGGGGAGTTGTATGGGAGGCATAGGAGCAAATACGCTACTGGTATAGGTATCCTTTGCCTCTGGGCAGTGGAACGGCATGTCCTACATAGTCAGAGACTCAGACAGGAAAACACAACGACTTTAAATAAAAAAACAGGCAGTGACTAAATTGGATTCCGCAAAGTTGTATAGGAAACTGAGTTATGTTCTGTACAGAGATAGGAGAACTACGAAGAAGACATGCTTTTTTACCCTTATTCGCGCGTTCCGAATAGGCTTTTAGGTTATCCCTGAAACAGCCCTTTAAACCGGCCAGGCCGTGCACTCAAAGTCTTGATGAATTAATGAGATTAGCCAGCTCAAAATAAGATGGTTGTGTCTTTTATTTTTTTCTACACATGAAAGCGGGTTTCGTTTCAATTGTGTCAAAAAAGAAACATCGTCCGAAAAAATGATAGGCCTGGAAATGATTTTAGGAACATAGTACTTCCGATACATGCTATTAGACTTGAGACAAGCAACG
Organism: Blumeria hordei DH14; assembly: GCA_900239735.1. Lineage (NCBI taxonomy): Eukaryota > Fungi > Ascomycota > Leotiomycetes > Helotiales > Erysiphaceae > Blumeria > Blumeria hordei. The sequence continues at coordinate 2,196,136 of OENG01000025.1, read as the reverse complement.
TTAACCCTTTGAACCGCTGATACTTTTCGTGATATCTTTTTGAAAAAGCAGATAAAAAAGGAGAAAAAAGTGGAAGTATTGGTATTTTAGATGTATGCCCCTGCAGGAAAATATCATCAACAGAAAAGGATTAAAATGAGAGTCCATCATGAGGTATCTCATATGGATGTAAAGTGAAAACATATTATATCAAGGATAGAAGTAAGTTTTCATTAGAGACTTGAACGCGCTCTATTTTGACCGTACTATTGTAAGATTGAATTTACAGGTTTCGAATGGATATTTGAGACGTGGTATAAATTTTAGAAAGGCTGTAAAAGTCATAATTAGATAAAAGGCCTTTTGAGAGATTCTTGATTGCAGGTATTGAGTAATCACGTGTCAAATCAACTTAGTTATGGAGACTAATACTGCATTTAACTTTTTTTGTTTGTGTACTGTCTAGTTCGATATCATGAAGATGTGCGTCTTCTTTTAAACTCCTTAAAGCGGTAGACTAGTAATTTACTCATCATCATCATCATCCTCAGCATCATTGTGAACGTTGAAGAAGCGAAGCTCATAGACACCTTTTGAGGTTGAGACAACACGGAGCCAATCGCGAAGTTGCTGCTTCTTGAGAAACTTCTTGGTGCTATAAATTGTTAGTCATACACCCAGTGGGGACGTTTGAAAAGATATAGTTATGCCAATTGAGAAAATTGTAGGTCTCGCTTGGCTCAAATACTTACAGGTATTTGAGGTAACGACCAGAAAACTGAGTATGAGCAATTACTTCAATTTTCCCATCTCCTATCTGAGAAATCTGGACTGTATCTCCGAGATTCCCGACGAGACCATCGACCTTAATCTTGTCTTGAAGGAACTTTTCGAATGCAGAAATATCGAAAATTTTGTCGCTTGCTGGCTGAGAAGCATTGATGATGAACTAATTGAAATCGATTACCATATGCTCTGCTAAAGTTGCGCAATTCAATGGAATGATGCTTGCACATACCTTATGCGTAACCTTAGCCTGCTTCGCCTTTGATGATTTCTGTCGTGATATATTCTTAGCAATCGATGTTACAGCTCAAAAGCCAAAGGTTAGTTTGGTGGCTAAGTTTAGAACGTACAATTTGAGGCATCGTGAAAATGGGTCTTTGGTCGCAAAGAAGTTAAATCCTACGCCAGTGAATTGATATATGAATAGTTGTTGGTTTTATTGATGGCCTCCTTTAAACACGAAAAATAAATTTGTGTCGTAGCATTCACGCCTATTTGTGGCATCTCTCTTCGCTTAGAAGAAGCTGGTACACGTGACCACTCTCTGGAATGAGATAGCTGTCTTCCATGCCGAGACGCGATCTATTGAATGAAATAACTGTGTGATATTATTGATTGCCCTCTTTGTAACAATAATATGTAAACAATTTACTTGTTGATAAAATTTTTGCCTAGAACTAGCTACGTAAGAACCCTTATGAAATATTAACTCGTAAGAAGTTGCATTTAAATATTCATGATAGACGTTTGAAAATCCAGACTTCTCAAACCATCAAACTAAAACACCCCTCCGCCAATGAAGTCGTTCTTTGCCTTTGCTGTACAATACACCCACCTTTCAAGATTGAAGGGTTTTTTGACAAGGACATGAAGTTAATTGTGGTTTAGTTGTAATAGTTGAGTCTGTGACTGTAGAGGAAGATGACATAACACCTGTTCCTGGTGTTCTCTACGAATGTGAGCGAACAATGTTCTCCTATACCCATTCTTAGCCAATTTTCGCAAGATCGAAGAACCTGGCCCGTCAGGCACCACCCAAGACACACAACAGTCACTCTCTCCCTCCCATCGAGATTATTCCCGACCAAATCCTCAACAAAATGACCGATATGATCTAGTACATTTTAGGTTTGATTACTACACCTTTAGTTAATTCAGCCTTTATCCTCTAGTTACCACCAAATTTACGTTCATGCCAGTATTAACACCAAATCTTGTAGTCAAATCGTTTTGCACTAATGTGGATGGAAGTGAAAGAAATCAGAATAAGTGAGCAAGATGATGCAGAGCAAGGATGATGTATATTTGCCTGGATAAGTCAGGTTTAATGGGATGCTCCCATGGGTGGGTATTTCTGGATCAGGGTTGACTTGGGTTGAAGAAAAAGCTACCGTAACTTTATAGTGGTACTTGCAAATGAAATCCGAGAGATGAGAGCTCTTATTGTATATTGAGTCATCTTTCCTGTACATTTTCTCTGATAACGTGTCATAGCTAGATAGCTGCATTTGCAATTATGTTCTGATGCAAAAGAAAAAATGACAATGTGGTTTGGGTGCGGAAATATGGTGAGACTAGCAGCTTAATTCAAGCTGACCGTTGAAATTCGTATTCCCAAGCGGCTTTGTTCAAAAACAAATTGAGGTCCGCAGGATTCGAACCTGCGCGGTTTCCCACTGCGGTTTTCGGTTTGACCTAAACACAGCGCCTTAACCACTCGGCCAGAACCCCGTTTACCATTATAGAAAAGTAAATGAGTATAATCAAAATAGTATTTTGATAATTCGTATGTGTTTGTTGAAAGTATTTCTTCAGTATATGACACTCTAGCACATTAGGCTCATATGTGACCAAGTTCACACCTTTTGCAATTCGCTCATTCTCTTTTGCCACTTCAAAGATCATGATCTATACCCGTGATGATTCGCCATTCAGCTCTGTATTCACCCGTGGAATTCAGCCACCTTTCCCACGAAACCTTCCACCCAAAAAATACAAAGAGGTAGCAATCAAAACTGCATACGTGGAAAAAATTCTCAAAAACCTTTAGCCCCAGCCAGGTGAGGCCTAGATACCAGGACCACATGAGGTACGTGTATCCATCTATATCCTACTTCTTTGTCACATTGGAGACCATCTTGATCCAACCCACTATCGCCGTATGGGGTGCTGGGTGCGCTCCGGAAACTCATCGGATGGCTTTTCCTCCATGATCAAGGTTTGGTGATGAGTAGAGCTTCAACACTATCATCTGATCTGATTGTGGCTAGTTTCATGATAATGGTGATAGGGGATTGTGTCGTGAAACTCATCGAATTGAGGAGTTTGTAACCCAATCGCAGCTCTGCAGACTCTACAGTGAGAGCTGCAGGCTCGTAGGAAACATCACTGACAGGCGTTGAGATTGGTCACCCAATTGATAATTTCAATATGAAGCTTTAGAACTGATCGATTTAGACCCACGTCTCTGATGAGTCCAAAACTATAAAAGAATGCTAGGAGACTCAGTTAATCATATCTTCATGTTCAATGCCAAAAATGACCAAAATGTAGGTTAATGTAAGCACAAGGTTAGTATGGGGAGAAAGATACTATCGAGATGAGCCCATCATCCTACAACTAGTTCAGACTTAAGGAACTACAAATTATGCAAGATATTGGGCGTCATGGAGAAAGATAAAACAGTGAGTATGGCAACAGAAGTATAAGATGCAGGAATCTAATAAAACATCGACCGAATTTTAAAGGAATGAACAATGAATACTTTAAATTTCTCTTTACAGTGACTCGACGTCAGTGTTGTTCACAACACTGGCCTTCTTTATTCCTGTGATGACCTTGGATTCACAGAAATTTTTATTAGTTTTAATGTTTGTAGGTTAACGTGCCAGGTAAAATAAAACCCATCATACACCTACTAGAGCTTAAGGAAGAGTGGTGCCGGGCTGCATCGGGTCAACTAAGATTAAGTACATGAACCCCATTTTACCTGAATAACCGGACCACCTCAAACTTCACCCACGTGTTGAACATTTCAAGTCCGACCGTACAGAGAATTATATCTTGACGCGCCGAAGCGCTTTTTCCTTCCCACACTGAGTCACCACGCGCCCGAGCCTTTGGAACCTTCAAAATCTGTAACTTTATCCCTTCTATTCAGTCCCAGCTTTGAATCGTCCAAGAATCTCCTTATCTCATTCATGTATCGTTTTCATTAGAAGTCCCATGCAGTCATCTATCGAAGCTTCCGATTAGCTTCCTTTTCGATCCTCTATTGTGGCATCTCTTTCATCCTACAGCCAATACTGCCTTCTCAAAAACTTTACACTCTGCTTCCTTCTGGCCTTGGCCCGTCGCTGCCGTTTCCATAACCATGGACGCCTAAAATTCTACTGAGAGATTAAGGGCGAAGTACAAATGCCCCAACCTATTTCAAACGCTCTTAACAATATGCTGGCGAAATACCGTGCCTATCTCGTCGGTGGAGGTTCGTCGCCGGTCGAGTTGTTAGTGCCCTTGGCCGAGGCGAGGACGCATCTAAAGCCGGTAGTTCGACCTTACCATGACAACGGGCAACATTTTAGAAGCGTTTAAAGTTTCTAGCTTCTTTGATGGCGATCATGATCTTAAACTTTATAGAATTGCTTCGGTAGGTTACGAGATGAGCTTGACTGGGAATTACCATACACGAAATATTGAGATATTGAAGAGGCCAGTTTGTAATACGAATGATAGATGGGCTCTAGCCTATCTGTGAATCGGATTTGGCGTGTAAAGGATTATTTTCGTTGAGTAGTGCAGTCGTAAAATCTCCGCAGGTCGGCTTATGAATCAAAAACGAGCTAACACCACTCCCGATTGCCATGTCCCCGAGAACCTTCAAATTCACCTGTTGTCGTGACTAAATCTCGACTCCGAGGGAATATTTCACCCTCTGGATCGTAGGGACAACACAGAAAGATTTTCAGCCTTCGACCTCTCGATTTATATAAGGCTAATAAAAATTGTAATGATTATGCTCACGTCGGAGTCTAGGCGCAAGGAAAGAAACCCTTAATTTAAATAGATGATAAATGCATTCACAGAAAAAACAAGGCAAATCTAGTCTTAAGCTCTACTTGACCTGGTAATAGTTTAGAGCCACGATACTCCATAAACCCATACCTTTACAAATCTAGGCACATTTCACATTTCACATTTTAGGTATTAGATATTCTCATCTACTAGGAACTATTATAATCTCTCTTTGTCGAAGGCCATTATGTACAATACTCAAACACTACTGAGAGATCCTGGACTCAGGTTGTAAATATAAAGGCAAAACCTGCACACCCAGCAGCGACAAAATCCCTACCAGCCAACGGGCCTCGGCCTAAAGCCTCAGCTCCCAGAACAGTCCACCCAGACCAGCATGTGTTCCTGCGGGTCAAGCCTGACCATCCGTGGAGATGCATGTCTCCCCATTTTATTAAACTAAGTCTTGCAAGCAAGCTTCGCTTGGCTAACTCTGCACTCAAACAGGTTATGTTCGGATGAGGTCTTAGTCAACGATGTCTAGCCTAATTGTGCTAGGTTGCAGGCTACTTTTACAACTACGCGTGGGGTCATATTCAGGGTCGTGAAATAGTTTCAGTTTGATGTGGTTAATTGGATTGATACCTGAGCGTGTCGCATAGCTAGCAGGCATGTGGCTCGAGTGGCAAATACACGGCAAATCTAATCTACAAGGCGATGATACTTAACAAGTTTTGCATGCTAGATCCTGTATGGCTAGCGTAGATGGAAAATGAGGGATTTACCTGTAGATAAAGAGACTGTAGCCCTCTGATAGTTGGGACACGTCTTCTACCAAATAATATCGGGATCAATCCTAGCCTCTCATTAAGCAATCTCATGAATTATTTCTGTGTCTGTCATTACAGACCAATATACAAAGTCGACGATCAAGATTTAGAAAGTCGATCAGGTTACCATCGTAAACTCAGGGTTTGCGATACAAGCTGAAGGAGATGGAGCAAGAAACGCGCTCCTCTCAGGTGCCGCACTCTCGGAGAGCACGGAATTGAAACTGGAAGCTACTTCCAACTGGATCTCGGTATTAGCTCCGAAAGTAGCAGACAGGCTCCATACCCTAGAGGGACCTTTTGCAGTCGGTAAGCCAAAGCTGGGAGAAAGACTTTTCGAAGAGAGCGGTCGCTTACTGTGAACGGTTAAAGCAGACGGTCAGCGCACGTAAACTATACCATAAAATAATTAATATTCTTCTATGGGAGAGATAACTACACTGGATCGCGCGAGCATAAAGTGTGCCCTGACAATCACCCTACATAAGCATTATCCAAAGACCCTGTTCTGTGCGAAAGGCCCAGCCTTTTCGCGTAGTCTTCATTATATGCAAGGCTGGGCACGCAGGTCAGCCCAGACAACCAATGGCGGGTAAACCCGTAACATTACTCTCCCTCTTCAAATAATCTTCATTTTTTTTTTTCATTTTTTTTTTCTTTTACCTTGACGTGCGCCTTCATTCTCCCCTACGCCATCTCCTTTACCGAATTTGGCTTCAAAAATGTCTAATGCCTCGACGTCCTCTAAATCGGCTCTATCCTCCCAGGTAGGTTCTGCAAATCCTTTCCATTTCACTAAAAGTTGTCTTACCATTCCCCCTCCGCGGCGGATTTTATCAGCTCTTAGAATACGCTCCACAAATTGTTCAGGTTCTGGTTCTAGTTCGCCTTTATTTATCAGGATCGGTGCGGGCTGCGAATCATCTTGCTGTTGCGATGGTAGCGGATCATTACTAGCCCTTCGAAGTAAGTCGACATGGAAACGAGGCCAAATTTTAGATGGCACATCTAACTCAACAACATGTGGCGTAATTATTTTTGTTACTGTATACTTTGCGTTCATCCAAGCCAGCTTCTTTTTTGGTTGTGGTGATTGAACATTCTTCAAGTTAAGCCAAACTTTGTCCCCAAGGCGCAACAGAGGCGAGGGGTTGCGCGATTTGTTTGCTTGTTCTTCCATTAATTGCTGAGCCGATGCCATGGCTGCTGACGCATATTCCTGTGCCTCGCGAATTCTGACCAAGAAATTTTCTGCTCGTCTAGCTGGGTTAGTAAGAGCTCCATGAACAGAAACGTGCTTTTGTTGTACTGGCTCTGCGTGGTACCCGTGTTCCAAGAAAAAAGGACTGACTCCAGATGTAGAGTTATTCCTATTATTGAGAGCCAGCTGAGCTGTAGGTAACATAGAAGGCCATTCAAATTGCGAATAAGAAATAAATGCTCTGAGATAAGCTAGGACTTCTTGGTTCATTCTTTCTGTGGCGCCGTCAGTTTCAGGATGGAATGCTGTTGAAAGCCTCTGATTGATGCGTGTTTCTTTGCAAAGATGTCGCCAGAAATCCCCTACCCAGTTGGATCCTCTATCTGAAGTTAAAGCATTTGGAAATCCATGAAATCGGAAGTGGCAATTGAGAAAACGTTCTGCACAATCTTCCGCGCTCATTGAGTTCATTGCTTCTAGAGTTACACTTTTTAATAACCTATCGGTGATAACCATGAGGAAAGTAGGATCTTTGCCATTCCGTGCTGGTAGTTCCGTCATAAAGTCTATCGACAATTCACTGTGAAATCTTTCTGGTATAGGAAGTGGCAATAGTAAGCCTTGTCTCCTTGATCGCCAAACGTGAGATCGGCCACAAACGTCACAATTCCTGCAAAATCTTCGGACCATTGTGCTCATGTTAGGCCAGTAAAAAGACCGAGAAATAATAGCAAGAGTATTGTCTCGTCCCGGGTGACCGGATATATGGGAATCATGTATCCTTTGTATTAGTGCTGTGCGTAATGGCTCCCAGTCCGGTATCCATAGCCTATTTCTAAAACAAAGTGCTCCTCTTGAATCTATTTGACATTCCGAAAGTGATATTTTCAATCCTAAACTTGCTGGGAATAGCCGATGTTCCTGCCACATTGAGTTGTATAACTGAAGAAATGTAGAGTTATTTTCCTTAACCCCTTGATCCCACAAGTTCTGTAACTCAACATCGTCAAACAATTTTCTCCTTCAGGGATTTTCTTCAGAATTGATAGCCCAACAGAAGAAATACCTAAATCAATGACAGAAATATTAGGATTTATCCATTCGTTTCGGAGGAGCTGAAATTCTCTTTCTCTCAGTCGCGGATCATCAGTACTCTTTGGAAGATCTTGACTACGGCGTGATAGGGCGTCAGGGCGGCTTGCCAATTTGCCTGATCTGTATTCCAGTCGAAAGTTGAATTGAGATAGGATTTGCGACCATCTTACTTGGCGTTCCGTAAGTTTGCGTGACGTCATAAAATACTGAAGGTTCCTATGATCTGTGAGTATGGTGAAAGGATGTTTTAGTCCTATTAGCTCTGGTCTCCATTCGTTAACACATCGGATAATGGCCAAAAGTTCCTTATCATGTATATCATAATTACATTCAGCAGGTGTCAACTTTTTTGAGTAATAAGCTATAGGACGCAGTTTCCTTGAATTATCATATTGTGATAAACAACCTCCTGTTGCCCAGCCTGAGGCATCTGCCTCTAATACCGTAGTGCAGTCATCTCTCCACATGGCTAGAACAGGAGATGAAGTGAACCGAAGTTTCAGATCATCGAACGCCACCTGCTGGATATTATCCCATATAAATGGGGTACCCTTTTTGGTAAGTATTTGCAATGGCTCTGAGATTTGCGCAAAGTCTTCAATCAAGTTGCGATAAAAATTGGCAAATCCTAAGAAACTCCGTACCCCTTTGACATCCTTAGGTGCTTCCCAATTGTTTATGGCTCGGACCTTCTCAGGATCCACCTTGATACCTTCATCACAATTGATAATAAACCCCAAGTATTTAATTTGTTTTACACCAAACTCACATTTCTTGGGATCTAGCTTAAGTTTTGCAAACTTAAGACGCTGAAGAACGCGATTAACTTTGGTCCAGTGGTCTAATATGTCGCCCTCGGTGAAGATTATAACGTCATCTAGGTAAATAGCACAAAAATCACCCAGATAGTTCCCAAGGATTTTGTTTATCCAACGTTGGAAAGCTGCCGGGGCACCTGCCAACCCCAAAAGGAGTTACAGGCCATTCATACGCCCCGAAACGAGTTCGGAATGCTGTTTTCCATTCATCTCCTTTGGCAATTCGAAGTCTGTGAAATGCTGAGCGAACGTCCACCTTAGATATCCATTTTGAGCGGGCAGTTAGTCTTAGAGTTTCTCTGATCAGTGGTAATGGGTATCTATCACGCTCTGTTATTGCATTCAATGCTCTGTAGTCCACACAAAACCTCAAGCCGCCACATGGTTTCTTTACAAACAGTACCGGGGCGCCCACAGGTGAGCTACTCGCACGTATCCAGTTTTTATCCAATAATTCAGACAGTGTTTTCCGCAAGACAAGGAGTTCTTCTCTAGACATCCCATATAGAGGCCCCAAGGTAGCTCCTTTTCCCTGCCATGTGCGTCTTTTTGGAGGTTAATTTTAGTATCGAGTCCTAGACGATGGGGGGGAAGAACGTCATTAGAATCAGTGTCATCTTCCAAGAAGAGGTCAGTATGATCTCGAATTTCTGGTGGTAAGTCATTTGTCACCTCTTCGCGAGACATTCTTGCTTTAGGTTGGAGAGCTTGTGTAATATCATTGGTAGATATAGAACCGATCCAGTATTCTTTATAGTTTCTTAGGATCTTGTCAAATGTAGCTCTGTCAATTAATTCAATTTGATTAATTTGAACATATGCCACTCGATTTTGCACAACGATTGGCGAGCTGTGCTCATACCAGCCACTTTCTCTCACTATCATCCCAGTCTTTCTAGATCCAAATCTTAAACAACGTCTCCTGGAAAGGTAAATTACATTATTCTTCTCCATCCAAGGTTTACCAAGAATAATAGGGTACGCAAGTTTAGGCATCACATAGCCCCACAACTTTTCTTGACGTCCATCAATATCAAGTTCTATGCACGCAATTTTCGAAACATTCGCAACATTTTTTCCATCGGCTAGCGTTAACGGCCGACCACGAATTTCATGGGTTTTAAGATTATGTTGGCGCACAAGGCTTTCATCAAACACAGAGTAACAGAGACAACCAGTATCAATTAGAGATTTTGTATAGAATGATTTATTAACTAAACAATCAACTAAAAATGGAGAACTGTGCATATTTTTTAATGCTCTTTTTACAATGTTTTTCTCGGATAAGCTCTTGTCGAATACCCTGGGCGCGACTTCGCTCAGGGTTCTTCGTTTCCCGAATCGGAGTCGTTTGAAAGTGTTTCACTTACAACCCTATCTGAGACCCCTGCAACAGATTTGACACTTTTTCCTGGGCGCTGTGCCGCCCTGAATTTCGTACAGTCTCTTCCTGTGTGTCCTTCCCCCTCGCACCGGGTGCAAACTCCTTTATGAATTAACTTCAGATAATCGTTTTTTGCACGCCATTTGGCGCGGGGCTTCTTGCTAGAGTATTGATGGCTTTTTTGATCGGATCTAGGACCTACATTGGCCAGACTTTTACTGCTATTGTCCACAAGTTTAGCTATTGCTGCGAGGAGGGCATTAGTTCCGCCCATTGTTATATCTCCCTCCGAGTCGACCCGTGATGTTGGAGGAGCGGCAAAAAGGTTCCCTCCTTTAGGATTTCCTATTTTTGTCTTAGTCTGAGATGAGTTCTTTGGACGATAGTCATCAAAGCTCTCCAACTCGGCAGCGATCTCTTTCACTTCTGCTACCCAAGAGTTATAATTCTCCGGGGATGGTAACTTAACACCCAAGAGAGCTCTTCGAAGGCGACGGTTTATTGAAGACTTGAGCTGCATTGTCTGATTGGTTGTAGTATAGGTCATATTACCTCCACTTTGCGCCATCTTGTGCTCAAAATCCTTCAAAAAATCAAAAAAATATTGATGTTCACCTTGTTCCATCCGTTGTAAAGTCTCATGCGCAGCTTGTTGGGCCTGTGGATCTTGAAATTCCTTCTGTAAGTGGTCTAGTAAATCTCTCCATTGGAAGTTGTTCTCAGCCTTCCTTTGTTTAAACCAATTCTCTACTCTGGACTTTTTATCATCAGGTAAAGTGTCGATCATATCCATGCAAATTTGTCCCGGAAGCAGGTAGGGTTGCAAATCCATCTCAATTCTTGCTTCTAGTCTATCGATATAGAACCCAAAATCCTCTTGAAGACCATTCCACTTAGGCAGAGTGACATCCCTTCTGGCCTGAGGCGTAACAGGCTGCGTCGTAGTGTGTTCAGCGGCCTTTCCCTTGGCAAGATGAATTAGCTTTTGGAGATCTTCTAAGGTTAAATCTGCGAGTAGTTGCTCATAAGTATTTCCTGTCATGATCGCATCAGGATTTTGGCTCTGAGAATTCGACATGGTAGGCGGATGTGTATTGGATAAATTTTCGTCGGTATCTTTGCAGCTCTGGAAGGAAGTGGTAGTAATACTCGAATTTGAGTCGGAAATAGAATCAGGGACCTCGACTTTCATTAATTTTGACCGGTAAATTATAACAGGATCCCTCCGGGCTGCACCCCACAGAGAGATAGTCGAAAAGGGATAGAAGAATATATGTGAACGGTTAAAGCAGACGGTCAGCGCACGTAAACTATACCATAAAATAATTAATATTCTTCTATGGGAGAGATAACTACACTGGATCGCGCGAGCATAAAGTGTGCCCTGACAATCACCTTACATAAGCATTATCCAAAGACCCTGTTCTGTGCGAAAGGCCCAGCCTTTTCGCGTAGTCTTCATTATATGCAAGGCTGGGCACGCAGGTCAGCCCAGACAACCAATGGCGGGTAAACCCGTAACACTTACACAAACTCCCGCGTAAGGCCAAATTTGCGCAATGCAACCGATGCTGGGGACACCACCCTACAAAGATTTGCTCACGAGCAGAGCGATGCTCATGATGCAGATCCATTGAACATAAAGCAACTATCTGTAAGCAGATCATCCCGAGATGTATTAACTGCCATGGGCCACATACAGCTATCGAGCCTCATTGCATGGCTAGACCAACCCGGGTTGGCGGCAAAACTGTGCAGCGAACAAAAAAACAGCTGTCGGTAATCCGTGAGTAGGGTCAAAAAGAAAGAAGTGCTTCGATCCGAGAACTAGAAGCGAAGCAGAAAGCCACCGAGGCGACTGCCGACAACGAAACTACTAACGTTACTCAATGCTCGTAAGGGACCACAACCCTAACCAGCTTCACACAGCGGCAACTACGATCTCGTTCCTCTGTGCTAATTCGGGTAGAGATGACCCCGCTACGGACATCATCCTGCAATCCGCTTGGGATTCAGGAACCGATGTCCTACTTATCCAGGAACCATCGACTCAAAATATGGACAGTTTCTGGCTCACCAAATTGCATCCCGGGTTCGAAAAGCATTTCCCCCCCCCCCCGTCATGCTTCCAGCTCCACAAGGCCAGGCTCCCTCATCTACACACGAAAAGGGATGAGGTGCTAGCTGTGGAAACTCGAGGGACAAAAGACGATTGGCGAGTGGTCAAAAGCTGGCGTGGACTCAAATCATAAGATTCTAAACTAAAGAGAAGGGTATCTAAGAGGATATGAATCTGTATATGTACATAGGAGGTTCAACTGTTCAAATAAAGTTGCCAACACGAAACCTCCTGTCCCTCATTGCCTACAACCCAAGGGTTTCGCAGGAAAACCAATATCCATGACAAACCTTTCGTATCGTAATCTGTCACACACAAGACTCGTGTGTGTGAAACTAGTCGTCGGAATTCCTGGATTGACCATGTGTCGGCTTACCAACTATTGGACCGAAGACCACGTGGCCACTAAAATGTCGGGGCGTCACACTAGCAACAAGCAATCTAGGAGGCTTCACCAGATCTCACTGCAGTTAGAGTAGAAGGAGTCCCATTTTTCTTGCCATATTGCGCTCCTAGAGGAGACATTTTGCCGGTGCTGTCATGGGTGTTACGGGGCGAGAGAGTATTCAAGATGGAAGTCACGGGTCAAGATATGAACAAGATACGTAAGATGGAACGTAGACAAGATAGGATGCGGACAAGATACGGAAATCTAACCAAACGTCGCACGCCCTCTAAAGACGTGAACGAGGACTACTTAAGGGTCTCCTCGGACTAGCTCGACGCGCTAGTGTCAATAAAAACACCAGTCCTTTCCATTCCTGTACAATTGGGTTACTATGACAACTAGACCCCCCCACCGCTGCTTAGGCACATTTTCACCCTTTTATGTATCAAAGTTCTAGAGGTTTATCTGGAATGATAGAAGTGAACGTTGATTGTCAAGTCAATACTGTACGAATCGTAAGATATTGGGGATTTAAGGATCAGAGATAAAAGGTTAGGATCAGTGAGGTTTTTGGTTTTACTGAACTTGTATTTTGGTTAAGCATGTATAGTCTAATCTACATCTAATTGTCTATCTATGTTCTACCTCGCTTAGGTAGAAACATTGTGTTCTGATTACGTGATGGAATAACATTCACACCACTGAGATCATTACCAACCGAGACCTCACCAAAGCTGGTAGCAATCGAAGATGAGTAGTCTTCGTCTACTCCGCACTACGTGCAGTTCGGCATGATATGTCTAGATTTCAACAGTATGGAGAGTCATGATAAGAACCATGACAATGGGCTCCATCCGGACCTACAGTCATCGGCGGAGACTTCAATGCCGTTCACACCGACTGGCAGTCAATGGCTACTAGGCTACACGGCGACGGCCAGGTGCTCACCGAATGGATGTTCGAGCACGGTATGGACCTACCTTCCACACCGGACGTCCCGACACACGATCTTGGAAACAAACTCGACCTAGTTTGGTCTAACGGTGGTGCCCTTGCAGATATCTCGATAGAGCTTGACTCGACATCGGACCACATAACTCTTGCAGGAGACGTTCCCCGTCCGAACTCGAAAGCTAGAGCTATCATTAGAACTGGCCAACCGTTCCGAGTGGCAGATGACGCCCTCGAAGACTTTACCAAGGTGCTTGGTTGATGGGCTCAGGGATTAGGGATACAGCCATTAGTCTTAATAAGCGAGGTGGATAACCTCGCCGATAAGCTGGTCCAAACTATTAGCGACGCTATCAGGGCTACTGGCAGATGCGGGAATGCGAAGAAGGGTAGGACAGCACCCTAGTGGACGACAGAGTGCTCATAGGCCAAACGCGAGTACAGGATATTCAGGGACGAAGAGAGCAGAAAGGATTTCAGTCGCATAGTCAAAAGTGCGAAACGCCAATACTGGCGGCGAAAGTTCTCGGAAGCTACAACTGACATCAACATGTATCGGATGGCACATTGGGCAAAGCCGCGACCTGCATCCGCTGCTCCACCACTTCAAACTCCCGATGGTTTTGTTTCGGACCCAGGAAAGCGAGCACTTCTGTTGCGCGACCTTATTCTCGGTCGGTTCACGAGCCAAAATGACGTTGACTCTGAGCAACTCGAGCCAGGGCGCGGAAACCTTCCATGGGTCTCAAGCGTCACTGATGAAGAAGCCACGTGGGTCACAACAGCCTGCCAGAATAAAGTCCCCGGAGCAGACGCGATTTCTGTCCGTCTTCTTAGGACAGGCTGGCCGTCAATTTGTCAGGCAGTGAGAGTACTCTTTGAGGGCTCACTTCGACTGAACCACTTCCCGAAGGCATTCAAGCTAGCCGAAGTGATTCTTCTCCCCAAACCTGGCTGCAATCTTAGTACAGCCAAAGGATGGAGGCCCATCGCACTACTCTCCTCCACCGGTAAAGGTCTTGAGAGACTAGTTGCAAGGCAAATGGCATTTACCGCCATAGCGTACAAGGCTGTGCCGTAGCAGCTCTTTGGAGCACTGTCTGGCAGATCTACTAACGACCTTGTCTCATGCGTTATCCACGATGTGGAACATGCAATGAAAAGGCAGAAGAAAGCAGTCCTTGTCTCTCTGGAAGTACAGGGGGCATTCGACGCTGTACTCCACGGAAGGCTGCTGCAAAGGATGAACAAAATTGGGTGGCCGAAACCAGCTATCACCTGGATAAAGTCTTTCTTGCAAGAGCCATCCGCCCGCGTAAGACATGAGGAAAGAGTAATAGACCCGAATTTCCTAGAATGTGAGCTGCCACAAGGATCGCCTTTATCCCCTATTTTCTTCCTCCCTTACACGGCCGAAGTCGTGGGAGGCGGTAGCAGGAGATTTGGCTATGCAGATGATGTTGCTATCCTCGGCATAGGCTCAACTCCAAAACAAGCCGCTGCAGCTGTTCAGAGAGAGATCGGTGCAGTCCTAGGGTGTGCCGCTGATAACGCCGTCTCTTTCGACCAAGATAAGGCTGAAGCAGTCTACTTCCTCGGCTCCAGATCCAAGGGATACGAACTTCCGACTATAAGGGTAGGCCCTCGCGATGTTCAAGCATCCAACAACATCTGATGGCTCGGAGTTTACTTGGACCGCGGCCTGACTTTTGAAAGCCACGTCGCAAAGTGGGCCAGTGAAGCAATATGGCTAGTGCAACACTTTCGACGGCTCACTCAGTGCACCCAGGGACTAAGTCCAGGAAAGCGGAATATACGCGGAGGCTAGTCGGGGGATGGCATGAAAAGAGGGATTGGAATCGAGACTGGTGATTGCATGCTCAAAGGATTTGTTTGCCAGCGTTATTGCCATATCGTCTGGCTGTTTTATAGGGCCAAAGGAAGTGTAGAATATGTTATTAGCCTCATCTTTAGTCTCTAATGAGGTGGTATCTAGTATTAGGCTTTCAATTTGAATATTGAGTGGACTATCCGTGGGATTGTTGTCACACTCAGCCTCATATTCTGCAATGTATTGTTGGTCCGGATTCCGATCAGAGCATTTTGCAATCTATCCCTTCAACCTCTCTCATGCTTCTCGTTGTTGGTCTTGTGGGTGATTCTTAGACCAACAGCCATAAAGCTTGCAATCCTAACCCCTCTTTTGCCAAAGTCGGAGGGTGCATGGTTGTTGATTGAGCGAGATCTGGCTACTGGATGGCCCTTCAAACGAGAGCTAGAGCCTTGTCTATAACAACGCCTGTGGGTGAGAGAGCTGGATGATGTTGGCCCATCAGGGGTTTCGGAAGGTGCGGTTGGAGCTCGGAGGTTATTAATTAGGCTGCATTGGGTTTCACTGGGCTTGAAGCAGACATGGCTAGAGGCTGGAATGTTGCGGCACGCGCTCACGCGTTTCATGGGGAGAAAGGAATGTGTTGGAAGTTCGGGATCCATACTCAACTGCAGTTGACGCAGCTCTCTAGAAGAAGGTTTGGACAGTTGTCTGTTGGTTTTCCGGCTGGTTCATTCTTGGGTGTTACGAGGCTTAGGCTCAGTGCTTCCCACCTGCCATATTTTCCTCTTTGGTACTCGATATTTTCAACGTAACGCTTTGTGGCATCACACATCTCATCAAACGTGGCGTGTTTGTAAACACTCAAATTTGTGTGGTAATGACTTGAGCAGGTCCTATGAGAATCGTAGCATATGCCTTTGCAAAGAGCTGTCAGAGTGTGTCGGTTCCATCACACAGGTCACAGAATATGGTGAGCTTATAATCAAAAAAATCATTTTCACCATTGCATTTCATTTCTTTCTCATACATTCGAGTCAGATTTGAAAGCTCCCTAGTGCATCCTGAACCTTCGCTTCTAGTTAGAGACTGAGTTTGGCAGATTATCTGTGCGGCATTTTGTCAAGGCATGTTGGGGTGCGACAATGAAGTCTGGGCTTTCATTTTTCTATCTATCTTCAAAATATCTTGGTGAAGCTCAGTTCTTGGTTTAGGGGTAGACTCTAATTTGGACTTGAAGGGTCGAGTGATTATATTTGAATTGAATGTTTCATTTGAGTTTTCGATCTCCTCTAAAGTCCAGGGGGCTGGGTCGTCTTCATTGAGTGTTTCCATTCATGAGGTAACAATGTTAACACTTCTATTGTTCTTAACCCAAACTCCGTGTGTACGCAGGTGGGTCCGAAGACCTCGAACGTAGACGAGAGAGGCAGCATTGAAATCATCCTCTGCAAAAGATATAAAGTCATCCTTGAAAGCTCCCCAAAGATGTCAGGGCTCGCGGACGGTGGACTGAGACGAGGACGAAGACAATGACGAGATTCTAGGATGTAGATAAAATACAAGACAAAAAGCTGCAGAACAAATCCAGTCCTAGACATTCCTTGAGTTTTCAAGACCGGCTACTACCATCAGGGGTATGATAGTCTAAAGCTATAACATAGCAACTGATTACTATGTTGATTAGTAACTGTTGCTATCACAACATTGTAACCATCGCAACGCATTGACTATGTTACTAGGGAAGCTCCTGACTTGGTTGATGTCGAATGACCTAATGACTTCATGACCTTTCATGTATTATCTTACAAATGATGACTAATTATATTGATGAATAATGAGTTACCTGTTTAGGAATGGTGTCGGGAGAGAGGGACAAGTGCTGTAGATACGTGTTTCCTTTTGTTGAAAGAGAGAAAATAGAAGATATATGTTAACCAGCAATTGTTATTACTGCTACAGATGGCTTGTGGTATAAATACCACCCGAGTATTCCGACAGTTGACCAGATTAAACGTAGCATCTCAGTATTATCCTGGGGCACAATGGTAGTAACAAGCAGGTGTAACGGCTGTTGAGCCGAAGGATTCCTGTAGCCTACGCTGGCTAGCGTAGGCAATGACACAAAGCGAATATTTGGGAGAGGTCTCGGAAGCCACGGAGCTTAGAATATTCTCATTGAACCTTCTGGAAACATACTGAAGGTTCATGAGGATGACAGGTGTACCGAGAACCTTCTAGGTAGTTGTCGAATAGCCTCAGTCATTCAGGTTACAGGGAGAATCTTCTCGAAAGGCAATAGTTCAGAATGTATATATATGTAGTCTTTAGCTTCAGGAATTCTCTCCTCAGAGAATTATAATAAATATACTGTACCTACAAGATCGCACATGCACCTTGTACTGAAACCGTGACACCAGGCCGTTTTCCTCGTGGGAAAACCGGTCAGTGACAAAGGGTTATCATCTCTGATCTTAAACTTTATGTAATCGTTGACTTGCTGTTCGATGAATTTATTAATCTGCTGCTACTCCCTCATCGAGTGCCGTCTGATTTGTTTGCGATCTCGTTGAGGGTCGGGATCTGCGTGTGGATAGCTTGGACTCGGTGGACGAGTTGGGCATTTTGAATGCCGGTTTTGCAGGATTTGGCGACGATGAAAGTAGAAAATGGGGTCGTACGCATTCGGGCTGTTGGAATATTACGCAGAATCGACGGCCTTATAGAAGGGGTCAACTCCTTGAGTATATTTATAAAGTCAAGGGCCTTGTGTGACGCCCCGACATTTTAGTGGCCACGTGGTCTTCGGTCCAATAGTTGGTAAGCCGACACATGGTCAATCCAGGAATTCCAATGACTAGTTTCACACACACGAGTCTTGTGTGTGACAGATTACGATACGAAAGGTTTGTCATGGATATTGGTTTTCCTGCGAAACCCTTGGGTTGTAGGCAATGAGGGACAGGAGGTTTCGTGTTGGCAACTTTATTTGAACAGTTGAACCTCCTATGTACATATACAGATTCATATCCTCCTACATACCCTTCTCTTTAGTTTAGAATCTTATGATTTGAGTCCACGCCAGCTTTTGACCACTCGCCAATTGTCTTTTGTCCCTCGAGTTTCCACACCTTGGAGAAGGGGCCGACTATCGAATCTACACTCCGTAGCAAGCGCAATCGAGCCGAGGCCGCTATGAGGGACTCAACGATGGAACCACCCCTCACAAGATGTATCTGATCAGTGTCGGAATACTTCGAGTGGACGGGCTTCGTGACCAGCTTGCTGTAACACTATGGGTACCAATTAATCTCTGTCCAACTGCCTCCTCCCAAGGAATAACTAATGATTACATTGGGGCGCCAATTCCTTATTCCCAGCACTATTCGAATTGAGGAAATGTTACGAAAGTAAGACACGTGATATGATAGAGAACTATACTCAGACCAGCCTGCATCTGGCTTTTCTTTCCCCTTCGAGTGTAAATTACAGAGCGTGGCGTGGCTGAGTGGTAAGTGCTTATCGAAGCCGGAGTGTGACTTGGTGAGCCAATTGCCGTCTTTAAACTTGGTCCACGGTTCCTGAATCCCCCGCCGATTGCAGGATGATGTCTGTTGCGAGTTCTCCTTTGCCAAAATTTGCGCAAAGGAGCGGGATCGTTGGTGCCGTTTTTTGAAGCTCCGTAGGGCTGTGGTCCCTTGCGGGCATTGAGGAGCAGTTGGAGGGTCGTTTTCAGCAGTAGCCTCGGCAGCTTTCCGCTTGGTTTCTAGTTTGCGTATTGAGTATCTCTCTTTCTGACCCTATTTGCGGATCATCGACAGCTGGCCTCTGGCTGGTTGCACCGTCTCATCGCCAACCCGCGTCGGCATTGCCACGCAGCTGGGCTCGACAGCAGATTGTCGTCCATGGCTGTTGATGCATTTCGGCATAACCTGTTTGCAATCGGGGGCCTTGCGCTCATTAGACCCGCTCCGCTCGCGAGCAAATCTTTGTCGGGTGGTGCCCCCAGCGTCAATTACATTGCGCAATTTTTGGCTCACGCAGCAGTTGACCGCTTTCTCCAAACAGTCGTCCGCCAAGCTTTGGTTTTCCTGTTGCAAAGTGCAACACCCAGTCTGTTGATGGCCTCGCCATGCTGGTCGCAAAATGGCGAGCCGACGATGCTCTAGCGCCTGTTTCGTGTCACAGTCTAAGCATAGGCACGTGGGCAACCTTATGGTCAGAGGTAATTTATTTTCAATCGATGCTGAACTACAGATTGAAGAGGATAATAACAGTGAAGTTATACATGATTATTATCCCAGCCAATGGCACAGTTTTCTATCTGTACATCCGTATATTCGTTCTCGTATCTCACCCCTGAGTTTTATTCTCGGAAGTTTTGCAATATTATTATTGCCAATCATGAGCCCCCGTTTCCGAAAATAGGCTTCACTTAGTTTGACGCTAAGTCTGCGTTGGACAGCGCAGGCCATGGGCAATTTCCGGCTTACCAGCCGTCGCATTTTGAGGGTCACTTCTTCGATCGCCATTTCTAGTATGACCATCATTGGCTCTTCGAGAGTGTTCGCTCTGTCTAAAATGGTAGGTGCAAGCACTGAAATCCAGTTGGAGGCGGCTTCCAACCTCATTTCAGAGCTATCTAGGAGAGCAGCTCCAGTCAGGAGCGCGCTTCTTGCTCCCTCCCCATCAGCCTGTATGGCGAATCCTAGGTTCGCGACGGTGACTTGCCTAATCGAGAAGTGAGCTAGGCATAGCTTATTAGCCAGGGTTGTTTTTATAAAGTATGGAGTGATGCGTCCCCACGGCTGATCAGGTCTGAGCCGTAAAAATACGCGCTCGTCGGCTTTTTCGGGCATCGCTGCTGATGCGTTGGGCTTCGATGTATGCATGTGGCCGGCTTGGTCCTATTTCGAAGAACCTCGGTCCACGATCTCTCGGAAGTCTGGTCTGTGGTTTGACTGCTGCGGGTCTCTAGTTTCCCTAGCAAGGATCTGTATAGGACGTACACCACTCGCAACGGCCAATTTCCTCGGCTCTACATAGATGGTACGGGGCGTAGATTTGTGGTGTTTCCAGTAGTAGCTTGAGCCGGTGCAGTGGCTTGCCCCACAGAATTTGTGTAATGTAGCCTTGAAGGGCCAAATCTGTGAGGCCGATGGCTTATTGGAACTCTTCGTTTGTTGTTAATTCAAGCAGGTTACAATACCCGCTGATGATGTGTCCTGCTTCCGCAAAACGTTTCCGGAAAGCCCTCGCCCGTTCAGCGCGAAAGTTGCTCACATTGTCGACCGCGGGGTTCAGACTTGGGTATGTAGAGCACTTTTGGCTCTCGTAGCAAATTGAATCTACTGTGGTGTGATTTGTGGACCATTGAGGCCCGTTTCGGCGTCTTGACGCGTCGAGTGTTGGGTAGGCAGAGGGGCCATGAGCCAGCCTCAGCGGAGGACTGGGGGTATGGCTGATTGTAGTAATACTAGATGACCCAGAGATAAATCGGCGTGGAATTGAGGATAGAAGTATGTGGGACACAGTACAGTCAGACCCCTGTTAAGCCGATACTGCCGTTTATAGGATGTTTTTTCTGGAACGGACTTGTTTCCCATACATTCACCGATTACACGATTATCGTTCCTCAACCTCTGAATACCGTCTTAACCAGGGTTTTTTTATTAGATTGGTGCTAACAATGCCGCCAAAAAGGGAATCTCTGTAGAGCAGCGACGTGCTCTGCGACGATGGGCGCACCGCCAGGTCCCAAAACCAATACAAAAACAGTGCATTGAGTGGCTCTTCGCTGAGCACGGCCATCGATCAAGCTAGTCCACAGTCTCCGAGTCCTTGAGCAAGGTATTATCCAGACCTGCAAAGTACTCTACAGATAATACTGGCTCCGCTTTGTTCTACAAGCAATTGAAGAGGGTACAGATCCGCAATCAAGTGTCATTATTCGACTAGCAATTCGCTGGATGTTAGGAAGTTGGAATAACAAAGTTACAAATACAACGATTCATAATTGCTTTTGGAAATCGACTCTTATGCCCAAGCCAATTGCTCTTGCTACGTCTGTACTTCCGACTGGACTTTCTGGATTGTTTCATGGGGTAGTCAGAGTAGGAGACATACGAGATACAATGGCAATAGACAATTTTCTCAATCGAATTGAGGAGGAGGAGGAAGGGAATTTGATGCTTGACGAGGCAATGATCTTACAAGAGGTGATGGGAGAATATTTGGGAGCAAATCAAGACGAAGAAGAAGGGGTAGTACGAGACGTACAGCCTTTGCGGACAGTAAAAGAGGGCGAAATGGCTCTGAAAGTGTTGATTGAGTAGACTGAGAGTCAAGATTCTCTCAATTCGAGCTATTTGAGAGTAGTAGAGCGATTAGAGACGGCAATTGGGAGTATAAAAGAGGCATCAAAAGTACAAAGTAGCCTAGATAGCTGGACTAGGTAATCATATCCTATAAAAACGATATCCTCTATATGACGATATTCTTCACGGCCCCGATTCCATCGTCTTAACAGGGCTCTGATTGTCTTGCGTTGAGGAATAGTGCTCTGGTGAGACGGCTTGTGAGCCGCTAATTCCTGTAGCCTCCATGTTCTACCACTCCGAGGATTCTCAGCCGACTAAAATGGATACGAAATGGCCACTGAGACTACGTAAAGCATAGTGCCAAGGGTATGGGAAGCGCTACTCTTTTAAATCATTTATTGTGTTTTCAGCTAACTAGCCATGACACATGACCAGTACTATGTATACATGCAGGATGACTCTTTTGCCGTTAGAGACACTCATACTCTGGGTTTTATTCGCAAATACCACTATGAGGTATGTTTGCTTACACAAACAGTCGACCCTCCTCCGTAAGTACCCACCAAAGGGAAATTCAAGACCTTCGTCACTCATATATACCAGTGCCGCGAGAAATGTAGTTTAGTTTGCTGGACTCGAAGCAGCGGTCTCCTGTCTCTGGTGGGATATGTGTCCTAGCTATCCAGACCTTACTTGAGGAAGCGGCCAAGATAATGTACCACTGCACCATCCAACCATGGCGGTGTTTGAAGCGCTACTCGTGTAGCAGAGCATTCCTTGAGCCAGTTTTGCTGCCACTAAAAGCGTAGGCTAGATTTAGATAGCTCTGGATGTGTATGAGTAGCAGGGGAGACTTGCAGGTAGGGCACTTCTCCATGGAGGGAGTATAGCTTTACCTTTCAATCATACACATGCCCATTTGCTTTCGCTGTTGGAACTGTGACATCTAGCTCGAGCTAGATGATTGTGCGGCTGGTCAATGTATGAGTAAGCATGAGCCTGGCTAGCAGCACCAATTCCACCGAGATGGTTAGGGGCGAATGGTGGGAACAGTCACGTATCCACAGTTGTCCTCGAATTGATAATCTCTGCTTTTGGCCCATCTGTACTGCCTAGGCTAGTCCAGGTGATCTTGGGGCCGGAGCCCGTGGTAGAATTTCACAAACTGATCGATGGCTGTTCGTAAATAGGCCTTGATGCCAAGTCTGACTCCTTTCATTTTTGCCGTTGATGGAGGCTGGGTGCAGCGTCGACACTGCTCGTCACAATCGAATACATGGCCATATGGGCCGTAATCAGCGGCGAACGACGCCTGTAGGCCTCCACCACCTAGTGTGTCGCCGGCGCTAATCCATGACTGGTTTAGTGGCTGTGGGTTCTGTGACTTCACCTGGGCCATGGCAAAACTACACACTCTGGCCTCTCTCCATCCAACGAAAAGTACATGTTGAGTCTTAGCAATCAAATCCATGCCGTCTACCCAAGCCCATACGCCCGTACCCCAAACACTAACAAATATAGGACTATCCAGAACAATAGATTGGTTCCAACGACAGTCTCGAAGCTCTCGCCGTGCATATGCTCGCCGATGCGCCTGCAGGCTCAGTCATCTCGACGCGGAAGACGCCTTTCCGTGCTTCGGCATAGACACCTCGCAGTCGCGGGACCACGCGTTCTGCTCTGATTGTGAGAATGGAGATACAGAGCTCTCGCCGCGCCCATGCGTGCCGTGGAGAGATAAGGTCTACGCGGGCAGAAGCAGTTTATTGGGGTTTCTGGCCTGGATAGCGCCGCAGCTGTCTCTGCTGTGTCCTGGGATCTGTGAGGATCCCGGATTGATAGACCTCTAGGTTAGGACGAGGCTATGATAAATAGTAATGCTTATGTAATGTTGTCATGTCGGAGTCCGGGCGTAAGATAAGGAATAATAATAATAATAATATAATAGAAAATCAAGTTACATCTAGTCTCAAGCTCTACTAAACATATTGGTAGTTTGGAGCCACGAGACACCCGTAACCTACACCATCTTAAAACTAAGCTCATCTCACATTTTACACATTCTAATCCACTAGGAACCTCATCTGTATCGCCGACACTTGTACGTCGAGCACACATCTTCCATCCCCCGGCCGTCGTCTGGAAATGACACTCTAAAGGCCACTTCTCTGTGCGCGGAATATAGGGTTCATTTGATTGCACGATACGTCTAATACTGATCGATTCAGAATAGTCATCTACTTGTCGAGCATGTTTGCAGACCATACTCGGTAGTCTCTGCGCGCCGCCGCTTGGCTTTGGACACGATACTGTCGGTCCAGGGCCGCCGGCAGTTGTCACAGTAGCACATTTGTCCTTCACGCGAGCCATCTCGAGCAGCTCGCGGTGCTCATCTATTAGAGAGGGTCAACTGACCAAGCGTCATGGAAAGAAAGGGGATTTCTCAAATAGAAATGGGCGCAGTGTGAGGGATGGATCATTGAGGTAGCATGAGTAGTATGATTGGTCAATTGAGAGCACGCCTCTTTTTGTATCATGCAAGGTGTTTTCAGATATCTAGCCATGACACAAGCTCAGCGGCAAGTGTAAATGTGGGTGTTTCTGTTGGTGTCCGAGACACTCAGACTCTGCATTTCATTCGCAAATGCCGCTATGAAGTATGGCCGGACGGCAAGACTGAGCACCTCTACGACCCTCGCCCTTGAACACTCTCCCCGAGCCGAGTGCAGTGAGCGTTCGCAGTAGGCAAGAAGTTGGCCGACGAGGCAATGGTCCAGAATACTCCAGGGCAATTTTTCACTACACAAGACCGACTCATGTCTGCAATTATGACCTAGTATATCCTCATTCCAATCACCGCACTTCTCGACTATCTGGCCTCGGCCGGCCGCCACCTACACGCCGAGATTCATGCGCGACGGAGGCCAAGCGCGGCGCACAAAGCCGGGAGACGGCGCTTTGGCGTGGACGTGAGGAAGCAGGACAAGTTGGCCCAGAGCATGCAAACAAGCTCGAGGGGCGAGCGACTCTGAATCTTAGCAAGGAGTCTCACAAAGTGAGCCTTGGGGTGTGTGCAGCTCACGCGATAGAGACAAGGCAACGAGTGGTCGTGTTCTCTGGCATGGTCTGCGTAGCCTGCGCGCCTACTCCGCTGGGGGAAGGAGAAAATGGCGTGGATGATGCAGGCGAGTCAGCATGAGGCAGAGCGGGTAGGGACGGATGAGGGTAGACGTGGCAGTGGGACTCGCAAAGAAGTGCGAGGCAGGAGAGCTCTTCGCGTACGAGTCATGGCCAGCTCGCCGCACACGCAATTAGAATCCGATGCAAACAGCGCGCAACATGCGTAAATCTAGAGTCTACGAGACGCGCACACACGAGAGGGGCGCCGGCGGCGCGGCCACTTGAAATGGAGGGTTTTTTTTCCTTTTTTCCATTCCTCAAGTGTATGCCTTGAAGTGGATTGTGGTGCTGCCGCGCTCGCCGAGCGGCTCCGGAAGGCAGGCCGACGTCGCGGAATTTCGGGGATGGGAAGGTGTGGCGGCTGGGCGCGGCGCGGTGGGTTGGTCCGATAGGGTATGCGCGCGCAAACAACGGCCGATAAGGTCGATTCAATGGAAGGATGGAATAATATTCACACATCTGCTCTGATGCCCTGGTGTGAGGGGAGAATGGGTCAGTTGCACTGCTACTACAATTGGTCAATGCATCTTCTGCTCACTCACGTGCACATGACTTCCCTTCCAACGCCGTGTTTGAGGGCAGCGGCAGCGGTCGAGGGCCCGGGGGTTGGCTTCGTTACTCGCCGCCTCGCACGAGTCTGTCCTGGCCCTCCCACACACCCCCCTTGGTTGGCGGAACAGCCGTGTGCCGTCTCCACGCCCGACAGCCGTGCTTCTGACTTTAGCCAGCCACGCGTCGAGTCCCGTGTCGATGGCGGCTGAACGCGCCTCTGCCCAGAGACTTGGCAAGCACCAGGGCCCAAGTCTCTCCGCCGCACGCGTCTGCGCGGCCCTCGAGCGAATGCAGCAGTCGACCGCCCACGCCACCCGCCGCATAGACTCTGTATGTCCTCGCGCCACGTGTAAGGGTTTAATGAATTCAGATGTACTTGAAAGACAATAACTCGTTAGGAATTAATAACTTCTTCCTTGGGAAGACAATCTATCACGTACTCTCCCATCCGTTATAAGCTCTGCGTAGACTAGTCTTAACTCCCTCCATTGGCCCCCTGAGAATCATCCTTTCTCCCTGGCACGACTCTTCTCCTGTATCATACTCCCCATCTAGTATGTACCCCCTCGGAGACGGAGTGGTCCTAGTGACCAGTCCCAATCCGGGCAAAGCCCGTCACACCACGGAATCGATCCGGATGCTAGACTATCCCCCACCACACTAGTGTACGAGCTGTTCGCTATGCGCATTTCGACTGCGGGCCGTTGGCGAGAGGGCGCTTGCCGGTCCTCTAGGGGCCCGCCCGAGTCGAGTCGTTTGCCGCCATGGTCCCCCGCTGACCCAGACCACCTTCGTACAGTGTTCCTATCCAATCGCACTTCTTGTACCATCGTTGATATATTGCCCGTAATGAATACCCACCCTTTCCACCGAACCTTTCCCCCAAAAACCCTGCTGCCCCAGCCACATGAGGTGCGCATATCATCCACCTCCTCCTTCTTGCTAACAGTCGAGGGCGACTTGATCCACCCCATCATCTCTGAATCAGGTGCCGGGCACGCTCCGGAAACTCATCGCATAGCGTCAGCTTCATGGTAATGGTGTGAGAGGGGGATGTGCTGAGAGATGAAGACGATGCAGACGGCGGATGGGAATCCTCGTCAAAGTGAGGACTTTGTTACTCAATCTCGGCTCTGCAGACTCGACAGTGAGAGCGGGAGGTTCGTAGGGGACACCACTGCTAGGCGTGAGAACAGTCCCCCCGAGTTGTCCAGACGACGAGCCTCCATATCCATTCGCGAGTCTCCAGGCAAAATGTAATCTCGTGCTGCTCCCTCACAAGTGGAATGGGTGTCCAGCTTACTCCACTCTCCCGGCGCTCGGCCTCGCTGCCTTGTGCTTGTAGTGTTGGCTGCTTTCTCGCCCATACCACAGGCCAACTTGATCAAATGCACCCTTCTCATACGAGGGACTGCCTACGTTCCGCTTGCTCACCGCATGGCTTATCCTCCACCATTAAAGGTGGTTGGCGAGTAGGGCTTCGATCTTGCCATCTGACCCGGTCGCGCTTGCGTTCATGGTAATGCGTCTGTTGTTTCAAATCGAGTCTCTACTGGCTCCTTGACTGTAAAACATTAGCTAAAGATCAAACTAATCAGTTCCTGGTTTTATTGCTTAAATATCCCGTAGAAATACTTTGGTTATATGCCAGTTGATCTGGATCATCGTGCTCTACCATGATACGGATGCTAGGGCGTTTGAGATATAAAGGTGATGCAGATTTCGAAAGCGTTTGCGAATCCCCATCAGAGAGCAGACGAATGTGTGACTCAACCTCGCTTCTAAAGACTCCGACGCTGAGTGCTGGAGGTCCGTGGGGGACACGGCAAACAGCTACTGTCTTTTTAGAGGTCAGAAAAAGAAGTCCTCATCTTCGCCTTTACTCACTGTGGTAAAGCTTCATTAACTTTGTCTGATTCCGTATTTATATGCCTCATCCTCACAGAGTATTGATTACCTCTTCAAAAGTTAGCATGTTTCTATTCTACCTGATGGAATTAAGCCTATCTGAGATCTGTAGGCCTTCAGTGGCTTGTGATATAGAGATGCATTGACAGCAATTTACGTTGCGTGCGGGTCGCCATGTTATTTTACCGTATTGGTTGGTCTCATATTGTTCCTAGAACTAAGTGCATACGCCCATCTAATGAGATTGAAGCACTTGGGCTATCCATACATTCGTATTGCACACCAGTGGAAACATTCACACAAACAGTCTGTTGGTTAGACGGTGGGGTACGTCAATCAGCTACAGGACATAATGAGTTGATGGGAGTGATATTGAGACTAGTTGAAAACTTCAGCTGGACCATTCAACTGAGCTCATCTTTATAAAAAGTCACGCACTGATCCTTGAAATTCACAGAAAGACAAAATTAGTACATTTAAAGAGGGGAGTCATTAGTTACATGGGCAAAGGGCGAATGGGAGACGACTTCAGACAAGGAACGTTCTGAGCTATGCGAAATTTAATACGGCTCCCGATTTTCCCCACGGATTGCATACATAATGCTGACGCCTAACACCCGAATAATATTCCACAACACACCCTCATATCTCGCATCCAGGCCAAGATATTGCACGCCTGGATTCATGGGTATTTCTTCACAATCTTCATCTGGCTCCTATATGCAGATTCCAGATATCCATCGCACCAACACAGCGGACCATATCAAAGTTGTGTCAAGCTAAAGCCAAAATTCTATTGGAAATTTTGTTTCCATGCTGAATTGTACGGTGGATGCAGTTAAAATTTTCAAATTAGGAAACTCGGTAATTTCATCGTCATCATAAAAATGTGAAGACCGACTGCGTATTAAAATGCAGCTTGGCTCTATTTAGAAATTAATAGATAAGAGGGATGAAAAAGTTGTGAGGGATCAACCCTATGATACACCGTGTCAAACTTGGTTATTAATAATTGACCTTGACATGGTCGGCGGGGGTGAAAATAAGCTTTGGCGCCTTCTTATCCGTCTCGGATTTTTTTACATCGTTCTTTAATACAGCAGCGAAATTTCCGCCAATAATGTTACCCTCGTCACTACTTACGGTGACAGAAGTGTAGTTGCTGTCTTGCGAGGCCACAGACTTACGATCTAGAGAGTGATCTTTCTGTCGTGATATGGGACGGTTGGAGCCAATGGCACCGTGAATAGAGGTTCGAGGACTTCCAGGAGCTGGACGGCTTTTCAAGCTTCCGCTACCGCTGTGCCCACTATCCGAATCATTATCGGTGACTGACAAGGTTACATCTCCAATCTCAGACTCGGGCGACATGCTGCCAGAGTCAGTGCCGCCAGGAGCCCTACGTCGTTCAATTCCGGCACGAACTAGGTTGTGAACTGCGCTTCGACGTGTTCGTGTGGAGAAGTTCTTACTCCCCTCGTATTTTGTGGTTGGCTTTGATAAAAGTTCGTCGAGAGGTGGTGGTCCTCTAGGCTGGCGGATTGGGTGTTCTCCAGCTCGACCTTGCCCCGGGCCAGACATACCAGCAGAAGCTAATCCCGGATTCTTGGCTAGAGCAGTTCGTGGCGTATCTATAGTGGCATCGTCAATACAAAATGCCAAAGAGGATGGCGCTTTTCGGTGACCTCGACGGAATGCACCAGCAGAAGGAGGTGGGAGAGGGGCGTGATCCAATGCTGGGGACTGTGTCTTTCTTGGGGGGCTGATGCTGCGAGAAAATGTAGGAGAATCTACAGGAGCCGCTGTTCCCCTGAATCTCGCTGGAATGCCGCCCTTGACTAGGGGAGATTGAGCAATGGATTGCTGGGCATTCCTTTGGTATTCATACAACGAGCCTTGCTGCTCTAGTTGCATGTATGCCTGTTGAGCGTTCAGAGGGTTGTAGTTCTGATATTGTAACATTGGTGACCCTGCGCCTTGAGCAGCTGCCTGTTGCATACTATTCTTGACCTGATGCTGATACAGACTTTGTGGAGTTATTGGGGGACTTGAATATTGCTGTGAGACCAAGTTCAACCCCTGGAATTGCTGTGCAGCAGCTTGTACGTTGATGAGCTGTTGTTGAAGTCGCTGCTGCTGTTCCGCGAGGTAAAGATTTGTAGCAACGAGCTGAGCATAATAATTGGCATCCATCTGTTCTTGATTGGCTTCATCAAGCTGTATGGCTGGTGGAGCTAGAATCTGCTCGGGGGCAGGGTAAATTTGGCCTTTCATCATTCCGGACATGAAATGAGGGTTTTTCATGTTCGACGTCTTTGGGCCACCATAGTTGACATTTGAAGCAAAGTAGCTATACTTTGGCTCATGATTGTGCTCGAGCTGCGTGGGAGGGGCTGTAGAGGGAACCTGATTGGACGAAGCACCCCTCGGGGCAGTTCGCAAACCTGCCAGTAGGTGTGAACGAGAGGTTCGAGGGGTTGGAGCGCCATTTTCACGACTGGATGATAGTACTGCTGATTGGTCAAAAGTGAGGCTTTTGATGTTGGATCCTCGCCTGGAAGTGAAGCCTGACTGGGGCAAGCCCAGAGCGTTATTTGAAACTATTCTATCGTAGGAAGACATTTGAGCAAGACCTCCAGTGTCCATTCTCGAAAGAGATCTTTTCTGATTTATACGAGCGGCTGATGTTTGATCTTATCAAGATAGTTTTGCCTCTGATAGATGACAAGGCCAGTCTTTTCTGGGGCTCTACAAGTGTTGTGTCGACGTGATTATTAGAATTAATGTCGTAATGGTAGTGGTGATATCAAAGAGTTATACAAGTGCCTAGAATCAAAGAGCCAAGCTTGATAGAAATTTGAATAGAAAATAAATAGAAACTGTAGGATGAATAGATTAGCGCGGTTTCTGGACGAGTATTTGTTTTCTAGTCTTGCAGTAGGATAAAAGTGTTGGGAGCTATAAATGGATTGTTGATATTACAATGCTCTGATGGGAGTCTGAGTTTAAACAGTTGTAGGTGTACGCGACGAACGATTGACGGGTGATGTTGCGCATGGTGACCTGAGAATAAAGGATTGTAAAGGGAGGAACTTGCCTTGAATAAGGGGGGCCAACCGAAGAATAGCTGTGGTTCGTGTGGATGGAAGCGTGGGACTAGTGTAGAGTGAGGCCTATCAATCTCGGATTGAAGGTATGGTGTGAAGGAATTCGACGTTGATTGTAGTCGAAAGGTAAAGACACCTCTTTTTTTTTCTGGGTGGACAGACGATTCTTCAGGATATTCCGAAATGCAAGACAAAGAGTCACAATGAAAGATAGATAAGAGAAGGGGGTGTGAGTTTGATTTGTGGATGAACACTGTCACAGTGAGGTGTTTTGGAGGGAAATTGATCACAAATGTATATTGGAAGGGGGGATGTGCGATGAAATAAGAGGCTAGGACGAAAGAAGGAAAGCGTCAAAGTGGGTTGTTTGTATTTTGCGCAGCGGGAAAGGGAGGAGTAGACTTAAAGGGCAGGAGGTCGTCAGGCAAATTCATGCCATTCTAAGACGTAGAATCCAGGGGGGTCGGAAGTTTTGGCAGGCGGACTGGGGAGGGGAGGGGGCACTCGAATAGCTCACACACAACGCGAAGTAAAAACAACAACATCGTCTCTAGCGCTAGGATCCAGGGAGAGCAGCGGCAAGTGTTACGCACTAGCCAGTCAGACTCATTCTAACCTATGATACAGAGACGAGCGTGCCTCTCCATTGAAGTCAGGGGTAGGTGAGGCTGCGACACACTGGTGGAGATTGCAGGACTGGTGGTTGCCATTAGAGCCATGATTGTGTTCAATTAGAGGTCGTGGAGAGTGGCTAGCATGGAGACTGTGATGGAGCCAATCCATTGCAAAAATCATTCGTATCCTAGCAACTCCATCTCCAGACTTGTATCATTTCACCTGACCTCGGGCGGAGGGTGAGGCACCCGCGCAAGATAAACCGGTGGTGTCAGGTTACGTGAAGGATATCCCAGTAGTTGTGATTAACACCACGACTCTAATACATTGCTGGTGCAGCTATGGATTTAGTGCAATGCTCGACCTTGACACTAACCGCTCCAGACCAGATCCATGTGCTCTCGCTGTTCCTCGATGAGCGGCGCATGCGCGAGGGTGGTGGAGCGAGTCAACATCAACCACCTTGCATAAATTTGAGTCTGCACAGTCGATGAATCCTTAGGCAGCCCATAATTACGTGGAGCCAGCGGGAATGCCAGACACCCAAGTCAGAGGAATTTGTGGACGACCACTTGAGCCGTCGTTTGGCTGATCTCACGCGCCAACCGTTGCTCAGTGAGGGCAAATTGTAGAGTCCTTTTGGAATGCCTGGTCGAGTGGGCCTGATGGAAACGATTTATTTGAGAATCCTCTGCAGCGTGATCTCGCAGTTTATGGGCAAGGAGGGACTGGCGACGTTGCAGCCAACGAATTCGCTAGCCAATCCGGCAGCGGACGAGGCTGGCTCACATTGCCTTTACTCCTTTCCTTCCACCACTCGACGACCGAGTCACGCGGACATGTCAACGATCGTCTAATTTCTGTTTCAACCCGGTCAGTTACGTAGGCAATGACGAATCTGTCATTAGCAGAGTGTATCAACACCACGCATCTGAGGCGCTACTAGGGACACAAACAACTCCATAGTAATCAAACCAATCTCCATCTTTACGACCGGAAACAATTTAGAACTGTCCTGACACGCCACTAGAGGGGCTCGGCCTTTTGACAGAGAGAGGCAATCGAACCTGCAGTCCGAGCTTGTGTTAGGAATCGTCGCTCACCCAACGTCAAACTTCACATGGCGAGTCTGGCAACTAATCCTGCCATTTCAATACCACATACGATGCAACTGACGAGAAGATTAGTGGCGTCACAAATCCCAGTTACTTGAAACTCATTGGCTTGCTTTCCAAATACTGCGAGACATATTATTGCATGCTTGGCAGCGTCTATTCGAACAATTTAATGCCATCAACCTTTTTGAAGGAAATAAATTTAGCACTCCCTCCGATTTCTCTTTCGAATCGTTACCATTGCAATTGTGCAGGAACTAGAGGCGTACGTTGATGCTATGGAAGAGAGCAGACGATTATTACTGGACAAAGTTCCAAGGTATGGAACGCTGGGTTGACCCTGCCACCGCCTTGATGTTCTGGACCACAGATGGCAATCCATAAAATACTGTTACAAATTGAAACGATTCTTTGCACATTGCCTCTTTACAATCAAATTGATCTCGAGGCTCCAGCAGACGTGTTTAAGCCAAAGATGGCACAAATTTCAATACTTTGCGACGCTCTTCAGAGTAGGCATGTAGGCATTACATTTATTTCACAACGACCATGACGCTTTTAAACCCGACTGGCTCCAGAAGTAGTTTGTATGCAAAAAAGACAGCCTCTGTGATTACACGCGGCTACTCTTTTCTGGGTCGCTCCAGCTCACTGTTCCTGGGGAGAGTAAGTTGTGATGATGTGTTGAAGAGTAAGTGGCCGACACGGAACAGATGTAGAGTAGAGTTGGATCCATGTTTTTAGTGAGGCCCGATGCATACCTCCACCCCAAGATTGTAGCATCTCGTTCAACTCATATTCCTAGACCAAGGATGTGAATGGATCTAGTTGAAGCTTGCACTGAATAGCCCATGAACAATTAGACGACTTGTAGCATTAAAATTACCAAGGCTTATTGCCGTAAATTAGGGTTCGAACCCTGCTCTTGCTGTCACTCGCCTAGCGACGCACCAAGTACTGAAGGAAATCGTTCATAGCGCATGAATCTCAAAGTGTGCTGGGCGTCATAAGGTCCACTAAATTGTTTACGAGACTAGGCCAAGGAGAATAGTGTGTGCCGTCGGATGTTGAGCCAACCAGAATGCGAGCTGCCCGGCCCTGTTTTTCTCGGGGATGACGCATGATAGTACCTTTTCAGGACAGTGGCACCATGATGATGATGTAGGTTTGGTATGACACTACGCTGCCGTGCCGTGCGGTTATTGGGCATATTCACGGCACAGTGATGGGCCGACGCTTCAACTTTTCGGGGGGGGGGGGGGGTTGGCAGTCAAGTTCTCATTGTGAAGTGGAGAGATCAAGCAGTGTTGGGGAATTAAGTTAGCGACCGGGAGATTGGATGTGTAGATATCTGCCAGCGCTGTGCGTGCGAGTGGAAATAGGAGACTCGCGATGGATAGGCTTGGGGGGTTGTGATGCGTGCGCCGTTTGACCAAGGTAGAAATTACTCTGACTACAGTGACAATGATTACGGATCTCCTTGTCAGCCGGTCCCATGGCCTTGATCCACGGCCTGTTCGTGCACAGATATTCGGACAGATCCGCCGGCCTCCTGCACGCCTTTAACGGAGAATTGAGAGCCATGGCCTATTTTTAATAGTCAGTATTTTCCTTTCTCTGTTCACGACTGTTCGGGGCAGGTCTGAGCTATGGCCTGACGAGCGAGTCTCTGCGGTGTCTGCCAGCAGTCGTCTTGGCAACTATTAGTCTCTCGCTAGGCAGATGAGGGGCGAAACCTTGCACGCTGTGCTCGACATGGACAGACGAATAGGCAGAGCAAGAGACGACCTGCCAGCAACGGAATGTGTCATGTGTGGAGGGAATGGATGGAAGGCTGGGGAAGCCGTTTCGCAAACGATGTTTACGAGGTGGCATGGCGAGGCCATGAAATAGGCGCCATGCCGCGAATACCGGTGTCAGCGGCTCCCAAATTTAGATGCTTCTAGACCCACCCCCACGCGCGCCCCCGTCGCATAAGCCGAGCTGCTAACCGGATGGGCGGCGAAACGAGAGGCCCCAGCGTGAGGACCTTTGGCATGAAGGTACTGGCGACGAGATGGGATGAATGTGTCGGGCGACTTGTTCCATTCACCCCGCCCACCTGATCCATTCCCCCCCCCCCCCCTGGCGAGCCACGCTGCTCAGTAGAAGGGCAACGGAGCTTTCTTCGACCGGCCGGTGGTGCAGAGCCAATCATCTTTTATCCATCAAAGGCCCGCTCCTCTCGTCCAACCAGCATGCTCCTCCTTGCCTACTGCGGCGACAAGGTCGTCCGACCCGGCAGATTCACTAGACTCATGTAGGATTATGTAAGGCTTGCCTTGACGATGATGTGATGATTAGGGGAGAGATGAAATATCTCCAACTGTGCAGGTTGGGGTGAGTGAGTATCGATTGAGGGGGGGGGGGGGAAGAAGCAACAGGTGGACCGAGATTGAAATGGGTCCCATCTTGCAAGTCGCCGTGTATATCTCACAGTCTGCGGCGACAGCGCTCCATTATTGCCTTTACCACAAGCGTGACGAGACGTGCATTGCTCACGGGACCGGGGGGGGCGGAAGCTAGAGCATCCGGAGTGAAATGTCGGTAGGGCAATCGGCCACCCCTTCTGAAGCCGAGCCTGGCCACCGATATGCGGGTCTCTGGGGAGACGATGGCGGCGCCAAGTTTCCCTATGGATGGTATATATGGTGGGCGAAGGGGTTCAGGGCCCTGTCGTTGCACCTGGAGAATGCTGGCAGGAAATGTAACCTACCTCACAGCATAGGTTCATGCTGTGCATGGAATCGGGGGCCGACGGGTAAAATGAGGGTGGAGATGAAGCGGTAAAATGCGCCTGCCTCGGCCCAGTCTGAAGATTAGATGGAGCGCGACGCCCGCCAGTACTCGCTGGACATTGTGTCTGGTGGCGAGGCCTCTACATGGCAACGAGACTAAGCCTCATGGGGATGGCTGGATTGGCGAATCTTGACGACTGGCAACGTCTACTGCCCACCATCTTCGCCGTGCCTGCTCGCAGCCTGTCAGGCGTCGGACCACTTCCGCAGCCAGACATGGCCGAGAGGGCCTGGACCTCCCAAGCCATCTCCATTTCCTTTCCATTGTCGACATGGCCAATCCCAGCCACGTCTATTCCAAGCGGCTGCATATTCATTCACGCCGGTAGGCCCTGCACCCGCCTGGCACGCTTCAATACTAGGCATCCTGAGGGCGCCGCATTCCGTGCATCGCACTCGTTGTCACCATCGCCCGGGTGAGCGGCCACTGTGAATTCCCAGAGGCAAACCCTCCCTCCACGCCAGTATCGTTGCCGTTTTGCATTTGTCTTTGATGATGCTGGAGCAGACCTCCAAACCTTCCTTGCCGCTCATTCACCCTCACGACGTCTGCTATGCCTCTCCACACCATCCACACCAACTCGATGCGGCCACAATCATGACTGGACCCCCCATGAATCCATTCTACAGAATCATATCCAATTTTCTCACCTCCATTGTGGAAGTCGCTCATCACTCGTACCCTTCCAAGTCGGCCGGAGTCAGCAACAGGCAAAGGGAGAGCATGGTCCCATGTCCACAGGTCTGAAGAAAATCACGGGCCCAAGTCGCAGATGGCATTGAAGGGCCAGCTTTGTCTGCCGACCTGTTTCTGGGATTACCGGTGGGAGGACGCTAACCTTTGTTCA
This sequence comes from Blumeria hordei DH14, assembly GCA_900239735.1. NCBI lineage: Eukaryota > Fungi > Ascomycota > Leotiomycetes > Helotiales > Erysiphaceae > Blumeria > Blumeria hordei. Next base: position 2,160,258 of record OENG01000025.1, on the reverse strand, counting down.
AAAGAATCACCAGCCGCCTTTGTCTCGGTCGCAGTCGACAGGAGAATATGGTGGGATAGGTAATTCCTCAATCTTGTGCTTCGACGAAGACTGTGAGCACCGAAAATTTGTACGAGGGCAAGACTGAGACCTGTACGCAGTGCCCTCTACGGACCCGGGAGTGAAGTATTCTCCCAGACACAAGTTCAGTCAAATTTCGCAATACCAAAGAAATTGGCCCACGAGGCAATGATTCAGGACTCTCCACCCAATCAAATTTTCACACCTGACGAGATCAATCACCACCAAAGTCTCATCAAATTTGCGGATACGACTTAGTACATCCTTACTCGAATGACCCCACCTCTCGTCATCCTTCTAGCGCCTCAATTGACCACCACGTACACGCCCACGCCGATATTTACAGGCGACGGAGGAAGCAAAGCGTGGCGCACAAACCTGGGAGACAGTTCTTTGGGATGGGCGTGAGAGGGATCAGGACAAGTCTACAAGATGATGTAGCGGATGGCTACAATCTCGACGAGTCTTCGAATAGAGCTTTGAGCGTGCGCCAAGACTTTGGTTGCGACAGTGCAAGCAACGCCATAAACACCGGCGTGGTTGCATGGTGCGGTGGTATATCATCTTGGCCGCCTTCTCAACAAACGTCTGGATAGCTAGGACACATATCCCACCCGAGACAGGAGACTGCTGGTTCGAATCCGGCAAAACTAAACTACATTTCTCGCGGCGCTAGTACGCTTGGATTATCAAAGGTATTTAATTTCCCTTTGGTGGGTCGCATTGAGGAGGGTCGACTGTTTTTACAAGAATACCTCATACTGGTATTTGCAAATGAAGTGCAGAGTATGAGTGTCTCCAACGGCAAAAGAGTCATCCTACCTGTAAATATGGTAGCGGTCATGTGTCATGGCTTAATAGCTGCATACACATTAAATGATTTGAAAAAAGAGACTGTGAGCGTATCGCCGCTCCAAACATAAACACATTTGCAAAGACTTTACGGGACTTGTAGTGCCCATCTACTAGTATATCCCCTGCCTCTCAGCAGCTCCCCTCGAATACTGCCTAGACGCTTCGACGCGCCCTTCCCCATCATCGCCTCCCAGTCAACGAGACCATGGCCATCTGCGAGTGTACAAGAGGCGGGAGGGTCGCCAAACTAGAGTATTCAAAGAGGCCCGTTGGCGGAGCGGCGCAGACTTGTGGCTACCTCGGGAGAGTGTCACTCTGCCTAGCCAGCTTCCTTCCCAAACGTCTCGATAGATTGTCATTGCTGACGAGTAGCTCATGCCGACCTCTCCTACTCCGTCCATGGCGCGAGAAGTGCCGTTGACTCATCCAAGCTAGAAGTCCTGGCTGGTCAGGCGTCGTCTTGGTCTCGCCACTCAAAATGGATTCACAGTCAAATGGCCAGACTTATTCCATTTCTCATTTGATGCCTCAGTTGCCTACGCTTCCCCGAGTTGTATAATACCAAGATGCGAGCTTCGTATGTTGTGGCCTGTTTCCTCCGCGTGGTAGGCAGCGTCGTCCCTTCAACATGGGTCATGGCTGGTACGTGACGAGTCCGCTAGCAATTAGGCCTACTCCGTGATCCATCGTCTAGGTAGATCAACTCAGACGACTCGCGTGAGAATGGCAAGGATGTGAATGAGAAATCGTCTACAATGGCCCGCATCCTTGTGACGGTGGAATGGCTCGTAGCCAGCCACATCAGCAATCACTTGCATACTTCACCATCTTTCCGCCGAGCCTTCTGGCCACACCAAAGTCTTGGGACAGTGGTCCCTGACTTGCCTGATTTTCCTCGGACCTTTTCACGCGGCACCAAGGGCGTGGGAGAATGAATGAAATTACGGGCTCGTGTTATTGATTGCTGCCTTGGGCGTATTCTCTTGCTTCTTCGCTTGCGCGCGCAGGAGCTCCTACTAAACACTACGAATCAGCGTCATATCGAATACCTCTCACGTGATGCGGCCACTGTGGTTGGCGAGAGCCTCGTCATATTCCGCGAGCTGCCTAAACATCGAGGCATGCACTCCTCCACACCACTCTTTAGGCCTCGTGGAGTCGGAAGCCGGCTCATGTTCACCATTCTCGAGGGGCCCCTGAGATTACGGACATGATGAGGAGGCCGTCGACTCCCATTACCCAGGCGCCGCCTCGGCTGCAAAGAGCCTCCAGCAGCTGGCAGAGCATACAAGAGACCAGGGTACACTAGATGGCTGGTTTGTAGGATATATGAGACACACAACATCATCACCATTGTGTGCCAAGTAATTTTATCTTTGTCTCTAGCATCACGTGCTCCCCACTCGACCGCTTTTTGTTGCCTCAGTTTCGACGTGCGCATGCAGCCGGCCAGCCATGACACGCCATCAGACAGAGCTACGTGATGGATGACTCAGTATTGAGGAAGAGCCCTCACGCCTTGCCATTCCCTTGCGAACACGGCGACGAGGCCGTGCCGGCTTTTCCAGCACCCCAAGCCATCCCGCATCCCCCAATACCCGTCCAAACATGCCTCCATCATCCATTCACTTCTCCCCGCGCAAATGTGCTCTGGGGCCTCGCCTTCCCAGTGCAGTGCATGCCCAGCCGACCCAAATGATGCGAGAGAAGACCACGAGGCGGACCACGCCGCCTTCCATCGTTTGCGAGTTGTTAGTGTGTCCGCTGCACTCTCGCAAGCGAGGTCTTGGCGCGCGCACAAATCTCAATTCGTAAAACTCTGCCAAAATTCAAAATTACCCGGCCATCGAGGTGGCATGCCTCCTCCATAACCCTGTCCTCATCCCCTCACGACCATGCCAAAGCGCCGTCTCCCAGCTTTGTGCGCCGCGCTTTGCCTCCTTCTCCCGCCCATAAATATCGGCGAGGGCGTGTATGTGGCGGCCAGCCGAGACCAGAGAGGAGTCGATGAGAAGTGCCGTCATTGCATCGAGGATGACCTGGGTCGCGCGTGTCGACGGGTGAGGTTTCCGTGGAGATGCATCTCGCTGGCCGGCAGAGATTAGTCTCGTCGGCCGCCTCGCCCGCGCCAACACTTCGCTGCCAGACCCGCAATGGCCACGCCTTTTGGTTTGATGCAGTTCATGGTCCTCGCTGAGCCGCTGACTACCGTCTCTCCTGCATCGAAAAGGTGAATGGGTCGGCATGACGGGCCTGCGATCCCGGTGCATATTGATTCGTTTCGTTTCGTCTTCAGCTAGGCCCATGTCCAGTCAGCAGCCAGGCTACCATCCCAGCATCGTTGGTGAGAGTAAAATTAGTGGGCCTGGTTCTCACCTTTCGGGAAAGGTCGGGTGGGTCCTCATTTAAAGATTACAAATGCCACTTCTATTTCTAGAATCATGGCTCGCCATTTCAAGGGTGACGAGGCTCTCAGTGTGGCGTGCAAGTAAGATGAAAGCATGCTAGACCGTGTCAATTAGTCGACTTCTCCCGAATACTTTGTCTTGCCTCCATTTGCCTTCACCCCATCATCCTCAAATAACCGGGCCAAAGCAGCCTGATCTTGCAGATTATCTTCACACCCATCGGGTCCTACAACAGCTGCAAGTACGTCCACACTAGGTAAGAGCTGAATTACGCGTCCCCTTGTCCTATCGTCACTAAATCCTGTAGGGTTTTCTTGATCTCGTCTTGACAAAGCATCCGGTCGCTCACAATCATGTCCTGGTCGCCACTTCAAAATATACCGAAACTCTTGTAAAATATCATCATACCTAACTTGTCGCTCGTTGAGGAGACGTTTAGTAGCGAAATATTCAAAGTTCTTATGGTCGCTGAGGATTGTAAATGGTTTAGCTACTGACATCAGTTCCGCCTTCCACTCTCGCAAACAAGCTACGATTGAATGCATCTCCTTGTCGTGAATTGCATAATTCGCTTCTGCGCTTGTTAACCTCTTCGAAAAATAGGCCACCGGCCTAACCCGTCCTTGGTTGTCAGTTTGCGAAAGACAACCACTTATAGCGTATCCCGCACTATCAGCTTCTGCAATTGTTTCACGGTCTGGGTCCCACTGAGCTAGAACAGGTTCTGACGCAAAAACTTGCTTTAGCTTTTCAAACGCTTCATTTTCTTCACGTCCCCATTTCCACCCGACATTATTTTTCGTCAAGTCGGTTGAGGGCGCGGCAATATCCGAATACCTTCAACAAACGCCGATAGAAATTAGTAAAGCCAAGAAATGACCTCACGCCTTTCACATTTGTTGGCGCATTCCATTCTAGAATAGCCTTAACTTTAGTAGGATCAACAGCCACACCCTCACCAGCCCTCTCGATAAAATCTAGATATTTGACTTGTTTCTGTAGAAATTTACACTTGTCAATGTCGAGAAAGACGAATTCTTCACCTTACAATGGTGCCGGCTTAACCGCTCAGTATGCTCTGCATTTCTGGAAAATCCAAAAAGATAAGACACCGATTCAAAGTTGAAGGTACACACAAGCGTGTATAAAATGAACGATTTCTCGTCAGATATTTCACCTGTCATTCTCACACAAGTCCTTTTGTAAAGGTAACAGCTTTCGGAAGATTTAATAGCGGAAGATTTAGGAATATTCATCGATAAATCAATAAGAACTGCAGATATTTTTGACATCAAGATCTAGGAGGTAGAAAGGACTAGTTATATACACATCTGAGGTAGCGAGACACTTCCCTTACTTTCAAACAGTTTGACGAAAATTTGCAGTATCTTCCATGTGGTAGTGTAATCTAGAAACATTTGTCATAAACTTCTCCATTATTCCTCTACCCATCATGGATCCACATGGAAACTTCTTCACTCTCAATTATCATTCCTATTGTGCATCATAATCCGGGAAATAACCAGCACAATATCTCTTCCGCAATCTTACTACGACAACTCGCCTTAAATTACTGTAAAGACGTTACTCCAATTGCGAGCGGGAGCTTCCCCCATCCAAAATCGGCCATCTTCCACTAAAACGTTATGATACTATATACACCCGCGAGAAGCAAACAGAGTCATAAGATACAAAACTCAAGTCATGGCTTATGTGGGACTGTTGCTCTAATGGGCTTATTGTTGGAAAATGAAGTATAATCCTATTAGTAACGATTACCTTCATTACGTAAGGGTTCTCAACGCAATCCCTACATCCACTATTTACACTCTGGTCCCATCTCCCCTGTAAGATTTGCACGAACAGGTACTAGTGTGGCTCTACTTCTATGACAAGGGAATACAGCGTAAATGATCGCCTACTATAACTTGGTGATTCTTACTAAAATATATCATGACGTCGTTTTTTATGGTCTTGATTGACATCTTTTTATATATAAACAAATAATTAATTCACTCTTCTTCGCTCTGCTTTAAGTGATACTCTATCCCTTTCAACACTTATACATATTCAGGAAGGAAAGGCAACTAGCATATGGGACGGATGAGTGAAGAGATCATAAATAGGCATAATAAGACACTTATTTTTCAAGCATTTTCTATATTTAGATGTCTATGGGCGTCGAAGCAACGATTTAGGATATTAATATCGACACTTCGCAATAGGCATCGATGGAAGATGTCGTGGATCGTCTCTTGGAGGCCACCTTCCGCGGTCAGCTTCTGAGCAGCCTGGTCGATTGTCCTATTCAAAAAATGGAGAACTGCTAGGCCATATCTTGCACCATTTGACGGCTTGGGAGCCGGTAATTCCTGTAGACTTCGACGGCCATCGAAGGCAACATTCATGTCCCATCACTCCAAGGATTCTCAGCCAACTAAAATGGATACGAAATGGCCACTGAGACGACGTAAAGGATAGTGCCAAGGGTATCGGAAGCGTTACCCGTGTGGCAGAACAAATGTTAAGCTAGTTTTATCGCCACTGTAAACATAGGCTAGATATAAATACCTCTGGATGTGTAAAGCTAGCACGGAAGACTTTCAGGTAGTTTACTTCTCCATAGATGAATTATAGCTTTACCTTTGAATCATACAAATGCCCATTTGTTTTCTATATTAGAGCTGTGCGAGTGATTGATTCAAAGACAAATATCTTAACCCGAAATTATTTAGCTATTTATTTCATGTTTCACCCAACAAGGACACGATCCAAGATCGTCAAGTTTTACACGATTCATTATCCTATTGGTTTATTTTTGTGTGTTTACGTCTATTTACCCAATCTACACAATTCCATTCCATGATGAAGCAAACAACGTTCGTTTTTAGGGAAGAATCAATAAATCGAATTGATTTGTTATCTGCGTGTCTTTATTAATCTCATAGTCAAAAGAAGAGCTTGGATTTGACAACTAGCCGGCTCATAAAAGCACCACGTTTTGGCAATTACCCATTCTCAACCTTTAGCTTTCTGCAATCAGCGTCTCGGTATCTACTCTTGGTGTTAGCAGCATTCTCTATTTCATGTCCAAAGCGGCATCATGTGCCGAGCTTACTAGATCTGGTAAGCTGTTCTACTACTAATCAATTCATCTCAGTTAGTAAAGATTCATTCTTATAAAAAAGTCTTATGTCACACTTGGTATTGAAACTCACATTTGATCCCGTTGATTTCATCGTCATACGCTTTAAGAATGAGATCATAAACCTCATCAGGAAAAGGACTCGTATTAGTGTCGACACCCGTTGATTTGTCGAATAGTATTGCTCGCAATCTTTTGACTAGTGGTTTGACACAGTTGAACCTCGTCGAGAAATGGTTCAGGACACATTCTTCGAAATGTTTATGGGAAACCGCCTCTTTTTTATGAAAATACATGCTACGGACTGTCCCTGTATACCATGTAGATAAAATGTATGTGCCGCCCGACTTCTTTTTACCCGAGCCGAATCGAATGCACGCTGAGACTAGAACGTAGAAGAATGACTCCAGATCATGTCGATAAGTATGCTTATACCCTTTCTTGTTCTTGTAAATATTGGCTTCCAAGATCCCAAGCGCAATATATTCCATAGTACCAGTCATCGTCTGCCTGTTCTCGTTACTGTTCACATCATCCAATGATATTGCCAGATCAAGATCTATTAAAAGCCCATACAGACCATCGTTAACAGCTGGATCCGTCAATATAATATTATTGATAGACACGTCCCGATGCAATATCCTAGTGTCCATGAAAAGTGACCGATGGGCCAAGATCGCGTCGCGAAGACCCTGCAAGAGTTCAAGAGCTGTAGTTTCCTCGCCAATCGATCTACCACGTGGTTCAGTGGCAATGTACGTCTTTTGACGGTCTCGATAGGCAATTGACAGCTCTGGCGTTCCAGGATCATTTGCTTCTCCGTCATTCACGGCAGCAGTAGTCGCTTCGGCATCTTCACCCGTTCGGTCTCCAGGGGCTGAAGTTAGTGAGCCGACCTCGGTAGAAATTGGCGCTATCCCATCTTCCGACACTATTTCCCCAGCAGTATTCGAAATACGGAGCCTCTTAAGTTCACGCTCAGGCATGGCAGGTTTCTTACCTTGCGCAGGATCCGGATTTCGACGTCTTTTGGAGCCCGACTTGCTGCATTCAGAGTTGCTGGCTCGGCCACTTTTTCGAGATGGCACGAAATATTCAATCGACCCTCTAGAGCTGATTCTCGTCGAGCGGCGGATTATTTTCACAGTAGCTGTTGCTCCCGAGCCTGTCGGATTTACATGGCCTTGGTCGCTGACCATCGCTGCATTTTCCTGCGCTGATCTTGCGACATCCGACACACGTATCCTCTTGCTGCTTTGTTCGCAATCATCGCCATCACTACCCTCGGCTCGGCCTTTACGCTTCGCAGACGTGCTTTGCTCATGGCTTTCGGTCGGGATCGATGGACCTGCTTCTATCGGCTCGACGGTCGTTGTCATGATTGTATCGTCGGGATGGACGTCTCTTTCCATTTCACTCGTTATTGTCATATCCTCTCGAAGTTTACTTATCTTCGAGTCATCCCATGAGCCGATCAGCCTAGCCACACCTCTCACGTTGCGTGCCTGTATTAGGAGGCTTACTTCAGACAGCCTGTCCACAGCTCTCCATGAAATCTTGACCACATACGTCCCATCCAGAGCGCGGTAGCATGTTGTGCCTCGGGAGACAATTGCCTTCTGTCTGACAAATGGTTCAGCTTCCAGAATCAGAGTGCGAGGCTCTTGGGTTATAGCATCGGTCACAGTCATGATTGTCTGACCTTTTTCATGTCGCACTGATGTATCAATGCCCAGCTCCTCATCACTCATCAACATATAGGCCGTTATGACATATATGAGCACTTCTGGATTCTCACCAATTTCAATGAAGCCAGTGGAGTATGGGCCAGACCGATCAAATACCCAAAGTTGCAATTTGGTGTCAAGCAACAGGAATCCATGCACAAAATTTCTGAATGGCTGCGCAGTGAACACCTCCCGCATGTACACAGCAAGTTGAAGAAACTTATCCATCCACACACTGGGTGGGGGACTTGGTGAACTCTCCCAACACTTGGATATCCCGCCAGCTGTGAGGAGTACCGCGGCGAAGGCTGCGACTCTTGATGAAAAAGTCGACTTGTCTGAACGTAGGGCCACCCTTAATCTGTGTTCCATTGGTGGTCCGGAACTTTTGTCCACGCAGAGGAAAAGACTTTATCTTCTTGGATGCGTCTGGTTGGTTGGGAGTGTTGACTGCAGTGGCTGTCTCGGGACCATCAGCTGCTTTCTCCGTCGGGGGATCTCGATATGGCTCGATAAAATTTGTCTGGACCGTTTTGATCCACTGCCATACATTCGCTTCCGTACGATCATCCGGAAATTTGAATGACTTTTTGTCTTTTCTGTTGGCATAGCTTTCGGAAATCTTCTTGCATTTGCTCGCCCAAAGCGGTTTCTCAAAGAATTTCGCGTAAAACCCTTCGACATCTTCAAACACAGATCCTGTTAGTTCTTTTCTCAACGCATCTTTCAGTATTTCCATAGTTTCATCAGCACCTTGTAGTTGCGCCGTGGTGTAGACGTGATGGGAATTGGGATGATGGGAAGAAGATGCGTCATACTGTTGAGGCGTGATAGGTTCAACTTTGTCGACGAGATAAGCCAGATGAGCCCAGATTTCGGCATCGGCAGCATTAGAAAGAATGGAAGAGACAAGAGGTAGGAAGAAAGAAATGGTGATTGCCTTTGTTTCTAATCGGTTTTGGATGGAAAGAATCCGGCCAGACATGTTTTTTTCGATGGTCGAGGGAACTACTCTTTTTTGTGCATAAGTATGAAATGTACTGAACAAGATTTCAAGAAGATCAGATATGGCAGTGAGATCAATGGATTCGTTAGGGCTTTCTCTTTCGATCTTAAACTTCTCCATGTTACAAATTTTGCGGAAGTGTGAGGTTATTTTTTCAAGTGGATACTGAATGAAATAGTGAACGTCTTCATCTGCTATTAACATGTTGTCGAGAAAGATGGTGTTGGTGAAAGTTGGAAGAAGTTGATAGCGATATGAATAGGATGTGAAAAGGATATAGATGAGATGTGAAGAATGGTAGATGGTGGATGGTGGATGGTATGCTGAGCAGTTGGACGGATTTGTGATGAATTTATATTCGATATTATCACTAGGATGAGAATCTACACTGGCATCCAAGAGTTCTGTGGGCAGCGGCTGTGCACTTTTCAAAGTAATTCAAGCCTATCAAAAAAATTTAAGATCATGATAACGATTAACATAGATCATCTTGCTAGGGCGGCACTTGGGTGGCACGGATGTTTCTAAAAACCCTGTCCGCGTTTAAAGTCATTTGTACCCGACGGATAACCCTTACGTAGGCAGGGGATACATTCTTTGACGTAAAGTTACCATTCTTGTCACGAAATAAGGATTGGTTCATTATCATCCAACTGTTATACGCGGCGGAAGCGCCTCAACTGACATTCTTGCCCTGCCAATCTTATGCGACGTCCCTGTTGCGAGGTGTTGACCAGTAAGAGCTACTTTCGGGCATCTCACATTCATTCTGATGGCGGTTAAAACGTTTCGTGTTTGTTATTATTACGGCTATGACAACAAATGCGATACGTTCCAGCTTTAAAATGATGTACAAGGCTGACGAGTGAGTACCATTGGTTACGAGTCTCCTGAATTTGTTACTAGCTCTTTTCCGATAAAAATGGAGTATCTTCTCACCGCTCGGTGACGGTAAAGATAACGGCAGCTGCATGAAAATATCGTGATGAAATTGAGTGGAAATAATTGAACGCTCTGTAGTCCCAATTGATGGAAACCGACCGTTCAAATTCTGCGTTGCAGGGGGAACTATTCTCAACACCTGTCAGTGGTTTCCCCAAGGAACCTCCTGCTCTCACTGTAGAGTCTGCAGAGCCGAGATTGAGCAACAAAGTCCTTACTTCGATGATGATACCCAATCGCCTTCGCGGTCTGTATCGTCTTCATCCATAAGCATATCCCCCTATCACTATTATCATAGAGCTAACCACGATCAGATCAGATGGTAGGGTCGGACCCCTACTCATCACCAACCCTTGATCATGGAGGAAAAGCCATGCGATGAGGTTCCGGAGCGTACCCAGCACCCGATACGGAGATAGTGGATTGGATCAAGTCGGCCTCGACTGTTACAAAGAAGGGAGATATAGATGAATATGCGCAACTCGTGTGGTCCCGGTGTCTAGGCCTCGTCTAGCTGGGGTTGCAGGTATTTGAGACTTTTTCCCGCGCACGCAGTTTCCATTGCTACTATAAATTTTTGTTTTGGGCAGAAGGTTCCGTGGAAAAGGTGGCTGAATTCCTTGGGCAAATAATGAGCTGAAAGGCTATTCATCAAGGGCAATATATCAATGATCTTTCAAGAAACATATGAGGCAAGGAGCATTGTACAAGGTGTGGCCTGGGTCAGAGAGGAGCCCAATGTGCTAGATAGTCTATGACTCAAGTAGTACAATAAACAAACACAATACAATTCTGCGTTGCGTACCTTCTACGAACCTGGGAGTGAAATATTCTTCCAGGGCCAAGTTCAGTCAAATTTCGCAATACCGAACAAGTTGGCCCATAAGGCAATGATTCAAGACTCTCCACCTAATCAAATTTTCACATCTGACGAGATCAATCACCACCAAAACCTCATCAAGTTTGCAGGTACGACTTAGTACATCCTCATTTCAATGATCACTCCTCTCGTCAACTTTCTCTGGCCTCAATTGACCACCACGTACACGCCCACGCCGATATTTACACTCGACGGAGGAAGCAAAGCGTGGCGCACAAACCTGGGAGACAGTTCTTTGGGATGGGCGTGAGAGGGATCAGGACAAGTCTACAAGATGATGTAGCGGATGGCTACAATCTCGACGGGCGTGAATTTTAGAATTTTGACAACGAGTTTTCGAATTGAGCTTTGTGCGTGCGCCAAGACTTCGGTTGCGAGAGTGCGGGTGACACTATAAACACCGCCGTGGTTGGATGGTGCGGTGGTACATCATCTTGGCCGGTTTCTCAAGTAAGGTCTGGATAGCTAGGACACATATCCCACCCGAGACAGGAGACCGCCGGTTCCAATCCGGCAAAACTTAACTACATTTCTCGCGGTGCTGGTATGCATGGATGATAAAGGCATACTTGGATAATCAAAGGTTTTGAATTTCCCTTTGGTGGGTACTTACGGAGGAGAGTCGACTGTTTGTGTAAGCGAACATACCTCATAGTGGTATTTGCGAATGAAATCCAGAGTATGAGTGTCTCTAACGTCAAAAGAGTCATCCTCCATGTATATATAGTACCGGTCATGTGTCATAGCTTAATAGTTGCATACACATTAAATGAATTAAAAAAAAAAACATTCTGCGTTGCAGATAGGCTCACGTGGTGCGGGGAGTATCGTAGAAATCTGTTAACCATCCGGTAATTGAACTGAAATATATATTTAAAAAAAACTTTCAATTTCTATGAAGCTTTGTAGCTATGGCACATGATCGGTGCTTTTTTTTTATAATATTAAAGTCCTAAGCTAAAGCTCTAGGTCCACTATCGGTATAAGACTGGTGAAGCCGGCGTGGATCACTGCTTACAGGCCCAGCTCATTCCTACCGCGAGACCCGCTACAGAAAAAGTAGAAGGTAAATTATAACTCAGAAGACACTACCTACTCCGATTCCGAAATCGAGACTCTATCCTTCAACCCTAAATTCAAGTACATAAAATTTTCAATAGAGAAACGAGAATTGTCGCCTCAAACCATTTTGTGTCATGCATTGTGGCAATGACTAGTTTATCTGATTCCCGCTGAAAGAAGTGGATGAGTAAGTTGGTCGCCTATCAAAACAGCCGGTTTCCTGCGCAAATATTTTGAATTATTATTAAATCATTTTATTGTCCTGTCTGAGTCTAAGACTATGTAGGACATACAGGTCCTCTCTGCCTACAGGCCAAGGATACCTATGCCAGTAGTATATCCCCTCCTATGCCTCCCATACAGCTCCCCTCAAACAGTACCGCCCCTCACAAGTCCTCATTCGATCATACCCTTAGAGGAGCCCTTTGCCTTTTATAGTCTCCCATCTCCAGCCAACGAAACGATGGCCATTTGCGGGTGTATGGCAGCCGGGAATAATTGCAAAAACCACTGGGTGCGGAGCTCTCCTAATACCGTCATTAGGACTAATCCGAAGACATAGTGACTCTTCTGAAGCGTTCGAAGAGGTCGGTCAGCTGGATGCTGCAGACTTGTGTGTACCTCGCGAAATTCACCCTCTGCCTTCCTAGCCTCCTTCCCGAAGGTCATGCTGAAATGTCAGAAAAGTCTTGACAGAGCGTGATTGCTGTATGTTAGCTTGGGCCGCTTCTTTTGTACCGTCCAGGGATCTGGGGAGTGCCTTTGACTCAAAGACGAAAGAAGTCCTCCTGGCTAATTAGCAGTAATCTCAGTCTTGGCGCCCACAAACGTCCCAAAGTTGAAAACCCCTCGAAAATGTCAGTCGCAGCATCGTCTTCAGAGACCTGTTCCCCCTCTCGCACCACATCTCAGCCGCCTATCCTTCCTCAAGATGTAGAACTCCATTAGAGCATCAGTCCACCATAAACCATGACCCGAGCTTTGTGTATTATGACTTGATTTCCTCCTTGCGGGTATACGTAGCGTCGTAAATTTGTGGTGGGTGATGGCTGGTAGTGAATGATGCAAGTTCTCGTTTGCAATTGGAGCAATTTCTTTATTGGTTGTTGAGGCGAGATGATGCGTGGTTGGAAAGAGGTCGAGGACTCTGATGAGAATGGTAAGAATGGCATTGTCGAGAACTCGTTAAATGGGTATATGCTTGGGGTTGCTCTCGACTTCGATCCAGATGCGATTGTTCTTGGCTATCCAAGATATGCAGAGCATATTGAGCGATTACACCGGCACCACTGGAAGCTGAAGAATTCGTCTTTGCCGGTGCAGAGGACACCTCGTACAGGTGTCCAGTCATTGCCCTCCCCACTAAAACGTTATAACGATATAAAATAGCGGCACGGAATTAATTTGTTGTAATGAGTCCGCACTATATTAGAATATGATTCCTTTAGACGGGTATTAAAGTAATCCTGGAAGTAGAATTGATGGAGTATAGGGCTAACAGAACGTGTATATCTCACGGCACGCGCGGCATTAAAGAATGCTGCGACTGTGCTCCTACTTGTGTATGAGGAACGAAGCTCAGCACTTGTTAGTAGTGTCCCCTAAAAACCTCCAGCTCTCACTGTCGAGTCTGCAGAGCCGAGGTTGAGTCACATCTTTCCAACTTTGAGCTTAGTTATCTCCCCCTCCGTCAAAGATACGCTTCCCATAACACACAAGACAACGAACACGACGATATTAATGCTGGGAATAAGGAAAGATATTTCATTACCAAATGCTACAACGGTAGTCAGAGAAGCCCTCGTTATATTACAACATGTGCTACCCACCGGCGGGCGAACAAAAAACCCACGAAAGCAAAGTAAAAGACCCTCCCGCCCTCAAGAAAAGCAGATTTCGACTCGTCAGCAATATCGTCCCTTCTGGAATTTACTTGTGAATCAACTAGCCAGGAGGGCATCTAAAATACATGAGTTACCCGAAGACCCCACGTCCGTAACGGCTTTTGGATGTTAGGCTAGGCTCCTTCACGACCGTCACTCTCGACCAAGACTTTTCTGACATCCATTCACGATCTTCGGTTTGTCCTGCGGCATGAATCTAGGAAAGAGGAAGGAGGAGGCTAGGAAGATTAATAGACACTCTTAGGTATACACAGGTCTGCTGCACCCAGTAGGTTTTGAGACTTTTCCCTGCTGCCATACACCCGCAAATGGCCGGAGGACGAAGGCTGAACACCTGTCAGTGGTGTCCTCTACGAACCTGGGGATGAACTATTCCCCCAGAGCCGAGATTCAGTCACGAGAAAGGGTGAATTTGGAGGCTTTCGTCGAGTTGGCGATCGGGAGGAGTGGTGTTGGCTCATTTTTGGTCGAAATCCGACTCGCAGAGATTTCACGACTGCACAACTCAACGAAATCAATCATCTATACCCCAGATACAAACCGCAGACAGGCTATAACCTCTCTGATGTTCGTATCACAACAACCGACACCTTCAAGATCTTAATTTCTTTCTCTGGAAACTCATTCCCTGCCAAACTCATCTCGCGGCCCTCTACACAATCATCTCACCACCTACCGAAGCTATCCCATACCTCCAAAAGTTATATCGCCAAAAAAGAATTGAGAGAATGTCCTACCCTCCGTAACTGTTAGTCGCTGTGAAGGTACGGTCGAAATACCGGCCTTAAATGCGTCCTCATCTCAGCCAAGGGCACCAACAACTCGACCTATGACGAATCGCCACCGACGAAATACGCACGTCATTTCGCCGGCATACTAACTAGAGCGTTCGACAAAGGCTGGTGCACCGGTGCCTCGGTCTTGAGCTCTCAGTCGCGTTTTCGACCTCCACAGTTAGGGGTACGGTAGCGACGGGGCAAAGCCGGAGGGGTGGACATTCTAGAATGTTTCTAGGATGACGAAGTTGACCAAAGGACAAAGGGATGCTGTATGGAGGAAAAATAGGGAATATAAACTGAGGAGGCCTTGGTGGGCGACTGGATGAGGCCTCCAATGAGGAAATCGACACCTGGATGAGATGATGAGATGCTGAGATGAGCCATAGCTTGGACTGAATTGAAGGGAAAAGTTATAGATGGCGCAGCTGTCAAGGGCTCGGGCACGTGGTGGTCGAGCCTGAGGAGGAATTTACGCTTCGGCGCGTCAAAAGAGGGTTCTCTGGACGGTTGGGCTTGACATGATTCAACACATGGGTGAAGTCTGAGGTGATCCGGTCATTCATGTGGGACGAGGTAGATATCCTTAATGGAAGTCAACCTGATCCAGCCCGGCTCCACTCGTGCTTAAGCTCCAGTAGGAGTGCGACGGGAACCAATGTACTTAGCACGTAAATGAACAAAACAAAAAACCTGCAAATGGCCATCGTTTCGTTGGCTGGAGAGGGGAGATTATGGCGGGATATCGGCTCATCTTAGCATGTACTCAACTGAAGACCTGTGGGGGTATTACCGCTGGAAAGAAGTAGTGAAGGAGGCACAGGAGGGAGTACACTACCCGAGGCATAGATACTCCCGGCCAGTCGACAGAAAGGACCTACATCTCCTTACATAGTCATAGACTTTATAGGACAATAACACAAACACACACACACACAATTTTTTGTAATTTGAATTTTCGAATATCCCCATTTTCCCTCTCTCGATACTGAGATATCGTCCATCCTACATTCAAATTTGGTGAGTAACTGGCAGATCGCCAACATGCCTCCAGTTCGCAGTAAACCAGCGCGACCGAAAGAAGCCATAGAAAACCGCAAGCATGTCAAATACGTTGCTCGTTTGAAAGCATGTAACAAGCTGGGCTCCCTCACCCCCGTTCAAGAGATGAACATCGACCGTTTGGTCGACAACATCGCCCTAGACGACGAGATGTTAGACGTCGACAGTCTCGACATAACCAAAATTCTCAAGGATCTGGAAAGACTTCCTGATTCTATTCACTCCAGGCCTGACGCGACTGGAGCTGGTAAGGCCGCGACGAGCCACAAAAATCCAGGAAATGAGACTACTGGGCAGCAGACACTGCCTCTGATGAAAGTCGCTGTGCCAGATACAAGGCTGACAGCGATTGTAGATGTAAACACAGCGAAAGGTGCAGCATCCACCCAAAACCACCTGAAACACATACCAGGAACTACAGAACAGAACCCCACTCCTCACAGTGGAAATGAACGCAGGCAGACGGAAGAATGCCCCCCCGAACTCAGGGCTCTTATTGAGGCTGAGGAACGCCGAGCCGCAAAAACGGCAGAAAATGTAAAAATTTGCACCGCTGCAATCAACGGTGTCGAGAATGCTCTCACCCCCCTATCCAAAGGGTCGAGTGTTCAATTCATAGACTCCATGAAGGTCTACATCAGAGCTGCAATAGCTCACTTCATGATCGCGGGACCAGGAACAACCCTCCCATCACTTCCCCCACGCCCCGATATCCAGGCTACGGCTGGAAAGACTGCAGAACCTACTGTTGGCCAACAAAGTGAACCACAGCGCAAAACGGCTCAAGCCGAAGTACACCAGCCCAAGACTACTTGGGCGTCTATCACCCGGAATGGCATACAGTCAATCCCGGTTCCAACCAAAGCCGCACAGTCAACGCCCAAGGCGACAAACTCGACGCGAACGGCAAAACCCCCAATCGGACCAACGAAACCGGCTATGCAAGATGAACGTTTGTTTCTCCGCTTGGGAAAGGAACATCCCTGGCGAACACTATCACCGTTCGGAGTTAGAGAAGCAGTTTCTAAAATGCTCGAACTCCCACAGACAAAAATCGAGCATGTCTACCGGGTACCAACTGGCTTCGCAATCAGAGCCGAAAACCAAGAGGCACGCACGCTGATGCTAAGCCTAGCTGGATCCTTCGCTCAGCAGGATGCCATATTGGAGAAAGCCAGGGACTTGACTTCACTTCGAATAGCGACGGTCCCAGTCGCCATTAACACAATAATGGGCAGAGTCCTCATCACCGAAGAGATGGTGACCGACGAGATAATCAGGGTCACCAAGACTGTACCGGTCAAAGTACGTCCGCATGGAAAAGGAGAAATGATCGAAGAATGGGCAGACAAACACCATTTGACCTGTCATATTATTGGGGAGCCCACTCACCGAGCTGGAAACACGCTAGATCTAGTTTGGAGTAACATTGACGGCGCCCGTGCTTGGGTAGATCGTGGAGAATGTGTCACCAGCGATCGTTTCCCTATCCGAGGACAAATTCCAGTTCGCAACTCAGTGATGAGACCCGAAAAGGCAAAACTCCGAGTAACAAAGGAAAAGCTACCCAGATACGCGGAAGTCATTGCAAAGTGGGTTCGACCACCACCAGTTCTTGACACAGTCGAGAAGGTTGAAGAGTATGATCAGGAAACTTTTTTCCATCTCACAAATGCCATCAATGTGGTAGGAACCCGTCCTCGAGCCAGCTCCGGTAAATCTGCTCCATGGTAGACCCCAGCGTGCAAGGTAGCATACGCCGAGTACAAAGCCGCGATAGCACCCCACCAACGTGCTCTCTGCGCGAAAAAGCTCCGATCAGTTGTGAAGACCTCGAAAAAGGAGTTCAAAACCCAACAGGTCGAATCCATTACTACGCCGAATGATGTGTTCAAGCTAATAAGAATGGGTAACCCCAGACAGGCTAGTATCCCTCCGCCGCTAAAACACAATGGGACGTTAATAACAGATCCATTAAAACGGGCCACGATCCTTCGCGATGCTCTCCTGGCACGATACCAGGAATCAGACAACTTATCGCCATGTACAGTTACGAGCAGCAGTCGGATACCGTAGGAAGAGGACGTATCAGATGAAGAAGTCCGAGCCTGCACCATTGGTTGTGGAAATACGGCCCCAGGAGCAGACGGAATCTCCGTAAACCTGTTGGAGGCATGTTGAAATACAATCGGGCCTTGGGTTTCCCAACTGTTCCGAGCTTGCATTCTGCTTGGCACCCATCCACAGTGTTTCAAACTAGCTGAGGTTGTCCTCCTTCAAAAGAACGATAGAGATCCAACGAAAATCAAGGGTTGGAGACCGATCGCTCTTCTCTCATGCTTGGGAAAAGGATTAGAAAGGCTCTTAGCTAAGCGGATGGCATACCTTGCAGTTATTCATGACGTAGTCGGCCAGCAACAATTAGGTGCACTACCGAAGCGCTCAGAAATGGATCTGGTCTCATGTGTGGTCCACGATATTGAAGAGGCAAATTCACAAGGATGGGCAGCTATCTTTGTAGCATTGGATGTTCAAGGAGCCTTCGATGCGGTATTCCATTATCGACTAGTGAGTATGCAAGAGCAGGGATGGCTAGAATTCATTCTTAAATGGACCAAATCCTTCCTCGCCAATCGGATGGTTCAAGTGCGATACTCTGGAGGCGTCACTGCTAAGAGAGAGTTAGTGTGCGGAGTCCCGCAGGGCTCACCGATCTCGCCACTTCTCTTTCTTCTGTACATGGCAGAGCCCATGCGAGCTGGAACCCCAAGCCTGAGGTTTAGCTACGCAGAAGATATCGGCATTCTTGGGTTAGGCCGGACGATTGCGGAGTCTGCAGCTGCGGTACAAGAGGAGGTCAACTATCTCTTAGAATGGGCTCGAAATAATGCCGTCGCTTTCGATATTGACAAGTCTGAAATCGTCTAATTCCCCGGAAGATACCGTGAAGCATCGATTGGAATTCATATAAACGGAACTCTCATAGAACCGTCGCAAAATATCCGCTGGCTTGGTGTGTACCTTGATCCTCGGCTAAACCTCAAACACCATGTCACAACTTGGTGTGGCAAGGCGCTGAAAACTGCGCAACACATGCGCCGCTTTAACACAGTCTACCGAGGAGCCGCTCCTGGAGCGCTGGTTAAAGCAATTGACACGTGTATTGTCCCGATTGCAACTTACGGAGCTGACGTCTGGTGGCCTGGTCTCAGACGCCCAACAGTAAGGGGGATAGTGTTACGGGTTTACCCGCCATTGGTTGTCTGGGCTGACCTACGTGCCCAGCCTTGCATATAATGAAGACTACGCGAAAAGGCTGGGCCTTTCGCACAGAACAGGGTCTTTGGATAATGCTTATGTAAGGTGATTGTCAGGGCACACTTTATGCTCGCGCGATCCAGTGTAGTTTTCTCTCCCATAGAAGAATATTAATTATTTTATGGTATAGTTTACGTGCGCTGACCGTCTGCTTTAACCGTTCACAGATAGTCACACCACCGACTGCTGGCCTATGCAGCATGATTTATAAGGCCTTCTTAATGGGTCTGAGATCGGCACTACCGTTAATGAGGACAACACCTAACGCCGTGCTACACAGGGAAGGAGGAATACCAACTGGAAAATGTTGGAAATGGAGACACGGAGTGTTGTGGACGTACGGGCCCTCCATTTCGTCTAGGTTCCCGACACGATCTTGTGTGTGTTTAAGAGGTTGGAATGGGTAATATGGTAGCGCTTCAGGCTACCTATTAGATATATGAGCGGCTGTATGGCGTGGGCACAAGGAGGTTATTGGGGGTTTTCTATGCCTAGATGGCGCCACACTCGTTTATGGTGTGGCTTAGGTTACGTGTCGCTTACACTTGTACTTGTAGCGCACACTTCCCACACTTTTAGCTGTAGTCCGAACATGACACTCTTTTAGTCAACTTCTACTTTCGTTCCATAAATATTGCGCCCATTTCATTGCGCGATATTTCCAACAGGAAAATCATACTGGAAGGAAACCGACTTCGCCTCTCTGCCAGGATGCAAACACTTGACGACTGGCATCAGCTCAGGATCCGTGCTGCGCTTTGCCCAAATGTTGGTACGCGGAAATATAAGAAGTATAATCGGAAATCTGCACGTCCTGAAATTCAAATGTCACGGGCTCAGCGTGCTTATAGACAGCTACCAGAAGCAGAGGCCGCGGAACCTCTTGCCTCACCTTTTTATCAATCGCGGCAAGTTTCGAAGGCTGGTTCAAGGAAAGACCAAATAGAAGCATGTAAACTTTGGATCACTAATGTGCCAAAGTCAGAAATCTGTGCGTACTCAGACGGTTCATCAGAAGGAAGCGGACGCACACCTTGGGGTTTTGTCCTAAAGCTGGATGGCAAAACTTTTTTTAAAGGAAGCGGCTGAAAGCACGGTGGAGAGGCTCTAGATGTAGAGATTACGGGGGCACAGGAAGCTCTTAAAGCAGCGTTAGGTCACCTAAGAGGGAAAGAAGACCAGGCAAAGGGAACGACGCAGCGCATTAATGTCTTGATGGATAGTCAACATGCGATAAATGCACTGAGCACGGGCAGGTCCTCGACCAGCCACGAGGAAGTACGAAAGTTTCGCGAGTTATCTGGGCTAGTTCAGGTGAGAATAAAGTGGGTACCAGGACACTCGGGAATTCATGGAAACGAGGAAGCAGACGCAACGGCCAAATCCGCCCTACGAACGCTTCCCAGGGTGGAAACTGAGCCAGCAACCACCACAACAGCATTTCGACATCAAAAAATGCATCGCCAGCGACAGTCTTTGCTCGACAGCTGGTGGAATGAAACTTGCCCGCCACGGTATCGTGAGCTAGATCTGCTCATGCGCCGTCGCAAATCACCAGAACTGGGGCTTTCCAGACTACTGTTACGAAGTCTTATTGCAGTCCGTACGGGCCACGGTAATTTGGCGGCGTACCATCGTCGCTTCAACAACCCGCATGCTATCACAGAGTGCACCTGTGGGGAGGAAACCACCTCTACCCACTTTATACATTGTCGACTCAACGTAAACACCACGCCTTGAATCAGAGGGTCAATGTCACACAGTGCCCTCCTACATAAGCTACTCAGGCCTAAGGGCTTAGAGAGTTTCAAACAATTTGCACAGGATACCAATTGTTTTGGGTATTCTCCAGTGCATCCATCTCCTACTCTCAGTGGAGATCGAATATAACTCGTCAGTGAACTAAACCTGACTAAACTGGGATCGAGGCGAGAAGTATTGCTTCCAGTTCTAATTCCTTTGCCATTTATATTTTTCTTTTGTCGGCTTTGGGAGAAGGAGTTCGCGGTGGCGCATGTTTTTAACCGACTGCTGGTTTTGTGGTGATTCACGCGGTGGAATCAAGCTGGGTATATCTCAGATGTAGTCCTGGCTGTGAACACTGGTCCTGTACTCATAGTGGATTTGGAGCTTTAGCTCAGGACTTTAATAAAACAAGAACACTTTTTTGAAATTCGAATCTTCGAATATTCCCTCATTCCACCCCCCTCTCTCTCACGCGCGCGCTCATGGCATTCACTCAAAAAACTGTGATGGAGTCGCTGGCATTTTAATCATATCACCTGTTCGAAAAAAGCTCCCAAACACAATGTTGGTCAACTCGAGAGTCTGCCCTAGGGCTGCCGTAGAACACCCGGCCACGCAGAAAAAATCATCAAACATGTTTGAGAGTGAGGCTTCGTAAAATGGAAGTCTCCATACCTTCCCGACAAAAAGATGACTGATTCCGAGCCCGTCAGGCCAGTAAGATGCTCGGAATGAGCTCTTGGATTCCTCCGCAACACCGAGGGAATCTGGAAACAAGCTGGAACCAGCATCAGATCTGGCTGCCGTACAAATTTCCACTGTCCCGGTGATGATTCACACACTCGCAGGTACCGTTTTCATCACGGAAAAGATGGTCGCCGACGAAGTCACTCGAGGAACCATATTGATTCCTTTTCTTGTTCATCCTCATGGGACCTGCGAGTGTGAGGCGCCTTACCAGAACTTGCAAGCGCTCTTCCCTCGCGAATCCACGCCCCGACCTGGATTTCGCCTCTTCGACGATTCTGGAGCTGCGAAGCTCTTCCGACCTCGTCAACCAATAGAACAATGCAGACATTGCTTTGGCTTTCATGCAACCCGTGGCTACTCCCGGGCTCTAGCTTGCTGGAACTGCGGATCAACAATGCACTCGGAATCAAAGTGCAAAGCCCTCACAAGGTGTCGAAACTGTTGGGGGCCACGCCGATCGGACTTTCGGGGCTGCCTAGCCAGACCCACGAAAGGTGGACCGGTCAGTAAAGAGTAGCTCGCGGTAATGAGCAAGGTTGAGCAAAAAAGGCTAGCAGGTTATGCTCGGTTCAAAAAATGCAGCCGACAAAGACATCGAGGCCATATACGCCTACAAGAAAGATGTCTGCAAGTCAGATGGATCGGGTTTCCAAATTCTGGAATCTGAATGGGATATTTAAGGTTTGAGCGAGCCTCAGTGAAGTCGTTCAGGTTTGAACAAATAAAGAGCAGGACACCGGCTGGATAAAGGGTGACTGCAAACGCATCTTTCGCTCTCAGCGAAGATTAAGAAAATTCACTTGGAATATGTGACAGGAAATGGAACAGGCGAGAAGCGCGAGATCCGGACCAAATTGTGATTTTCTCAAATTTGATTTAAGTTTTGCTGTTAATTTCTACAATTTCAGTGGGAGCTCACGCGGTTGGAATGAGTTTGGCCTGAATGCAGTGATCCGTGCTAGTTCCGCCGGTCCTGTACCCATCGATGGACTTGGAGCTTTAGCTTAGGACCTAACGATGATGCTTATGATTAAGTTTAGAGTCGTGCCTATCCACAGCTCCTTACTTCTCTCACATGCTGGAGGCCCAGTCCCTACAGAAGTATCCCATGCTCTAGCGCGCCATACAGTATCTAGAAGTTACAAAAGAGTTCGAACAGCTATCTGCAAGCGCTCGACACTGACTCGAACTAAAGACATGCAACAAAAGTAGACTTGATCTCGGTAGAGTACATGATTCAAGGGTCCAGAGGATGTACCGACTTCTGCCAGAGGCTGAACTTCCTCCACTACTTCGACCCGCAGTACCTCTCCCGCCGAACTCCTGCCGGACAAGCAAGAAAGAAGCGGCTCGGTTTATAAGAGAGTGGCTACCGATACTCCCACCCGATTGTCTCTGCGTGTAAAGTGACGGTTCTGGGGTGTCCACGGATAGGGTGTCATGGGCCTTTGTGATCTTTATCGGAGGCACAGGCGCGGTAATTGAGAAAAGCGGCTCAGGCAAAATCACGTTTGCGGAGGTTCATGGAGCTTTGACAGCCCTAGAATTAATCACCACCAGGAATCGAGATCAAGGTCGCAGCGCTATTTATTTCCTGCCCGACAACTCCGCGACTATCCAGGCTTTACTGACGGGAACAACTGGCTCACTGTCCTGGCGGTTCCAAAAGTTCATGAAAATGGCCGCAAGATCAGCCGCACCTGTCAAAATAGGATGGACCCCGGGCCACGCAGGGCTGGCAGAAAATGACCTTGCTGATGAACTTACTCGAAGAGAGCTTGAATCGGTGGACAACTGCAGGAAACCATACAGCATGATGACCCTCGCCTCATATGGACGGAAAGCTCGCGAACTGGCTAGGCAAATGTTGACGGAATGGTGGCACTCGAATCGCCGCAAACACTACGCCGACCTCGAGCTCGAGATGCGGCACAAGAATGCGCCAGAGCTAGCGCTACTCAGAGCAGTCAACACCTGCTAGATTGCCGCTCGAACCGGACATGGGAACATTGCGGCATATCACCGCCGCTTCAACCACACTGCCGCCACACTCTACTGCAAGTGCGGGAGGGAAAAATCAATCGGTCACCTTGTCAAGTGTCTGAAAGCACTAGCAATATGGCGGCTGAGGAGCGGAAAGCGAAGGGCGTCGGCTCTAGAGACAATGCTCCGATCAAATGAGTGGCAGCTGTTCAAGGACTACGTTCAGGAGAGCGGAATATATGCGGTGGCTAGTCTGGAGATGGCAGGGTTACCTGTGACTCGGAAGTCATAGATCGAAAGCCTAGGTGGTTTTGCATGGAAAGAAGGATTGAAATCGAGGCTCAGGCACGTGGTGGCTGAGGCGGAACGAGGGAAGGGAGATTGTCACTTTTTCATTTGTAATGCGGGAAATCGCATGGAGGTTTTCGTTTGTTTTTATTCTGGGCTGCTGAGCTCGTCATGATTCAACACATTGATGCGTTTTGAATTGAATTGTTTTAGGGTCCTAAGCTATGCTCTATATCTCCTAGGAGTCAAAGACCGGTGTACACGGCCGAGATCATGCTTTCCGCATGCCCACCTCGGTTTCACCGCGTGAACCACTACACAACCAGTAGCTAGTTAAAAGAAAGAAAAATAGAAACTCCCGTAAACTCCTAAAACTAAAGTTCCAAGCCCGGTAATCCAGTTTGTGGTTAGAAAAACGACACTTCTCGTCCCATTTTTCTACCTGCCATGCATTGTGCTATGACTAGTTACCACCGTCTCCAGCTCTCAGCGGAGACGGATCCGTAGGTGGGCCCCCGAAGCAGCCGGTTTCCTGCGCAAATTTTGTAAAGTTCTCGAGGCACTTAGGCCCGAGAAGCTTGTGGACAAAGTCGTGATGTGATATTGTCCCTCGATTGATGCGTTTTGGCATGGTTCCGATCATTTAGGTGGGACGAGGCACTTGTACTTTACGGTAGTTAACCTGATCCGGCCCGGCCCCACTCGTGCTCAAGCTCCAGCAGAATTGCGACGGGATTCACTATACCTAGCACGTAAATGAACAAACAAATAGCTGTCGGCTACTCTGCTTTACAATTTAAATGTAGCAAATCTCCCTTTACCAGAAGCTTCACTTTTGTTTTACAGGTATTTTGAAATTACAATTGTAGAAAAAGAAAATAATATAACTCCTTCTGTCTAACATTTTCCACTCTAGAACATAAAATATTTCTTGGAAATTTCTAGTGGGTTCGTTGAATTTCGTCATTTCAACCCATTTGCCAAAGGAGAGGACACCTTTAGGCGTACCAAGTGCCCATTTGATTCCGGGGCAGGGGTGCTGAGGTCCACCGCGTAGACGGACCCTGTTTCTTCCTATTCTGCAGAAGAAGTGATCAGGGCTTTTTCTTAGCCATAGGTGCAAGTTATTAGGCCATCTTCGTGTGCGAAACGTCTGATAAAGGGCGAAATCTCCGTATCCAGAACGAGCCGCAATTAACGCCCCAAGTGCACGTCGATTTAAACATTTTAATTCTGGCGTTATTCCTATACTAGGGCCAATTCCGAGTTCCTTGTATCTAATAGGGCCTTCTTGAGCCCAGTAAGCGGTGGTGAAAGCGTTGTAAAACAGAGAAGTTTCTCTTTTTTTTCGTGCTAGGGATGGGGTAGGAGTGGTGCAGTCATTAGACAAGCCGAATTCGCTAGATCATCAGCTGCTTCATTTCCAGGCAGTCCAGAATGTCCGGGGCATCATCTAACACTGACTGCTCTTGCTCTAGTACATGATTCCCGTGTCCTATTTGTCCAACTAGCTGTCACGGACCAAGGGCCTATTCTAAATCAATAGGAACTATGTACGATGATATGTGTGCCATTCTGTTCTATTCTACCTTAATCTGTTCTATTATTTTCTGTTCTATTCTACTTCGTTCTGTTCCGATCTGTACTTGTCCGTGCTTTTCTATACTACTCTATTCTATTCTGTACCAGAGTATACTGGAAATTTCGAGAACAATAGAGAGGAGTATATAATGGGTATTTGGGATAACTCTAGTTCGGTAGATTATGGTCTTGTATTTTTAGGAACTCTTTAGAATTATTGAATATTATCTAATGTCGAGCTTTTGAACTGTCGAACCCTTGAATTATCGAACTCTTGACCCTGGGAATGCGAACACCTCTAGCACCATTGACACTAGCTATTAGCTGCCGAAATTTTGCAATCCGGCGAGAGCTTGTTGCAGTAGGTGTTAACAAGAGGAGTCGAAGAGCCGCTTCTTAGTTATCTAGGCAGATAGTTACGTTGGTTGCGTAAAAGGCTATGGGATTATGGAGGGCAGCTGCTAGACCCTCTGTTGCTCCAGATATTTCTGTGTTGTATACTTCTGCTGAAGCACCTAGAGGGATGATTCCGCTGGCAATCTCATGGGTTGCGCCACGTCGAATTGAGTATCAGGCTCCTGCTTGATTCTCGGTCAGAGTGCCGTCAGGGAAAACAAAGAGGTCCATCATGGATTGTTTGGCGTACTATTGAGTGAAGGAATCGACTCCAGTTGTTCGGTCAACAGCACCTATCTTTTCCAATCACTCATCGCGTCCAAATTGCCCAGCGGGAGGGATGTTATCTTCTAAGAGCTCCGGGAAAATTTTTTGTCGGATCCCGCACATTCTTGAAGAATTCCACCGTCTACAAAGATGGTGTCTAGGATCTGCTGCCGGAGTGCGGAGGGCAAGGTGATTGTGTATGCGCTTAAGTCAGCCTTTTGCGAGCCGCCAACCTGTTTTACGAAGAACATCTATTTGTGTTGTAAGGAATATAGGAAGTACTGCGTGAGCAGCATTGGTCATCCGTTGTTGGATCCAAAGGACCAGTCCTTTCAGAGTTCCTTTGGAATACCATGTCTTAGCCCCCTAGAATAAGATCGCAAAGGCTGCTCCTTGGAGCGCTTGTCTCAAAAGTAGAGGGCTCATTTCTCGACTAACTCTCGAAAGACTTTTAATGTAGCTTGTAATAGCCAAGGATCTTCCACAGGCTTGTCGGACATGTTCTCTAAACCCGAGGCTCCGATCGAAAATGACCCAAAGCCGGCGCGTGTGGGTGTTTGTTGTGATCTCAACTCCATCTGAAAATACGCTAGGCTCTAGTGGAGATCCGTGATTTCGGTGAAACTATTATAGTTACGTTTTCGAGACTTCATTGGCGATGCCTTTCTCACGTCTCCAGGTGAGGGTTATAGATAGCTGCGTCTGAAGTAACTTTCCGCAGCGGGCGAGAATCGGTTCGGACGCTATAAATACAACATCGTCTGGATAGGCGAAACGCTTTGGGGAGAGATGGAGCATATCTGCAATTGCCAATGAAATAAGATAGGCGAAGCTGGGGACCCTTGTGGAAGCCCGCAGTGTATCTTGAACACTGGAGATATAGTTCCATCCAGCGTGATTGAGGCCTCTCGCTCGAATATGAAAGAAGACACCCATTGTAATACATTGAAGGGCCATCCTTAATTCATTGGGCAGTGAAACAGGTGGCCTTTTTGAATTCCATCAAATGCACCTTTGACATCTACAGTAACCATTCTGGCTACATTTTTTTTGGCCCAGGCATCCTGAATATTGTAAGAAAATGCAATGGTAAGATCGGTAGCTGATCTCCGTGGGACTGTGCTACACTGATCCCAGGAAAGAATCTGATGTCTCAGCGCTAGGAATAAAAGACGAGGCGCCTCAAGTCTCTCCAATCCTTTGATAAGGCATAACAGAAGAGCGATTGAGCGGTATGATGTTGGGAGAGCTCGGTTGCGGTTTCCAGACTTTCGTATTATAACAACATTAGCCTTCTTAAATGTACTAGGGTGTATCCCCCACTTATCACATTGGCGAAATAAGGAGATTATCCGGGGTCCGATTATTGGCCAGGCGCGCCGAAGTACTGTTGCGGTAATATTGTCAGGTCCAGGAGCGGATGTCGGGACAGTGCAGCACGAGTTTTAGATCTCTACATCTATTGGTTGAGGTCATGCAATAGATCTTTTTGCTACTGTGGGAATTGCATCATCAAAATCTGCTTCATTAAGATGACGGCTAAGAAGTGTTTCGTGGAAGAGCTGCGCCTTCTATACTGGATGGAATATCGGGTTTGATGGTCCCTCTAGGGGAGGGGTGTGGTATTGCGTGTTTCTTTTATGCCAGCGCGTGACTTGGTAGGCCTTTTTAAGGTTGGAGACTTATTCTACTTTGTAGTGCCAGAATGCCCACTTTAATTTCCTCACTTTTCCAAAGGCACGTTATTCAGAAGTTGCTGATAGACCCGTGCGGCGAGCTCTGCAAAAGTTTAAATGGGCTTGAGTGCACTCTTCGCTCCATCATCCAGCTTTTGTTGCTTGATTGCGTGATCTTTGACAGGCAGCGAAGAGAGCTCCTGAGATAATGTCGACAATGATTGCGGCCTCCTCTTCAATGATATAGAATGGAGGTGTTGCAAGCCGATTTGTCACGGAGTCTTGAAATATTTCCCAGCTACAGGCAACAAATTGGAACTTAGCTGGTACAGGTTTCTCGGCTTCCCAATTGAATATTTGATAGAGGATTTTCCTGTGATAAGAGCCAATTTCCAGATCTTATCGAGTTTTGCAAGAAGCACTCACGTTGGTCCGGACAAAACATATGTCGAGAGTAGCACCGGCGTCACGTTTAAGAGCTCCGTGGTGATTTAAGAGTTTGAGTCCCCTCGAGCCTGTCCAAGAGAGCAAAAAGTCGACTTCCACACTGTCACACATAGCTTTTGGATCCCAGGTTGAGTGGCAGATATTAAAGTATCCCGCAAGAATATCCGGATTTCCAGTGGTAGTCATTAGATGCTGAAGACCCACCTCGGAACTAATTGCTCCGGTTGCATCGCTGTAAACATTCCAACATTCAATGTCTTGTTTGTTTCTTTACGAAATCCGGACTCGCAGAAAATTACGTGAATGTATGGCTGGCTGGAAAGGAGATAATTCTTGTTCCTTGCGGATATACGTCATTATTCGAGGCCGGACCGTCCAGTTTGGAATAGGAGAGAAGCCTTAGGAGCCCGGGTGAGTTTTTGTTATTCTTAGAGTTAGGTCTGTGGATACCCAGGGTTCTTGGATTAGTAACACATCAGCCCCACGGTTGGAGGCACGTTCTATGGCGGCTTCGTGAGCAGAGCCACGTGTACCTACATTTATCTCGAAGAAGTAGAGACTTGTAGTCTTCTATCTTCTTCGACCCCGGTTTCGGTCCCTCATTATTCCTCCTCAAGGGAAATCAGTGGAGCAAACCTAGATGCCGTGCCTACTGTAAGAACAGGAGCTGGAATCTTCGTGCACGAGGGTTGTGCCGATGGAGACCCAGCGGGTGGGGGAGGGTTGAGAGCTAGCCAGTACTTGTGTCTTTCCTGGCGCATTACCCGCATTCTCTCCTTGTCTGCTCGAACGAACACTCCGTTAGCTTAGAATGATCTCGCCGGGCATCCAGTGAAGGAGGCCACGTGCGGGCCAGCACAATTAAGACAATTTATGGGTGTCAAACATGGGCCATTGTGTGAGTCTGACGCACAAAGTCCGCAACTAGCTTTCCGATTGCAGGCATTGGTGTTGTGAAACCCATGGCAGAGTTGACAGACTTGGAGGCGTGGGCAATTGTCAGCCGGTCGAATTTTGGCGCACCGTGCAAATAGGTGGACGCTGGAGGGGAGTTTATCTGCAGCTGATTTTGCAACTACTAGTCAGAGAGTACCTTCCAATTCTGGGGATACCAGAGAATTATGTGTCCAGCTGATAGAAAAAATCGATTTTGTGTCGATTTTTGCCGCTGAAAGTTCTTCTCGGATGTCAGCATTGGAGAGGGCTTCGGGAGATCCAGAAGCATTGTACCCATATTTTGGGACTGGGCTGAGAAGTAAATTCTCTCGTTTTTCATGTCTTTCGATCGGCACAATTCCTGTAGCGAGCTGTAAAGCAAGGGCGGATTTATTAAGTTCGGGGGTTTGATCGTACGGGGGGTCACGCGGGCTAGCTTTTTCCTGGGCTGAGCCAGACGGCACGTGCTGCACGCAGGCACGGCGTTATGACAAAAAAAGCTTCATGCTTCCTCACCATGAATGAAATATAAATTAAAAGTTTACAGAATTGATCTTGCTATTTCAATATTATTTTACATCTAGGTCCTTTGAATTTAAGTTCATTACCCTGATTTGGCGACCTATGGGCTCATGCAGGTGTCTATCAACCCTTCTAATTTACACGGGAGGAAACCTTGCAGTAAGAGCCGCCATAGCTCTCTCATTAGATTCTGCACCATTATAGTCTTGCCTTTTGGAAGTGCACTCACACTGTTGGTGCCAGTGTAGACTCCGTCCTTGTCCTGGGTTACCACATTCCCCCCTTCGCCTGATTTACGCCTCCATAGCTCCAGTCATCTGAAATTTCTCTAGCCATACTTCCTGTTAAATCCACTGAGCAATTCTAGCTATTGCTTTGAAGTTTTTTACCATAGTTTCGAAGGATCAGGTTATCGATTTTCGTAGTAGCTCACCCCTCCATTTGCCCATATTGGACAAGAAATTACCATGTGCTTTAAATGGTGGACGGATATCTAGATAAAAATCGTAGATTTCCTACTCCAGGTACATTCCTTTGGCGTAAGTAAGCATTAAATTTAATGTGCTCGCTTCTTACTTGTGTGGTAATGCTTCTCTGGGTTTTACAGGCGGTAGCCGTGTTAGTTCAGAACCTGAGTTTGTCCGGTCCCTCGCAAAACGCTTACACCTTTGTCATTAAGCGTTGTTGTTGCTTATGTAAAGGCTCGCCTTTTGCGACGCCTACTTTTTTTTTAAATCATTTTATTGTCCTGTCTGAGTCTATGACTATGTAGGACATGCAGGTCCTCTCTGCCTACAGGCCAAGGATACCTACACCAGTAGTATATCCCCTCCTCTGCCTCCCATACAGCTCCCCTCATACAGTACCACCCCTCATAAGCCCTCATTTGATCATACACTTAGAGGAGCCCTTTCCCCTTCATTATCCCCCCTCTCCAGCCAACGAAACGATGGCCGTCTGCGGGTGTATGGCAGCCGGGAAAAATCGCAAAAACCACTGGGTGCGGAGCTCCCCTAATACCGACATTAGGACTAATCCGAAGACATAGTGACTCTTCTGAAGCGTTCGAAGAGGCCGGTCAGCTGGGCGCTGCAGACTTGTGCGTATCTCGGGAAATTCGCACTCTGCCTTTCTAGCCTCCTTCCCGAAGGTCGTGCTGGAATGTCAGAAAAGTCTTGACAGAGCGTGATTGCTGTATGTTAGCTTAGCCTAACTTCTTTTGTGCCGTCCAGGGCGCTGGGGAGTGCTGTTGATTCATCGACAAAAGAAACCCTCCTGGCTAATTAGCCGAAATCTCAGTCTTGGCGCCCACAAACATTCCAAAGTTGAAAACCCCTCGAAAATGTCAGTCCCAGCATCGTCTTCAGAGACCTATTCCCCCTCTCGCACCACATCTCAGCCGTCTATCCTTCCTCAAGATGTAGAACTCCATTAGAGCATCAGTCCCCCATAAACCATGACCCGAGCTTTGTATATTATGACTTGATTTCCTTCTTGCGGGTATACGTAGCGTCGTAAATTTGTGGTGGGTGATGGCCGGTAATTAATGGGGCAAGCTCCTGTTTGCAATTGGAGCAACGTCTTTATTGGTTGTTGAGGCGTGGTCAAAAGAAGGTTGAGGACTGAGATGAGGATGGTAAGAAAAGCATTGTCGAGAAGTTGTTAAATGGAGACATGCTTGAGGTTGCTTTCGACTTCGATTCGGATGCGATTCTTCTTGGCTATCCCAGATATGCAGAGCATACTGAGCGATTACACCGGCACCACTGGAAGGTGAAGAATCCGTCTTCGCCGGTACTGAATCCTCCTTTATTTTGAGTACATCTCTATGGGCAGAGCTAAAGTCTCACGCTCTTTTTTTTTACTTAACGTCGTGCTGGCACACAACACTAGATTAAAGGGCCAAGTGCTAGTTAGCTCAGTCTATAAAGACTACCAGACGTGCCAGCGCCCGAAAAGAGCCGGGCAAGTTCTAGGTGAAGCTCAGGCACTGCTCAGCAGCCCAGAAATTTGCGATAATTTTGAAGGGTTTACTGCCTCTGTCAACCCTCTAGGTGATACCCTTGCAATCTTGAGTCCTTCATTTTGACCACTTCCAAAGCTTCCACAGCCCAGCATCTCTCGCAGGCTTTTACTTAGTCATAGAATATCCAAACTCCGTAACCCAATTTTGGCGTCCCCGATAATTCCCCGTAGACAAAAGCGTTGAAAGAGAGGATCGCGTAGTGGCATTTTTTCGGCATTAAAGAGGGATTCCAAAAATTGTTTGTTATTCAGAGAGGGATTGCAATAATCGGGTTAAGCTGAAATCGGCTTGAATGGTCTTAATAACTCTTCTATGATTTATGTGGTAGAGAAATCTCTGTAATCCGGGAGTTCCGACCAAAATCAGCCCGGCATTATTCCCTGCGATAAGAATCTCAGACTGGAAAAAAAATTGATTCGACCGTTTGGGGATGGCTGGATCTTGGCTCTGGGGGAATATTTCTCTCCAAGTTTTGTATAGTACAACACTGATAGATGCCCGGCCTTCGTCCTCCAAGTCTCATGCTATAACATTCTACAACTGTTCGATTGGTGCGCACCTGTCACATTTAAGTTAGTAGATCGATAGTACATTTTTTCTAGTTTATTTTTGAAAACTCAAAATTCAAGACGAAAAGGTGGACTATTCTCAACACCTATCGGTGGTGTCCCCTATAAACCTCCACCACTCACTGAAGAGCCTGCAGGGCCAGGATTGAGTAAAAAAGGCCTCATTTCGATGGAGATTCCCAATCCCTTTCGCAGCCTATATCGTCTTCATCTCTCAGCACATTTCCTTACCTTTATCATGAAGCTAACCACGATCGAATTAGGTTTCGGGGTCGAAGCCCTTATCATCACTAACACTTAATCATGGAGGAAAAGCCATCCGATGAGTTTCCGGAGCGTACCAAGCACCTGATACATTAATGGTGGTTTGGATCAAGTCTTCCTCGACTGTTACAAAGAAGGGAGATATAGATAAATGTGCGCGCCGCATGTGGTCCCGGTGTCTAGGCCTCACATGGCCTGGGCTGCAGTTTTTTTTGAGACTTTTTCCCGCGCACGCAGTTTCCATTGCTACCATTTTTTTATTTTTTTTTGGGTAGAAGGTTCCGTGGAAAAGGTGGCTGAATTCCATGGGTAAATACTGAGCTAAATGGCTATTCATCACGGGCAATATATCAATGATCTTTCAAGGAACATGAGAGGCAATGTGCACTGTACTAGGTGTGGTCTAGGTCAGAGAGGAGCCCAATGTTCTAGATAGTCTGTGACTCAAGTAGTACAATAAAAATACCTCTTTCTCTTTCTAGACGAAAAATCCCCTAAAACTAGCAACTGTTTCGTTAATGCATTAGGCAAGGAATAGATTACCTTGCCTGACGTGATCCCAAAGTCGACTATAGCTCTCACCGATGTTGAAGGAATGAATGCCTATGCTTAAATATAAACCAAATACTAAAATGCGTTTTGATATTAAGAATTTAGAATTCAGGAAAGCGGCAAATATATTTACTGATGTACAAACAGGCAGCACCAAATTGAACTTCAAAAACACACCCTTAAAAATCCACCGTAGCCTAACCAGGGCCCAAAGCAGTGTCGCCATTCAGCTAAGAAGCGAGCATATCGGACTCAATTCTTACCTGTGCAGAAGAAAAGTACCTGAAGTAGAAAAGCCAAGCTGTCAATGCGGATATCCGTGGCAAAACATCAAGCACATGGTACTGGTGTGTACGCAGTGGGCAAATGGAAGAGGCGAATTTCTCCGACAAGCTAAAGACAGGTCATTTGAAGCAATGATGAACAGCCCAGAAGATGTGGCTAGAATCACACAGTGGATACTAAACAAAGGGTGGATAAAACAGTTTCAACTTGCAGGGGAAGTCGAGGTAGCAATGTCGGAAAAAATAAATAGATCTGGAAGGGGAGAGGACGGATTCCACACTGGCTGAACAGTGTACACTGTACTTCCTGAAGGTAAACTAAATAAAGCGATGGGAATATAAAAAGACAGGATCAGGGGGTTTTTCACCAAATTGGTTTCCTCCTTTGTAAATAATGAAGATAGTCACCTGCATGGACCCATAGGGTGCCTGATCGGGTTAAATGAAATCAAATTCAAATTCAAAATTTAGAATTTAATACCTTCTCGCTTCCAAAAAGGTAGAGCTATGACCTCAATAAATTGCAGGAACGGTTCAACCGCTTTTCTGCCACCACGCAAAATTGTTGCAAAGGTTGTATTTAAAGCCGATAGCAGCATTCAAAGGTTTGATGAACCAGAGTTAGTCTTCTAAGAGATCAATAAAAGGAAAATATCATGTGACTCGTGAAAATTTACACGAAGTCAGCTTGATTATTTAGGGAATTCAGCTCAGCATTGTTTTCAGCGTTTTTTTGTTTAAATCATTTATTGTATATGCAACTATTAAGCTATGACACATGACCGGTACTATGTATACGTGTAGGATGACCCTTTTGACATTAGAGACACTCATACTCTAGATTTCATTTGCAAATACCACAATCAGGTATGTTTGCTTACACAAACAGTCGATCCTCCTCCGTAAGTACCCACCAGAGGGAAATTTAAAACCTTTGATCATCCATGCGTACGAGCGCCGCGAGAAATTTAGTGTTTTCAGCGTTGTACAGATCTAATTTGTTGGTTAGTTATTTGTCTGATATGATTGAGCTTCAATTCATTTATAGCAAAATATTCAACTACATCATGAAAAGCGTGATTAGATTAGATTAGATTTTATTATAGTCCTAAGTCCATGACTATGGAGGACTCCTAGAATCTACATGAGATACCAGCTATATTTTCATATTCAAATTTGATAGTTTCTAACTTTGCTCTCATAGACAGTGAGGGACAAGCCCTTTATGAAAATCGTGAACGTCAGTTATAATCACAAAAGTTATTCGGTAAATAAAAGGCAACGTAGACTTGATATTCTGTGTCTAAGATTCTGGGTACTGGTAAGCTAGGGACGGAATCAAGTTTTAGTATATTCTGCGTTGCTTTTGAGTGCCGAATTGGTTCAAATTACGTTGAAACTGGTACAACGGTTACATGGTAATTTTATCCTAATTGAAGTCAGATGGGAGACACAGCGATAGCTGTGATTTCTATACATGGCTCGCTAGCTTTTTGATGACAATTTCACAAAAATCATTATTTTGTGACATTCAAATTACAGGTTGTCATGCCTTAATCATTAAACTAGCAATCTATTAATGCTAAATTTGTCCTCAAATACAGCAAACTTCAATTACTCCACCAAAAAACAATGGGCGAGATACCTGTACATAATGATTTTCATGAACAGGGATTTCTCAAGTTTCGGTTCAGAATTTGTTTTATGGATCCCGAAGCAGTCGTGATAGGCTTAGCACCCATGGAGGCTACTCAAGAACACACAAAATGAAGTCGCTCAAACGCAGGGCTATCGATATTTGAACAATAAAGTTGGAGGTTGCTCTTTTGGGTATAGATTTTCGGATAATTATAATACTTCGGGGTCTCAATATTTAAAAATAATGTAACTTGAGTAAAGTTAGAATTTAGAGTCTAGGATGTGTATGGAGCTATTCAGGTATACTAACAGTGCGTGAATTATCCCGGGTATGTAACCAAGAATCGTCAATCTATGATCCAAGACGTTAGAAAAACCTTCAAGGCTCTTTAGTGATAAGTGTGTCAACGAAGTCTTACAAAATGTTGATGAGCAAGTCGGGTCCACATCCACGCTGCAACAAAAGTAAGCAATAGTATTAAATAGTATTTAGTTTTTATTACTTCTAGGAAAACTCCAAGAGGAGGTAGTATGACGGCAAGAATTATTTTAAAGATATCGCTGCGTAAGAGTTAGCGATGGAGATTGTTTTATTTATTGCGTAAGTAATATTGCATTAAGTATGGAATGGATCATAATCTGGAGATTTCGAACACTAACCTAGCGGTAAAAGGCATCTTTAGAGGTTTGGCTGAAATTTGAGAAGATATAAACTTAGAGATTAGATTTATAGGTTTGATCGATTGTATTGTTTCTGGTTCAGCGCTGGTGGTTTGTTATGGAGTCTAAGTTGCGAGTAGCACGTTGTGATATATAAGCTTAGAGGAAATGAGGGTTCCTGCTCGCGGCGGCACCTTCGGCTAAATTCAGGATGACGACGGTCTCTACACTGTCAGCCTCTCCTAAGCCCGTTATATAGTGGGGCTTTTGATGACGAGGTATAGGCACAGTGCCAACGCCTGTCACGGATTATTCGGCCAGAGATGAGATGCGGATGTTTACTTGAATCTTGAATCATTTCTTCCCAAAAAAATTACACCGTCATCGTGTAGCAGCGTTTCCTGACGCTTGCTGATGTATAATTTGTTATTCGCGTCGGTCACCAACGGCTCATACTGGCTGGGATCTTTAGATTTGCGCTCTGCTCGTAAAGCGGGCTGTGGCTGTGCAGAATATTAGTTTGGGAATAGTAAATGGGCCAAGGATTGTGGGTCGAGTTGAAGCCGGGGGTGTGCGAGTAAGAAAGATTGGGCCAACTTCAAGCTGGGGTGCAGCAAAATCTCGCCGGGGAGGCCGGTGGTGGCGGCAACCCTCCTATTTAACCCTTGTTAATTGTAATATTATGTCAGCTCCAACCAAATGTCATTTGATTGTGTCGGGAGCCTCGTTCGCGCTCGGCGCAGAGAGAGAGACATACTCCATGCCACGCGCTCAACATGCCGCGGGATCCCCTGATCGGACTGGTTGGTAAACCTTCCAGCGGTAAAAGTACCACCCTAAACAGTCTCACTGATGCATCATCAAAAGTTGGTCAGTTCATATTCATCCTTACTCGCCGATATCAGAAGCTTACGACCTATCAGGCAACTTTCCGTCAGTCGCTCTTTCACAAGATTATCTAGAAAGCCACACTAAAATCTATCCAGCTTCACCACTATCGATCCTCAACGTGCTATCGGCTATCTCCAGGTTGAGTGTGCCTGTAAACGTTATAATCTATCCAGTCGCTGTAAGCCTAACTATGGCTCATGTATTGATGGGCGACGCTCTGTCCCAATCGAGCTCATAGATGTAGCCGGGCTTGTACCTGGTGCTCATGAAGGTAAAGGCTTGGGAAATAAATTTCTCGACGACCTTCGACACGCCGACGCGCTGATACATGTGGTTGACGTCTCTGGCACCACTGATGCAGAAGGAAAAGCTACACGAGGATACGATCCATCATACGATATCTTCTGGTTGCGTTCCGAAAGTGAGTAAACGCTAGAAGTCCGAATTAATATAAGGATCTAATCTCAGTGGATATGCTAACAGGTGGTGTTTTCAGTTGTACAATGGGTTTTAGGAAACCTCACTCAGAAATGGGGATCCATCAGAAGGAGACACATGGCCATCAAAGCTACGGCGATAGATACACTTCAAGTAGTTTTCTTGCCCATCCATCTGGCCTTTCCGGCACAAAATTTGTGGCTAACATACACAGGGTCAATTTTCCGGTTACGGTTCGACTGCACCTGTAATAGGGCGCACACTCGATAGGCTTTCCCTCAAAGAGCCTTTAGAGAATTGGACACCTGAGATCATTACCAAAGTGGTCGAGACTTTTGTTGACGAAAAATTCCCCACCGTTATAGCTCTTAACAAAATTGATCATCCTGATGCTGACAAAAACATCTCCAAAATTGCCAAAATGCAAAATCCGCAGAGCATAGTCTTGTGTAGTTCAATATCTGAGATATTTCTGCGCAAATTAACGAAACAAGGCTACGTGCGATACATAGAGGGAAGTGAGACTGTTCTAACGCGTGAGGATCTCATTGCAGATGGCGATCCCAACGGTGGTGGGTTGAAAGAGCTCGACGAAAAACTTCGTACACGTATTGAGAATCTTAAAGACATGGTTCTATATCGTTTTGGCTCCACCGGTGTCGTTCAAGCGCTTTCTCGCGCAGCCGAACTACTTGGTCTTGTCCCCGTATTTACAGTGCGAAACGTTACAACATTCACTTCCAGCGCAAATCATTCCTCCGCAGTCTTTCGTGACTGTGTATTAGTGAAGAAGGGTACCACAGTAGCCGAATTCGCTCGTAAAGTATTAGGTGATGCGCCATTAGCATACGTAGAGGGTGTAGGGAGTCTCAGGGTTGCCGAAGATGACGTCATAACCACTGGTCATAACGATGTGAGTCATTCTGTTGTCAAGAGATGAAGATTTAGTTGCTCATCTATTCCCAAACAGATCCTTGCCTTAAAGGTCGGTCGAGTATAATTGAAAAAAACTATCCGACTCTCCAACAATCTCCTTGTGGTTAGGGACTAGGAATAGCGTGCCGAAGGACGTTTAACCAGAACTTATTTCGATCTTTTACAAGACTCGGCCAACAGCGGGATCCAAACGATTTAGGGAAAAGGGACGTTCGTCTATTTCATACTGTTCATTTACTACCAATATTGCATATTAGAGGCGTAACGGAGCAGTTTTACTGGCTGTCAGCTTGCATACATTTCTACGATTCTGGCTCAATCCTTAAATCTTTTTAAAATGATACGGAAGTCCTAATCTTAAATTCGGACAAGGTTAATTTCAGTTAATGAAGTGACGGAACAGAAATTACAACTTTGTATCATCGATGCATCCATGAAAACAACTTACACGAGTTTTAAGTAGTGGAAATTTGTGGCTGTAGCTGTGCCTTATTGTTAATCTAAATCGCATACGCGCTCTTCGTAGTCTCTGTTTCGCAATCAATCGTCTCCCTCTCTTAACACTACTTCATTGTCGATGGTATCACGCGAATTCAGATGATGCGGGCATTGGGTTTGCATTGACGTACACATGATCAACCTAGATGAGCACGGGTGAGTAAGATTTGAGTATCGACAATGGACTTTTAATAACTTTTGTTCAGATGACGTAAAGAGATGTGGATAAAATTTCACAGCCGACCAACAAAAGATGTATGTTCGAAGTACATGCATGTTTACTTATACCGCATTTACCCTTTTTTTGCTAGATCTATGGTCCAGGAAGCTTAATTGCTCGCGTGAGTAGTGGCACACAGACACCCCAAACCGATGGGGATATGGGGAAATGTCTTGAACTTAGATACTATCGCTTTCCTGTAGATTCTTAATCCATGTCAACATTTAATGAATCCCTCA
Organism: Blumeria hordei DH14; assembly: GCA_900239735.1. Lineage (NCBI taxonomy): Eukaryota > Fungi > Ascomycota > Leotiomycetes > Helotiales > Erysiphaceae > Blumeria > Blumeria hordei. The sequence continues at coordinate 2,121,306 of OENG01000025.1, read as the reverse complement.
GAGCCCCATAAGCAAGCCTCTCTCGTTCTTTCACATTCGCATATCGGCCTGTAACCCACCGCACGTGTAGGATCGTCCAGCACAAACTCCAAATCCAAAGTCAAACAATGATCGCAGCATCTTGGATTTTCAAGCTCACATGATTTACAGACGACCAGTACCAGGTGACAGCCGGAAGAGTGACACTTGCTTAGTCGGTCCTCACTCTTTCCGCAGAGATGACAGCTTGAGACTGGCTTAGTGTGGGCGCCACTTGAAAGGCTCATCGAGCCCCTAGCGTCAAAGACGTAATTGCGGCCTTTGAATAAGGAGTCCTCTGCGCGTTTTCGCCCTCTCTGTATTTCCATATCCATCCATTCTAGATAGGCCGCGATACCTCCGCCTAACGTAAAAACCTGGTTGCTATCGGGTTCAAGTTTTTCCTGAAGAAACCTAGCACCCTTTTCACATCGGATGCCTCCTGTGCAATATGTTAGTATTTGTTTAGGGGGCTCGTCTGGCTTGTTTGTGGCTTCATGCGCATCGGAACTGTCACTCCGAACCATGTCACCCGCTAGAACCCGGCGCACATAGAGAGGCCATTGGGAAAACCTTCGAATTGCAGGTCGAATTGCTGCATGCCCCATTCCATCCACAAAATATCCAATGCGTGACTCGTAATGATTTCGGACGTCAATGAGAATTGAATTATCTTCCAAACACCTTTCATGAAATTCAGCCGGCTGCAGAGTTCCAATGTTATCCCACCGCGAAGGTTGGTATCCCGTCACACCCATAGGCGTAATTTCGGCGCAGACTCGTATGCTAATAGGACCAGTGCCAAAGACGCAGGCACATCCAGTCGTTGGTTTGAAGAAAGCATGGATCTGGGCAGGAGTCGAAAGCGAAAGACCGGCAAAGGACCAATGAGATGTACAGGCCTCGATATAAGCCGTCACGGCAGGTCGCAGGCCAGCCACGGTAATGTTGAAGCCTTCAGCCGCCAGTCGAATCTTCCCACGAAGCCTGTGCTGATTCGCAAGGGCGTCATGAAAAGCGGCGAGCGAGGAGAGTGATTCTTGGGTTTCATGAGGAAGCAGTGGTGGAGAGGCGTAGTAGCGATAGAAGAGCAGGACCAGTCCGTCAGCGTGACCTGCATCTGAGCAAGTACAGGTGAAGGATATCGGATCGGAACTTCGCAAAGAGCGTCGTGGCTCCTGCGTTGAGAGGGCCGTCGCCTGACCCTTCGCGACGACGTCCGGCCCTTCATCCAAACTTTCCGCTCTCTTCATTCCTCTCACTCAGGAAAGCGAGTGTTGGTAGGGGCAGAGGGATTGTCGCATTCTTGGTTGCATGCAGAGGACCCTTTGAATTTAACGAGGAATTTGCAATCACGCACTGCGCGCTTCCATAGGGAATTCACCCCTGTTCTGAAACCTCAGCCCGATGCGGCCGAAGGGGAAAAAGGACATTAGCTGTCTCTTCACGTGATTCCAGCGCACAATGAGTCGCTTGTGGCTGAGCATTGGCCTCAGATTATCCCGGTCAGGATGATTATTCTACGCGAAAGTTGTCTGGTAGATTTTAGCCAGCTTCTCGTTGAATCCCCGAGGCATCGCCTAGACAAGCTGAACCGAAGCTACCAAACGCAACCCTACAAAATGGCATCTACCAACTAGTATATTCTAAGCTTCGATTCTTGCTGCCGCACACCTATCGCGTCATATGACCACAACTAGAGACAAATCGACGAGCAGCCGCAGAGTCTCATCAGACAACAGAGCCAAGGTTCCAGAATTCAGCTCAATTGAGCGTTATGGTGTACAATCAACAGAGCCAAAATGGGAGCAATCCATATGGAAACCTATCAGACGCCGAGGCTGGAATTTCCCGAAATGTAGGTCATGAACGTCGCGATGGACGGCCTGGCAACTCGATGAATGTCAACTAACATCTTCGCCCATAGAGTTACCAATCTCAGCCCTCATCCAGCGCCCAGCAAGGATCCGTGAATTCCCCACCATATCAGCAAAACCAGGCACATACGCCCACAGTCCTGGCCCAGCAAGACTTCCTAGCGCGCGTCGACTTTATCAAATCCGAGATTCGCTCGCTATCAGCCAACGTGCAGGAAATCGCCGCTCTGCACCAGCGCGCCCTCACGTCGCCGGAAAGCAGCTCGTCGTCGCCGCTGGAGAATCTGGTGGTGCAGACGCAGCTCAAGAATACGCAGATTCGTGACCAGATTAAGCAGATCGAGGCTGATGCTATCAAGACACAGGACGGTTCAAAGAGCCTCAAGGCTCGCCAAGCCAAACAGCTCAAGGGCGAGTTCGAGAAGAGCCTGAATGATTATCGTCAGGAGGAGTTGGCCTATCGGCAGCGATATCGAGACCAGATCGCTCGGCAGTACCGAATCGTAAATCCCGAAGCCAGCGATGCTGAAGTTGAAGAAGCTAGTAAATTGGACTGGGGGTCAGAGGGTGTCTTCCAAACTGCTGTAAGTTCCACCAGCAACCCTAATGTGCAATGTGTAGTTCAGTAGTTAATGTGTGTATGTAGCTAAAAAGCAACCGTTTTGGACAAGTATCTTCCGTTCTCGGCGATGTGCGCGCACGCCACAATGAACTACAACGGATCGAGTCGACCCTCACTGATCTAGCCAACCTTTTCGCCGACATGGCTCAAATAGTCGAAGCTCAGGATCCAGTAATCGAAAATACGGAGCAGAATGCTATTCATGCCAACGAACATATCGATAAAGCCAACACCCAGATCGATGCAGCAAAAAACAGCGCGGCGCGTGCTCGAAAACTAAAGTGGTACTGCCTTCTAGTCGTAATATTAATAATTGTGGCTATTGCTTTGGGAGTTGGCCTCGGCATAGGATTGACAAAATCTACAAATAAAGCGGCATCTACAGCCACCAACCAAAACTAGTGTTCTAAATGGGGAATAGTTTCCTTCATGTAAATTACCTCTCTTCTCTTCATTCGAGTGGTATCATGCCGCACCACTGACATGAAGCCTGATTTATTTTCTCAATCTATTCAAGACTTTTAGCGAAAGGCTTTAAGCGACAGGCTAGAAAGCACTAGAGAAGGATGATAGTGTAAGGCGGCGTCGCCAGCGCCCCATGTTCTCTTCTTCCCGTTTTCGGGTTAATCTAATGTATCTAATATGTCTATTATGAGAATAATCTCTACACATTTATTTCTTTAGTTGTCGTTTATAGTGTGCAAGATAAGTCCGGATTGCGCCATACGAATCGCGATGGAAAGTCAAACATCCGAAACCGAGCCAAGCCACGCCTCGCAACCAATAATAAAACCCACCCAAACCAGACACATTTCTTATCATTAATTTTATTTGGTCTAGTAATGGATTCATAGCTCATGCATGTTCGAGAATTGCTCTACGCACGCTCTTTCCTACGATGTCGTTGCCAACTGGACCCACATGCCACGCATCCCACCACATAAAGTTTTCTGGGCGAGGACATATCTGAACGCCACTAGTATTACTTTGCGACATGCTATTAAAACTGGCGGGCTGGTGTATTTTTACACACGGTTCATGCAAGCATTCAAGACTGGAGCTAACCGCGTCGTGGCGTAGACTTGAGTCAGTGTAGTAGTTGAAAATTATGTCAAGCAGAATTTGGGGGATATTTAGGATAGATATTAGTTTCCTATTGCCTTGAATAAATTTAGTCTGGTGGACCTTTGGGCCGACGCGGTCTTTTAAATTCCAAGCCCTGGTCTTATTTTCAAGATGCTCGTTCCATAGCCCAGTAAGATAGATGGCATTTTTCTGTTGCTCGACTGTAGAACTAGCAACTTGGGATAAATTTCTTTGTTTTAGCCAGCCTGGCGATAGAGTTGGGTCAAGAACCTTTGGAAGAATAACACAAAATTCTCGGGACTCATGAGTTCTTTGATTCATGTCTAGGGATCGGGCAGCACCATTAAAATTTTCGTAGAGTCTATCGAGCTGACCAAAAATATCATAAATGCACTGCTCAATTATACCTCTAGAAACATTAAGGGTCAGGGCTGCGAGCGAGTGTATATCCCAGAAGCCAAGTGAAAGGAGAAATATCGTATTTCTTGAAGCAGTGTTTGAAGTAGAAATGGAAAGATAACTGTCAATTTGAGATTCTAGATCAGGTAGCATGTGTGAAGCATGCGCAGATGTTCTGTTGTGGGCAATGTCATGGGTGCGGTGAGAGGTGTAGACACCGACGGGCTCAAAGTACGGATAACTGGATTGTGGTTGAGAAGCGGCAAATGTCAGGCGGGAAGTGCAATTAATCTAGGTGGATAAGGATGAGGGTTAGGTTGGAGGCAAGAAGAACATACATCTTGGCAAAACACTTCTGGCCATGTCTTGCCTCTTTTTTCTTGTCCGGCAATCAACTTATCATCGACCCATGAGTCACCGAATACAACTAACTCAATATCATGGATGCCATCGTGGTTTGAAAACACATCGCATGTCCTTTGCTTAGCGCTAGGTTGTTCCCGTAACTCACTTCGGAACTGGGGTTTGTTTCCGCTCCGTGTCTCATTAAGCTCTCGGGATAGCGATAGAAGTAGACTGAGAAGTGTTGAAATAGTAAATATTGTTAATAACCCTGCGGCAGTCAGGCGCTTGCGGATGGATCTCATTGCGAAGGTTCGGAAATTGTGGGAACATGCAGACTCATGTTTAAGTCAGCGGGGCAATATATTCTTCAATTTTCATGAGCGCTTGCCTGGATAATTGAGTTGCTTGATAGATGGGATCGACGCTGCTGGTATGGATCCAATAATTCTCGCGGACCCTTTGGGCCCTACATGCCTTGCCAAGGCGCCATGACGCCATGACCATTTCTAGCTCAACGAGCCCCGGCCGTCAATTCTTCACCAACATCTGAAGTCAGCATGTCACGATATTTCGGTTTGGATGGATTGTACAGCGGTAAATTACTCGCTAAGGTCTTTCAAATAGGGTGTAGATGGCTTGAAAAATAATTTTGTGGAGAGTTCATTTACTCAAATCCAGCAAGACCAAATCACATTTTTTCGCGATGTTGGTATGCAGAATAATGAAGATGTGCTTTGGTTTCCATATTACATAAATTTCTCTTTGGTAGATACTCATTGACGAGGGTAGAAAATGTAGTGTAAGTCAGTATACCCTGTGTCTGCATTTTCAAAAGGCATTTGGAGGTTAAAAATGGAAATAATCATCAAACGAGTGGACAAGTCATTAATGTTGTGTCATATTTAAGCAGCTGTGTGTGTTGGATTGGCTATGGGTGGTTTCACAAATGAACAAATCGGTTACGTGGAGTTTTTTGGATATTCATATAATCAGGTAGCACAATGAATTACACACACATGAGCAGTTATAGAACTCTGTATCATATTTCTTTCATCGTTGTTATTACAAAGAGACACTCCAGGGTTGATATATATTTTTTTTTTTGCTTTTTATCTGACCTCGTGCCAGCTTACAACAAAAATATGGGGGACTATCCTCAACACCTATCATTGGTGTTCCCTGCGAACTTCCAGCACTCACTGTAGAGCCTGCAGAGCCGAGATTGAGTAACAACATCCTCAGTTAGATGAAGATTCCCAATCGCTTTCGCAGTCTATATCGTCTTCATCTCTCAGCACATCCCCTTACCATTATCATGAAGCTAACCACAATCAAATTGGATTTCGGGGTCAAGCCCTTCTCATCACCAACACTTAATCAAAGAGGAGAAGCCATCCGATGAGTTTCCGGAGCGTACCCAGCACCTGATACATCGATGAGGAATTGGATTAATTTGAGCTCCAATGTTACTAAGGAAGATATTGTAGTGGAGGTACTGAGGATCCATGAGATTCGGATCATAGTACTCCCGTGCAAGGTTCGGAGTAACAATTGCATACACCACCTCTTTTTTTTTTAAATCATTTAATGTTTATTCAGCTATTTAGCTACGATACATGACCGGTACTATGTATACATATAGGATGACTCTTTTGACGTTAGAGACACCATACTCTAAACTTCATTCGCAAATACCACAATCAGGTATGTTTGCCTACACAAAGAGTCGAGCCTCCTCCGTAAGTACCCACCAAAGGGAATTTAAAAACCTTTAATTATCCAAGCATGCCTTCATCATCCATGTATACTAGCGCCGCGAGAAATGTAGTTTATTTTTGCCGGATTCGAACCAGCGGTCTCCTGTCTCGGGTGGAATATGTGTACTAGCTATCCAGATCTTAATGCAGAAACCGGCCAAGATGATGTACTACTGCACCATTCAACCAAGGAAGTATTTATAGTGTTGCCTGTACTGTTTATACACTACCCCTGTAGAGCAGTAACTTATAGACATATAGAATATATACCATACAGATCACAATAGACCTTAACATACAGATATACATGTACAATAAGGACCTGGCGCATTTGCATTTGAAATCTTTGACGTGACAGGAAGAACCTAATATCTATTTAGACGTAACACGGGTAGATTGGCTCTGTGAGCTCATTGCTACCTATAAGACCGGCGGTAAAGCCAGAAGCGATAAAAGAAAAGAAGAAAACAAAAAATCGTACAATAAATGCCTAAGTTACTGTCGGAATACGCGGGTGGTATTTATATCACAAGCTTTCTATAGCAGTAATAACAATTGGTGGTTAACATATATCTTCTCATTCCTTCTCTTCTAACTAAAGGAAACACGTATATACAGCGGTTCTCCCTCTCTCCTGACGCCATTCCTAAACAGGTAACTCATTACTCATCAATATAATTAGTCATCATTTCTAAGATAATACATGAAAGGTCATTAAGTCATTAGGTCATTCGACAGTTACTGTTAGGCAAAGTTGCACTTATTTTAATCTCAGAGTTGATTGAATTGATTGTCCTCCACCATGAGGAATCTATCTAGGTACTATATACATCTTTAGAGTTTCTACTAATTCCAAGTATAGACTGACTATTAGATTCTCCATACGAACTGCTCAAATCTCCGTTCCATACATGTTTCTAAAATTAGCGGTGACATTATAATGAGCAACAGAAGGATTGAAAAGGTAAGGGAATTATGCGTAGGAAATTGGCCATCCGTCTAGTCGCTAGTTATAACATTTGCATGACTAAATTATTGCCCTCGATTCATCAGCCTCATATACTCGCTTGTTAACAACTCAAATTAAACATCGTGATACTATATTTAAATCTAGGGTAATCTATTTGACGGTTACGGTGCCCTGTGCCGCATCCCTATCTTCAAAACCCATATCCTCTCGAGTTAGAAACAATCTCAGCATGGTAACCTCCCACCCTGCCAATTCTTTGGCAGACTGTAACATCTGCTTGTAGCTAGGAATTGGATAGACTTCTCCCATTTCTTCTTCCTTATCATATCCTTGGCCCTAGGTGGGGCCATTTTTTCACAACTTCTCCAACGCTGCAAAGCAGGTCAGCACTCTGAAAGATGCCAGGGCCTTTTCTCTCGCCCGCAAACGCATTTCAGATCTTCATGTTCTGCGTAGTCTCGGTAGCCAGTTATTGCCGCAATTTGTCACAGGGCAGGTTTACTAAGTGCGTGGCAAAGTATTATATTTGAGTTGTGCGATGAGAAGAGGAAAGACTATCTAGCTACACGAAGGCCTGTAGAGGCTCAGTTATCGCTTAACCTTAAAAGACGCCAACTACCATCTCACTACCGTGACACAATTAGACGGTGGTACGCCTATCATGGTAGAGCTAGTTCCGGTGGCTGTCTGCAACGCATGTAGAGGCCTAGGTCTTTGTAATGTTCCGGCCGAAACTTCTACCACCACTCTTCCACGAGTTCTTAACCCCGCAGTTTAGATAGTCTGCCTAGTGCCGCAAAGGTTAGATTTTGAGGTTCTCCACTGAGCAAAGCTGTGGTTAGTGACCGTTTATTGAAAACTCCCAAGGCTGATTTGGCCAGCCTATCTGTCCCTTTATTTCCTTGGATCCCCACATGACCAGGTATCCAGCGTATTTATATACGCTTGTTTTGTCTCAGCATTAAAAACTTGTCCACCACTGCCTATGAGTAACTGGATCTTCCTCTTTGGAGCGCCCTAGCAGCTGGTTGATTGTCCAGAAGAATGCAAATCGGTAAGTCTTCTCCTACCGCTACTGCAGCCTCCAAGGCTTTAATGGCGCCTACAACTTCCGCGTCAAATACCTCTGCTCCGGTAAGTGGACCAGAGCCAATTCCAGCTAGCCTGCCTCTTTGGTTTACCACGTATCCCCAGGCTGATTCCCCGGGGCCCGACGAAGATCTATCAGAGAAGGCAAGTATTGCCTCGGCTGGCAGGGAAGCTAATCATCGTTTTTTGCTTCCTGACCTGGCTTCTTTTTCTCGACTACATCGAGTCGCTTCTGGGAAACCGTGTGGAAATTAGAGCTTTCCACAGCCTTCGCCTATTGGAACTTGACGCACGCCCATTTGCAGGCGTGTCATGTATCGTTCTGGCTATCTGAATAGGCGATCTCTTTGTTCAGACCGGAGACCTAAGCATCTGATAGTATCTTTCGGGTCCTCAGCCGCCCGGAGGGCTAGAGGGTGCCAGAAATTCATTCTTCGTATGCGAGCTGTAGATCACAGCGTCTATTGCTGGAAGTCGATGGATGCCGGGGATACTCTCGTTTCACGGTAAAGAGCGCTATTTGGAGTCGTACGCCACGCTGGAAGTGCTACCTAGATAGCTTTAATTATCGCTTTATCCAACAGATATGTACCAGCCTAATCCAGTGCTAACTTCTTTACGTCGCAGTGCCGTTATTTGAATAAGATCCAGCCATCACGCTTCTACCCCATATAGAGCTGTGCTCAGAACGCATGCCTGTACTACACGAATTAAAGGACCGGGAGCTGCACCAAATTGAACTCCATTTATATGTCGTAAGAAATGGACTAGACGATTAGCCTTTCCAGCCCATTCGTGTACATGTTCCTTGAAGTTTATTTGGGTATCAAGCCAGACTCTTAGCCACCGGATATTTAAAATAGGGCATGACCCTCATCATCTATTGGCAAAAATTAAGCACAACTATATACAAATTTACTATGAACCTTAAAGCTATCTAGATAGTTTTAGCTGTCCTTCATAGTCATAGACTCAGTAGGGACATTAATAAAATTCTATTCTATTCTATTCTTAGCCACCGGATATGAGGTGACGGTCCGATCCGGCGATCTTTCACCAAAATGGAAAGATCAGCCGCGTTGATTTTCTTTCTAGGCCCTCCTCTGGTCACTAGAAGTTCTAACTTTGCTGGGTCAAATTCGATCCGATGTTCTTTTGCGAGAAGGATAAGGCTGTCGAGGTCATCTTGGACTGAAGAGATAGCTTTCGCCGCGCTATTTCCAACTGTCGAATGACCTAATGACTTAATGACCTTTCATGTAATATCTTATAAATGATGACTAATTATGTTGATGAGTAATGAGTTACCTGTTTAGGAATGGCGTTAGGAGAGAGGGACAACTACTGTATATACGTGTTTCCTTTAATTAGAAGACAAGAAAGAAGATATATGTTAACCACTAATTGTTATTACTGCTACGGAAAGCTTGTGATATAAATACCACCCGAGTATTCCGACACAAACTTTGACAATAGTTACGTGATCAGCATAACAAAACCTGCTTGTTAGCCCATGGTCCTCGAACAGCACAGCGATGTAGAGCATGAAAAGAAGTGGCGCTGGTGGCGAGCCCTGAGGTACCCTAAATTCCAGAGTCTTCTCGTCTGTAATTCCACCACGGTATTTCACCTGGAATTTTTGTTGGCAAAGAAAGGTCTGAATAAACCGGCACATTGATAGTGACCAGCCCTTTTCTCGAAGGCATCTAAGCAGTCGCCTCTGAAGGACTGCATCAAATGCGCCTTGAATGTCTAGTGTAACTATAGCCGCACACTTACCACTTTCCATGGCCGCCTCAGCATCGTGAATTACGCAAGATGCAAGGTAGACTGCAGATCGTCCTGAAACAGAGCCAAATAATTGAGAGTGGACAACTTGGTGACTTATTGTCAGCCATGCCAATCTCTTGCCAACTAGAAGTTCGAGTCCATTGCCTAAACTTTACAGCAGCGAAATCGGTTGCCAGCCCTTTGCGGTGGACAGATTTCGTCCCTGTTTGGGAAGGAGCACAACCTCTGCTACCCTGAAAGCCGTGGGAAAGTGGCCAATATTCAGACAGGCCTGGTAGTGATCCTTAAGTAGAGGTCCTAGATGGGGCCAACAGGCTTTAAGTAGACGTACCATTATCTTGTCAGCGCCTGGTGCCATATTTTTGACAGAGACGGTAGCGCTAGTCACATCTTCAAGTGATATTTTCGTATCCCATGGAATGCGCTCCTCTTATCCTCTATCCCAGGTTGAAATATCATTCTTGCCGCTGAATCTTGCCAGGAGAATGTCTTGTAGTGCACTAGCTCGCTCTCGTGGGTCAGATAGCCACCAGTTTATATCAATCTGTAAGGGAGGGGGCTCAGCTATTGGTCGAGGCTCAGCCCATCTCATGAGCTTGAAGACCTGCGAGTCAGTTGTTTCTGCTTCCGCTTGCTACTTTCAGTACTCTCGCTTGGCTTTTCGCATTACGGCTCTGAAGCTTTTACGCGCCTGAGATGAGAGTTCGAGGTTGCCTCTTAATGCTTTGTAACCCAGCTATTGAGTGCGAAATTCATCGCTCCACCAGAGACTGGATTTCCCACTTCCGATGGCTGGGACTTTGCCCGCAATATTCAGCGCATCTCCAAGTGATTGAAGGAGGTCATTGGTGAAATTTTTAATGTCCATCACATTGTGAAGAAGACCAGATTTGGTCCATTGGCTGACACATCAGCTGAACTATTTAATATTGGCGTCACTGACCCAAATGTTCCTTACAATTCCAGAGAGATCTGGGCCTGTGAGGTTCAGTGCGGTACCATCGATGGTCAAGTGATCTAAGGCACAATGGTAACGTGAGTAGACTGATGCTATAGCGGCCGTGTTGCTCCAGGTCAAGTCCAGCATGTTTCCGTCTCTTTGCGTTGGCTCTCCAACAATGCTGAATAGATCCATATTGTGAGCTGATGCCCATTCCATAATCTGAGTACCATTGCTGTACGGATTTGTTGTTAGAGGCTGCCAATGTTGTGACACAGAATTGAAATCGCCTCCAACAACCACTAGTCCTCTAACTTCCCACCGGAATAGGGGCTCCAAAGTTCCACTAGTGCCCGAGGCACGATATACTTTAACAAAGGTCAGACCATCCATCTTCACAAGACGGCAGTCAGATGTCGGGCCTAATGACGGTTAAAATAGTTGAGTCGCATGACTACCTTTGCGCATGAAAGTAATCGCGCGGGGCCGGATGTCTATTCTTTCAAATGGTATATGATTGTTGTAGCCCGGGTAACTTTTGGTTATAAAGCCTCCTTTTTTCTTACATGGACATAGGTCCTGTACCATGACTCCGTTTGCACCGGCATCCCATGCCTACTGCAATGCTATATCTGTATTTTCCCTACCCCTTTCGACATTCAACTGGCGAAAGTGGAGGATGTTGTTTTTGCCTTTTGGTACTTTTGTTGAGGGGTTTCCTAACATTAACTCCACATTTTTGAGTTCTGGGCATTAATGGTTTCAACTGCTGTACCATTCCTTTCTGAGTACGCTAGAGCAGCGTGATAATCATGATTTCCGCATTCTCTGATGATGTGTAGTTCTGCGGGGGTACGAGGCAGAATTATCCCGTTTTGTCGTCTTGGCCGGGCTATACAGCTATCATCATTTGTGTGGTTAGCTACCGCGTAATTCGAGCACTTTGACACTTTGGCCTGGCACTCTGATATCTCATTGGTTCCCCCACATTGTCAACATTGTTGGCTCCGAGTAAAGGAACGCGTAGTGTGAAATCCCCAGCAACGTTGGCATTGCTTGATTGGTCTTCGGCGCCAGAAGGGAATTCTTGGTCCGCGTCTGTCAAAAAGACGAAACTTTGTGTTTGCTGGTTTTTGTTGGAAATGAACAATCTAGCTTGTTGAATATTATCCAAGTTTTGTTTCTGTGGGCCGTACCTAGATTTGTGTGGCTCCACATACTGGCTGGCACTCGTTCTTCACCATTTAGTTGGTGACTGAGATGCTAACTTCTTTTGTTTTGTTCATTTACGTGCTAGGTACATTGGTTCCCGTGGCACCCCTACTGGAGCTTAAGCACGAGTGGGGCCGGGCTGGATCAGGTTGACTACCATTAAGTACATCTACCTCGTCCCACCTCAGACTTCACCCATATGTTGAATCATGTTAAGCCCAACCGTCCAGAGAACTCTCGTTTGACGCGCCGAAGCGCAAATTACTCCTCAGCCTCGGCCACCACGCGCCCTAGCTCTTGACACCTTCGCGTTGTGTAACTTTTCCCTTTCATTCAGTCCCAGCTTTGGCTCATCTCAGCATCTCCTCATGTTGTGATAGGTTTATGATTCTGGTGTACATACAATTTATGGAAGTTAGCTGCTTGTGATCACAGATGAACAGTTAGGCCGAATGGATCAAATGGTGATGTGTGGAATGATCCGTTTTGTGTGAAGAAAGACTGAGTTGATTGATCTATCTACGTTGGAGGAAAGCTCTCTACTTATAGTCCCTAGACTATCGCTTACTAATGATACCAACTCAACGTAGTAGTTGAAAACAGAGCAAATGCATGCAGTCGCGTGACCATCGCAGCTTGAGCTGCGCATTGTAGATACGTGAGTCCAGGCACAACACCTCATCTCATCCAGGAGTCGTTTTCTTCATTGAAAGGGATGCTAACTTCGAGCGTCCTGATGTAAAATTGTCACAGGCTAGAGCCTGCCACAACTCAGGCATAAGCCTAAGGCATATGAATATTGGAGGATTGGTATGAGATAGGGCTGAAGGATGATGGGAGACCCAGACGTCCTGCATCATAATGGTTAAATGGTGATAGAGCTAGCCCAGGTACCTGGGCATGAGATATCTGCTATATCCTGTTCTTCATATCATGCACTTCACTTTCATAATTCGAAACCTTGGCAAAGAGCCAGATTATTCATATAGTGGGTTCCCCCAGTTATTTTCCCCTCCATTTTAAGATTCTCTTTTGTACCTAGATCTAGATAGTTCGTGAATAACATCTATCTTACGACCCTTACCTAATGTACTTGGTTTGATTGTAGAATACAGGATTTTCAGCTAGCTTCAGGCTCCCTTAATTATCTTCGTAAACGTTGACCTTTTTGGCATCTTCTCCTTGATAGCAAAGTTGTATTAGCAACATCCGTAACCACGAGGCCTCCATACCTGAATTACCCAAGGCATAAAACTCTACATCGGGAGTGGACTGAGCTACAATTTCAAAGTGTTTGGATGCATCTAAAATAATGCCTCCTCCAAAGAAAAATGCATATTCCCAAGTTTATTTTTGGGTTGAATGGCATTCCGTAAAATCAGAACCAGCCATACCATAAAGTTTGCAGCTATCAGTTCCTCCAAATTTAATGCCAAGGTTTATGGTACCTTTGAGATATTGGAGAACACGTTTAGCTGCCCTTAGTTGCTGAGGGTTTGGCTATGGTTAAATCTGGATAGGACACCACACGTCGACAGTAAATCGGGTCTGGTCTTTGTTGGAATTTACCACATTTCTTACAATAATTTGCATTCCTTGCAATTATGAACAACTTTCCTACATACTCTATAATACAAGCTGTATTCTACATTTTAACTTCTTTTTGCTAATGAGCTATTCTCTCATACATTTGCATGTGCGGGGTAGTATGATACTAGATGCAAATACAGTGAGAGACATAGTCATGTTTACTTTGCGACAAATAGGATAGCGTTAATGGTGCGGGGTCAGTGCTGTTTTATTCCCCGTACATTAGTTTCGTGGTCAGCTGTGCTGAAGACTTTTTACTGTAATAATTGTTGTTTGCAAACCCACTTTAACTCTAGGATATGCGCACATAAATTCGCGTTTTACGTGTAACTTAGAACTTCAATGGAAACAATATTCTTTGAGCTTTACTTTCTGCTCGTCTTACTCGGAAATCGCAACAGTCTTGCTTGCCAGATACATAACTGATCCTACAATAGACTGATAGAGAGTGATGTCTTTCTTCGGTGCCACCTCATCATATGGAATCATGTTGATCATAGCGCCAGGCTCGAACGGCGTGGATACTGGGTGACAGTCTTCCATTCCAAAATTTTTCAGCAACTTTTTAGCGTAGGCATCTTGACAGAGTATTATCTCATCTTTTTTCCAGTCTCTGACAATCCTAACTCCTAGGTAATAAGCTGCTGATTCCATGTCTTCTGTTTCAAATAGGCCCAGAAGTTTTTTCTTCATCTTTCCAAATTCAACACCTTATTTTCCTATCAGTAGTCTGTCGTTGACATAGGTCAAAATTATGAACCCTATGCCCTCATGTACGTATGTTCCTGGATTGGCTGTTAGTGATTTGAATCCTATTGTTGCCAACTGTTTAGCCAGTAATTGTTGCCATAGCCTAGGGGGTTGCTTTAGGCCATACATTCCACAAAGCAGTTTCCCAACGTGGTTATTGTTAGGGATATTTCCTCAAAAAGGTGGTAGCATCACATAGACCTCTTTATCCATTTCATTATTCAGGAATGCTGTAATAACATCCATTTGATCCATCTCGAGACCATAGAGAGCTGCTAACGCTACATCTACTTTCCATGTCTCCGAGCGAACTACACTAGCAAACGTCTCCTCAAAGTCGACACCATACTGCTGTTCAAATCCTCGAACAAAGCATCTGACTTTGTACTTGAGGACTTTGACTTCCTTATCACGCTGGGTTTTAAATACCAATTTGACTGATAGCAGTTGTTGACTAGCTGATATATCCTTTTTCTGAGCTAGTGCCCAAGTTTTCGTTAGTAGAAGAGACTAATATTCCTCACAATATGCAAGATGCCATTTGTTAGCTTTCTTACTCTCCAGGGCTTCTTCAATAGTTTCAGGATCGTTGGATATACCACTCCCTGCAAAGAACGTAGCTGCCGCAGACGAACTGTTATTGGCTAGTTCTGATCTTAATTGAGCCGCTAGAGACTGTGTCATTCGAGGCTTATTAGGTGCCTCATACACTCTGGTTTTTCTAGACTTGTCTTGACAAATTGTTTTTTCCTCTTTGAAGCAATTGTTAGCTTTAAGCATTGAACCTACGTCAGTCATGTTTGTTAGCATAGGCATTTCAACGGTTTCCTCTGGCTCGCTGAAAATTCCCTCATCTGTGTCAACATTATTGGTCACTTCCTTCTGTAGGGAACCAAGGTTTTCATAGATTATTTCTAGAGGGGACTTGGTCTGAGATCAACTTGACTCGTCATTCTGATTTAAATTTTCTCCACAAGTTCCCGACAAGTTCTGCTGAGATGTGGATTCAGAGAAAATTCGAGTATTTTCCTTGATTGAAGTTCCAATATCCTTGAAGGGTGCATATGAGATGTAACCGTGCTCATCAAATCGAACATGAGAAGATCTTATAATCTTCTTCCCAATTCTCGATGGCACGTAAATTCCATAGATGCTTTTCCCTTCATATCCAACCAATATACCAAACACAGCTCTCAGGGCTAGTTTGGCTACGTGAGCTCTTTTTTCTTTTGGAATTTGAACATATTCTCTGCATCAAAGCACTCTAAGATGGGCCATGGATGTTTTAATGTCATCTGTAGGGTGGATATGATCCATGAACATTTCAAATGGTGTTTTATCAAACACACAACTAGGTGTTCGATTTGTGATATAAGCCACAGCAAGTACTAATTCTGGCCAAGGAAATTCAGGTATAGCCTGGTCCACCATGACGGTTTGCAGCTTATAAAGTATCACGTGGCTGGATCTTTCACTGCTCCCATTTTGATATGACGAGTATGGTGTTGTAACTTCAAGGAGAGTATCCAATTCCGTCATTAGGCTACTCAATTTAGAGCCTCCAAACTCCAATCCTCCGTCCAGAATGAACTTCTTAATTGTACAATCATATTGAGTTTTTATTTCAACAGCGAAGTTCTTGACATTTTCAAAGGCTCCCCTCTTCTCTGAATGAGTAGTAACCCATCTCATGTTGGTGGCCAAGCTGGTAAACATTGTGGCGTACTTCTGATTCATAATTCCTTCGGGAATCACTTTAATCACGTCAATACCCACTGCATCAAATATTTTCTTAGGCTTGGCTCTAGCCTCTTTGCTGACATGACGAATTGGCTTACTCAATTCACATACCTCGCACAACTCATCAGGATAGACGTTAGACTTATCAATACTGTCTGCCTACTTCATTCCATGGGTGAGCTGACTAGTCTTTCTGAAATTTTCAATAATAATGAGTCCGAGTGGACAATGCATTAGCTTAATGTCGGGTTTTATATCCAAAGCCCTGCTGGATACGAAATTTTCACGAACTCGTCCTCTGTTTCTTTTATAAGACAGCGTGCATCAGTATTTAATAAAATAGACCCTTTCGACGTCTTCACATATCCATCGTGGATTATGCAACCCGCTCTTAGTAATTATTTTCCACTGACTAAATTAGTGGGAAAGCCTGGGAAGTAAACAACTTTTTTCAATTCTATAACATGATATCTTCCACTTTTTAATGTAACAATTAGTTGTACTGTTCCATGACCTTTAGGTGTGACGCTTCCTCTGCCACATTGTATTGGTCTCAAGCAAACCTTCTCCATATAGTGAGTGAATCTATCCAGGAAGTTTGCTATGTGCTCATCTGACCCGGTGTCATTAAGCCAATGGTCTTTCCGGTGATTTTTGTATTGCGCAAGTGGAGTAGTGACTCTGACCATCCGAGCAACTGCTAGGCGCTGTAACAGCACGGCATTCTGCCATGTCATTACATATGTCAGGTGACCAGGAAGTTATTTGGGGTCTTATGAGTTTAGTTTAGTTTAGTTTAAATTTAACGTCGTGCCTGTCTACAGCTCGTGACCTTAGTCATGTGCTGGACGGCCCAGTCCCTACAGAACTACCCGACGCTCTAACGCGCATTACAACACCTAGAAATTACAAATAGAGTCCGACCAGCTGTCCGCCACTCTGCTTTCCACTTTGAATGTAGCAAATTTCCCTCTACCAGGAGCTTCACTTTTTTTTTTTTTTTTTTTACAAGTAGTTTTAAATTATACCCGCAAAACAAGAAAATAGGAGTACACAGTTACATCTAACAATAACCCCACAACCAATCGTAGAATTTCACTTGGAAATATCTAATGGGCTCTTTGGATTTCGTCGAAGAATTTAGTCACCTCGACCCATTTTCCGAAGGCAAGGGCGCCTTTAGGCGTGCCAAGTACCCATTTGATGCCGGGGCAAGGGTGACGAGATCCACCGCGAAGACGAGCACGGTTTCTTCCTATAGTGCAGAAGAAGAAGTGATCGGGGCTTTTTTCTTCGCCACAGGAGCAAGTCATAAGGGCACCTTCGTGTGCGAAACGTCGATGATAAAGGGCGAAATCTCCGTGTCCAGAACGAGCTGCGATAAGCGCTCCAAATGTCCGCCGATTTAAGCTTTTCAGTTCTTGGGTTATTCCTGAGCTGGGACCAATTCCGAGTTCTTTATATCTAGCCGGAGCCTCTCGTTCCCAGAAGGCGTCGCTGGAGGCCTTATATAGTTGAGCCACCTTCCTTTTTGCCCTTGCTATGGACATAGGGAGTTGGGGTCTTATGATTATGATTAAATTTAATGTTGTGCCTGTCCACAGCTCGTGACCAAGGTCACGTGTTGGACTGCCCAGTCCCCATAGGACTACCCGACGCTCTAGCGCGCCTTACAGCACCTAGAAAATTAGAAAAGAGTCGGACTGGCTATCTGCCACTCTGCTTTCCAATTTAAATGTAGCAAATTTCCCTCTACCAGGAGCTTCAATTATTTTTACAGGTATTTTGAAATTACAATTGTAGAAAAAGAAAATAATATAACTCCTTACGTCTAACATTGTCCACTCTAGAACGCAAAATATTTCTTGGAAATATCCAGTGGGTTTGTTGAATTTCGTCGTGGAACTTCGTCGTTTCAACCAATTTGCTGTAGGCGTGCCAAGTACCCATTTGATACCGGTGTTGTAAAGAATAGGTACAATGACTGAGAGGCAATGTAGCTGTTGTCTTGAAGATGAATGAGAGGAAGAGTAAACTTGTTGGAGAGAAGAGAGAGAAGTACGAACGTTGGGGTTTGTACTTATCGAGATGAGAGAGAATGAGTCTTTCTTATTGTTGTGAAGTTCAATTTAAAGATTGTATTCCTATTTCAAAGAGATTGAGATATTAATTACTACATCATGACAGATAGAAAATTTTACATATATATAGTGTGCGTCCGTGCACTGATTACAGAAGATTATTCATGCTGATGAGTCATAATATCCTTCTATGATTACGATTCATAGCGCAAGTGTCCATTTGTATGGAGAACTAGACTAGATGCAGTCATGTACCGCTTTTATTTCAACAACCGGGGCAGGGGTTCCGAGGTCCACCGCGCAGACGGGCCCGGTTTCTTCCTATTCTGCTGTGGAAGAATTAATATGGGATTTTTTCTTCGCCACAGGAGCAAGTCGTTAGAGCATCTTCATGTGCAAAACATCGATGATACTGGGTGAAATTTTTGTGTCCGGAGAGAGCTGCAATAAGCGCTCCAAATTTCCATTGATTTAAGCCTTTCAGTTCTGGGGTTATTCCTGAGCTAGAGCCGATCCCGAGTTCTTTATATCTAGACGGGGTCTCTCTTTCCCAGAAAGCGTTGGTGTACGCCTCATAGAGCTGAGCAACCTCCTTTTTTGCCCTCGCTATGGACAGAGTAGAGATGATGAGGGAATTAGGCAGGCTGACTTGGCTAGAGAGTCTGCTGCTTCGTTTCCGGGGATTCCAGAATGTCCGGGGCACCATCGGATACTAACTGTTCCGACCATAGTGCAAGATGCGCGTTTCCTCTCAGACCAGCTGGCTGCGAGTTTCCGAAATTTCATAATTTGACAGGAACTAATTAGAATGGTTCCGAAGATTGTAAGAATGAAATACCAAGTATGAGGATGAGTTAGAGTTATGATGAATGTGTTTAACGTACGACGAAGTCTACTAATGTGTAATGGATAGTTAATTGTAAACAAATTGCTATATTTCTATCTGTGTAGCGAGAAGTCCCTCTATAAACATGAAAGCGGGGTTTTCCGCACACTAGTGTAAATTCTAACATACTTCGTTATCTAACCTAAATTGGAAAGTTGTTGGAGATCCTGAAGCCAATGTATGCTGTCAGGCATCTATTGGCTAATTACTATTCATGCCAGTGAGTGATGATATAGGTTAATCATATCTCATGGCGTCAGTGCATATTATTCTAATATGAACTATTTGTCTACTGCAGTCATGTTGCTGCCATAATTACAACAGAACTTGTTGCAGTGGGTGGTAACAGGAGAAGCCGTAGAGCCGCTTCTTGGTTGTCTAGGCAGACAGTTACGTTAGTCGCATAAAATGCCATGGGATTGCGGATGGCGGCCGCTAGCCCCTCAGTCGCTCCGGCAATTTTCGCATCATAAACTTCTGCTGAGGTACCTAAAGGTATAATTCCACAGGCTAACTCATGTGACGCGCCACGTCGTATCGAATATCCTGCTCCTGCTTGGTTGTCGATTAAGGCGCCATCGGAGAAAACAGTGAGGTCCAACAATGATTGCAGAACGAACCAATCGGAGAAGGCATCGACTCCAGCATTACGACCGACTGCCCCGATCTTTTCCAAAGATGTATCCTGATTAACTTTCCATGGTAGGGGGATAGTATCTTCTGAGAGTTCTGGAGAAATTCTTTGTCGGATCCACAGCATTCTTGTGAAATTCCATCTTCTACGAAGGGGGTGCCTAGGATCTGCCGAGGCTATACGTACAGCTAGGCGATCTTGGATACGTTCCAGCCAGGCTCGTGCCGGACCCCAACCTGTCTCCCGAAGAAGTACAGCAACTGGCGTCGTTCGGAATACTGGAAGAGCTGCTCGGGCCGCGTCGTTCATCCTTTGTTGTATCCTAAGAACTAGTCCTTTAGTGGTTCCTTTGGAATACCAAATCTCGGCCCCGTAGAGCAAGGTTGTAAAAGCTGCTCCTTGGAGTGCTTGTCTCAAGAGTAGAGGGCTTATTCCTCGAGTGGTTCTTGAGAGGCTTTTTATGTGGCTCGTGATGGCCAGGGATCTACCACATGTTTGTCTTACATGTTCTCTAAATCGAAGGCCGCGGTCAAAGATAACCCTGAGCCAGCGTGTGTGGTCGTTTGGAGTGACCTCTACTTCATTAGCGTATACGCTGGGCTCTGCTGGGGATCCATGCTTTCGGTGGAAGTATTGCAGCTCAGTTTTGGACACTTCAAAAGTGATGCCGTTCTCGCGCCCCCATGCGAGGGTTGAGTCCAACTGCTTCTGGAGTACTTCTGAGCATCGAGTGAGAGGTGGCGCAGACGCTATGAGTGCCACATCATCTGCATAACCAAAGCGTTTTGGGGAGAGATTGAGGAGGCCCTCAATTGCCAGTAGAAACAGGATTGGAGAGGCGGGAGACCCTTGCGGAAGCCCATAGTGGGTTTAGAATTTTGGAGATGTAGTTCCATTAACTATAATTGAGGCTTCTCGCTCAGGCATAAAAGAAGACACCCACTGTACCACATTATTGGGCCAGCCTTGATCCCGCAAGCAGTGACAAAAGCGGCTTTTTGGATACCATCAAATGCTCCTTTCACATCTACTTTGACCGTGCCAGCCACTTCTTTTTTGGACCACGCATCCTGAATATCGCACGACAATGCTGTGGTGAGGTCTGTGGCAGATCTTCGAGGAACTGCGCTACATTGATCCCGAGAGAGAATCTGTAGTTTCAGCGCTAGGAATGAGAGGCTGCGGGCCATAGTCTCTCGAGTCCCTTACCAAGGCATGACAGAAGAGCAATTGGTCGGTATGACTTTGGTAGAGCCCGATTGCGGTTTCCAGACTTTGGAATTATAATAACATTAGCCTTCTTGAAAACACTCGGGTGTAGTCCTTGCTGATCACACCAGCATAATAAAGCTATTATCCGAGCCTCAATGAGTGGCCAGGCGCGTCTAAGTACCGTCGTGGTGATACTGTCCGGTCCAGGAGTAGATATTGAGACGACACAGCATGAGTTATAAACCTCTTCGTCTGTTATCGGAGGCCAGGAAATTGATCTTTTTGCCACTACAGGGGCTGTATTGTCGATATCTACTTGATTTAGATGTCGGCTGAGAAGGGTCTCTTTAAACAGCTGTGCCTTATCTTCTGGACAGAATACTAGGCCAGTCGGGCTCTCTAACGGTGGGGTGTAGTAGTGAGCCACTTTCTTGTGCCAGCGTACTAACTGGTAGGCCTCTTTGAGACTAGAGACTTGTTCTATCTTGTGGTGCCAGTATGCCCGCTTGGATTTTCTCACAAATTTACCGAAGGCTCGACATTCGGTAACTGCCGGAAGACCTGTGCGGCGGGCTTGGTAGAAATTTAGATGAGCTTCGGTGCACTCCTTAGTCCACCAGCCAGCTTTCGCAACCTGTTTACGAGATCTTGGGCAGGCAGCACGAAGGGCCCCTGAGATAGCGCTCACCATTCCTGACGCCTCCCCTTCAACTGTTTGAGAGGGGGAAATAGCTAGGTGATACTCAAGGAGGCCTTTGAATACAGACCAGTTACAGGAGGCTAGTTGAAGCTTACCTGGTGCAGGAATTTCGACCTCCCAATTATTTACTTGGCAGAGAAGAGTTCTGTGGTCTGAGCCGACTTCCAGATCTTGTCGAATTTTGCAAAAGGCGTTAACATCATTTCGAACAAAGCAGAGATCTATGGCTGCTCCGGCATCATGGCTGGAAGATCCATCATGGTTGAGAAGTTGAAGTCCCCGGGAGGCTGTCCATGATAGTAGGGAGTCGCCTTCAACACTATCTGTTGGAAATATAGCTTCCTGCATTTCTTTCTATCGACCAATGTGGTTGCATGCATCTTGCCTGAACTATATTTCTGAGTTCAGGCAGGAGCCCATACTTCTGATCCAATCAGACTCAACATTTGAGTCTGCTTGAATCCAATTCTTCCCGAACAAATCCAGTCATTGGTTTTTTTTTTTTTTTGAAATCATTTAATGTGTTTTCAGCTATCTAGCTATGACACATGACCGGTACTATGTATACATATAGGATGACTCTTTTGACGTTAGAGACACTCATACTCTGGATTTCATTCGCAAATACCACTATGAGGTATGTTTGCTTACACAAACAGTCAACCCTCCTCCGTAAGTACCCACCAAAGGGAAATTTAAAACCTTTGATTATCGAAGCATGCCTTCATTATCCATGCATACCAGCGCCGCGAGAAATGTAGTTAGGTTTTGCCGGATTCGAACCAGCGGTCTCCTGTCTCGGGTGGGATATGTGTCCTAGCTATCCAGACCTTACTTGAGAAACCAGCCAAGATGATGTACCACCGCACCATCCTACCACGGCGGTGTTTATAGTGTCGCCCGCACTCTCGAAAGCGAAGTCTTGGCGCACGCACAAAGCTCAATTCGAAAACTCGTTGTCAAGATTCTAAATTTCACGTCCGTCGAGATCGTTTCCACCATCTGCAGCACCTTGTGAGCTTGTCCTAATCTCTCTCACGCCCATCCCAAAGAACTGTCTCCCAGGTTTGTGCGCCACGCTTTGCTTCCTCCGTCGGGTATAAATATCGGCGTGGGCGTGTACGTGGTGGTGAATTGAGGCCAGAGAAAGTCGACGAGAGGTGTGATCATTGAAATAAGAATGTACTAAGTCGTACTTGCAAATTTGATGAGGTTTTGGTGGTGATTGATCTCGTCAGGTGTGAAAATTTGATTAGGTGGAGAGTCTTGAATCATTGCCTCATTGGCCAACTTGTTCAGTATTGCGAAATTTGACTGAACTTGGCTCTGGGAGAATATTTCACTCCCAGGTTCGTAGAGGGCACCGCGTACAGGTGTCAGTCTTGCCCTCCCAGTCATTGGTTTGTTCGTATTTTCTATGGCATGACCCAGTATTCTGAGTCAGTGGATAATTCTTTTCTGGTCTGGGATCTCACTTTTCTGCAGTCGATTAGGTTACGGGTAACCTTTCTTCCTTATAAATCCACTGTATATATCGTAATACCTGTAGTCTATTAGTCAATCAAGCAAACTGAACTTCTTCTCCGTTCTCAGGCAATTCTTACTCCGAAGTTCTCTCCATACTCTAACACTATCAACTTGAGATTTCGGGTCCCAGGATTAGTGTTGGTAATCTAGACTTTGTATGTACGAAGGTTTAGATTTCTAGTTTGACCATCAAGATCAATTTACTTGATTCTATTGCATACGATTAATCTCAGCTATGGGACACGAGATTCAGTAGTATCTGAAATGCAGTGGCTAGGAAATGCTACCCTGCGGTAATTGAGTGGCTGGTTGTAGCTGGATCACTGGGAGTTCGGGATCACTAAAGCCTCGGGAATTTGTATTTAAGGATTGGCGTACTTGTATATATTAAATTAAGTTAACGGAATATTATATATTATTAATTTATATTGAGAACAGAGTCCGAAATCCTATACAACTATCAATATATCCTTGTCCGAAATTGTACACTTGTTCTTCGAGATATTTCCTCCTAGAAATCCTTGACAATTTCTAACAGTTAGTGGTGGATATTGAAGTCTCCTGCGAGGATATCTGGGGAACCTGTGCTAGTAAGTAAATATTTTAGATCTTCCCCGGCGTCAGTTGCTCCGATTGGGGCGTTGCAGACGTTCCAGCATGCGAGCGCACGCTTATTCCTGCGCGGAATAACGACTTGTAATAGGTCTCGCGAGTGCAAAGCTGGCTGGAAGTGGGATAACACGGCCAGCGCTACTTATAACGATAGCTTTCAGATTAGCTGCAATAGCTGGGGGGAGAGCGCGAAGGTGATGAACACCGTCGTTTTGCCGTGCTAATAGCGATGTGGCAATAACCTAAAATTATCAAAAAACCTCACGCCCGAAAACAACCGCGCAATTCGAGCCGCAAATATTATTACGAATGAGACAACAGGCAGAAAAAGGATTACATACAGAAACACACCCTCAGATATCCACCGGAACCTTAGTAGGGCCCAAAGCAGTATTGCAATTCAGATAAGAAGTGAGCACATTGGTCTCAATTCTTATCTGTACCGAAGGAAAGTCCCTGGAGTGATTAATCCAAAATGTCAGTGTGGATATCCGTCTCAAGATGTCAAACGTATGGTCTTGGCGTGTCCTCTGTGGGCAATGGGAAGAGGAGAGATGCTACAAAAGACAAAAGACAGGTCATTTGCGGCAATGATGAACAGCCCTGATGACATGGAAAGAATTACAAAATAGATCCTGGCAAAAGACTGGTTTGAAAAATTCCGGCTTGCAGGAGAAGTAGAAATAGCATTGGACGAAATTATGAGACGATGTGGACAAGGACAAGACGGACTTCACACTGTATAAACAGTGTAAATGCATTTCCTGTAGGAAACCTCACAAAACAAATAGACACTAGACAGACAGTTGTGGGGGTTTTTACCGAATTTGGCTTCCTCCCGTGTAAATATTGTAGCTAGATATTCCTGCATGGGCCCATAGGGTACCTGAACGGGCTAAATGAAATCAAATCAAAACCGCGCAATTCGAGAATTTCCCTTTTTCCCTTTTCCACCCCTCTCAATCTCGTGGCATCTATCTCTGAATTTGATCGAGCTCAGGCTTTATCACCATGCCTCCAGATCGTCAAAAGCGTCCAAACGCCACGTTTGACAACACGAGAGTTCGCCCGAGGGCTCTCGCGCAAACGCTGGGCCTTGCCCAGTCTTCAAAATGCGTGGAGATGAGCAAGGACTCATCTAAAGGGAAGGAAAAAGCCTTCCTCGCCGTCGCTGGGCCCGATACCGACATGATCGGGTCAGTTGAAATTGTTTAGGAAATCCCTCGACGAGCCTCCATCCCCCATGGGATTGGAGAATCGTCCAAACCTCCTCCAACATCATCAAAAACGTAAAAGAAAGCTGCCATGAAATCAGATTGCCAGGCCGAATTCCGACCTATCGTCGAAGCCGAACAACGATGCGCCGCCGAAACAGCGGGAAATTTGGCACCCTGTTCCGCCGCCATCTCTGGCGTCGCAGCAACCCTCCTCCCTTTTACCAACGAGTCAAATAGACAATTCGTAGACTCCATGAGAGTCTACTTACGCGTCGCTTTTGCACAATACATGATTACGGGTCCTCCCTCCTCGCCCGGCGAACCCTCTCCCAAGGGCTCCAGACGCCAGGAGCCAAACAATATCCGCCGTCCCAGTGCTGCCAGCAAAAAGCACCTGCGCCACGATATTCATGAATGGACTGCGACCAAAAGCGATCCCTATAGAAAAGGCCGTGCCGCAACCTGCGGCAAATACCTCAAATAAAGACGCCCCGAAGGCAAATTTCGATGAACGACTATTCCTTGGCCTCGAAAAGGGTCACCCGTGGCGATAACTTTCCGCAAGTATCGTTGGAAGCAATGTGGAGTCCATATTCCACTACTTAAACGATAACATAACCTCGATTCATCGAGTAAAGACCGGCTTTGCTATGTTAGCAAAGAACGATAAGATATGACAAGAAATGCTACATGCCTCTTCGAATCTGGTGAGTGAAAACGCCATACTCGAAGCATCTTCGGATCTTGTCACCTTACAGATACCGAACGTATCTGTAAGTATAATTACAGAGCACGTTCCAAGAGCGGTCGATGCTGAGTGGGTCTCCCTCGCTATTGTTAGACCAATCCAGGTCCGATAACGTGGGACGTGTCGGCCCGGGGCGCCGTATCGGAATTGGCTTACCCTCTTCGACGAGTCTGATATGGTTAACATTCAAAAGCCACGTCGGGAAATTGAACAGTGCAAACGCTGTTTGGGCTTCCACACCACTCGTGGTTGCTCCCGCGCTCCAGCCTGCTGGAACTGCGGATCTAACATGTACTCTGAAATAGAGTGCAAGGCCCTCATAGGCTATCGCAACTATGGGGGACCGGTGACAAAAGAGCAGCTCAAGTGGATGCGCCACATCGAGCAATGGAGGTCCTCGGAGTTGGTACGAGCTCTGGCTGCAGCCAAAAGGGCCGAAGAGGCCATCATCGCCGCAGCGAAGGATGTCTCGATGATCGAGGCAACAGGTTTCGGAGTGCTGGATTCTGAAGAAGAAGCTTGAGGGCATAGCGACCTCGAGGATGTCCCTTTTGGGGCATTTACTTACCAATAGTAGGATACCGGCTGGATCAAGGTTGCCTGCTAACCCGTCTTTTGTTCTCAGCAGAGAATGATTAAATTTGTCATTTGGAAGGTTTGACGGACGATGGAATGTGTGAGGATCGCATTGCTTGGGTCCAACATGGAGAAATCTTATTTCTTTCGGGGCTGTTTCGATTTTCGTGTTTTTTCTTTTCTGCTTAATCAGCTCCACTTTTGGCAGAGATTCACGAGATCGGAACGAGTTGGGCTCTAGGAAAAATCACAGGGAACCCTGCCGGCTCCATCGGTCCTTCACCCATTGTGGATATAGAGCTTCAGCTTAGGACCTATGGATTTAAAAAAAATATGTTACCTGGTATGTATATGTCAAAGTGGAGCTGTGGTTTGAGTAGGAGTGAGAAATAATAGAGAAGAGCAGTATATAGGGGATATAACTAATGAGGTACTTGAGGTCACTGAGAGAAACTGATGGTTTGGCCGAAGGAAACTAATGGTATCCGAGAAACTAGAGACGGCTAGAGATCATCTAAAGGTGTAAGTTATGACAGAAGACTAAGCGTGAAGAGCACATCTTCAGTATATTAAGCCCTTATTTATCTACATGATATCTTTCTATTGTTCCATATATACTAGGGCTTGTCCCTCACTGTCTATAAGTGCAAGGGTTAAATTTAAACTATTGGAACTTAACAAATGTAGCTAGTATATTATATATAAATTCTAGGAGTCCTCAATAGTCATTGACTCAGTTAGGACTATAAACTAAATCTAAACTAATCTTTCCATTGTTCTATCAGGACATAAGTCTTATCCTAATAATGATAGAGTACCCAGTGCCAAGAGCTGCGGTATTGTCATAGCCGCTTGGAAGAAGACTTAAAATAAATACTATATAAAGAATGAAACAGGGAATCCTTACAGTATATAAAAGGTTCGGTGGCTTTATCAGGGAGTAACGAGGGTTAGGCTTCCACAGCATTTAGCACTGGCGCCTATGTCTAGTATTGAGCAGGTAATAGGGGCCCAAATCTCGGTTTGGCGTCTCACTGGACGTTAAATACTATCGTAAACATTTATTTTGGATAATTAGACCAAAGTCTACTAACCTTAGATGCGGGTGTGAGATGCTTTTCTACCCCTAAATCCATAGATACCTGAAGATGAAGACAACTCCGCGACACATCAATTTATATTTTGTTGGAAAATATACTCTGTATGATATTATATGGATATATGTGATGAAGTAATGAAGACTTGATATTTTACAACTATGAGAACATTGGACTTATATATACATCTAAGGGAGAAATCCCCACTAGTCTCTGTTGTAATCTAACGCTTTTCATCCTCGGACTTCATGGTGAGCAGTAGTTGTATAGCACGTGATGCCATGCGGGGGAGAAGGAAAGGAACGGCGAAAGCCGCTAGCTAGACCTAAGCGATCTGGCCCACTTGTAGATGTAGACATCCCTCTTGTACATAGAACACAAGAAAAAACCAAACCCTAACTAGTACAACAACAATAGTAAGGAACTTTAACATCCACACTCAGTAACCTCATACACCGTGACCCATAAACCTCTATCTCATCTCTATCACTCAACGACAAAGCTTCAAAAGTCTCATATTCCTGTCAAACCTAGTGATGACCAGCCGCCTCTCATCTACCATGATGAGCCAAAGTATACTGTAGTACGTAAATATCCAAACGTATATGTATTGTGATAACGAGGTTATGAGAAGTCTAAGAATGGTCGCAATGGATGTAACAGTCAACTTGGGTGGATATAGGATAGCGCTTTAAGTCTAACGTGAAGAAGAAGGATATTTATTGTAGATCTGCTAAATTGATGAATATTGAAGATAGGAGTAGATAAGGTTGACCATGTACAGAGTTCTAGCAGCAAGTATTTATACACAAAAATGGTACACAAACTATACTCTCTATAGCAATAACTCCCAACCATTAAGCCATTCAACAATTATATCATTAGATATACCTGCCTCATATTATCATATTATCATGTAAGGCTGAGATACTGGTGTTGTCATTTGCTGTATGTTAATGACGTATCATTGACACAGGATTGCCTGTCCTGTCGGTTATACTTGCCTAATACTAGCCATTTCAAGTTATGTGATCTGTAAGTGGGCCTGATCACAACAATATGCGACAGTAGGCGCTATTAGCGCACTCAAGGCATATGTAGAGAAAGTCTATCTTGTCGGGAACCTGTGACGAAACAGGTAATCCTTGAGTCCTAAATTCGAGTCAGAATTTCCAACATGTTTATCATGAAAAGCGTGGCCAAATGGAAAGTCATAACGATTACCAATTTTAAAACCTGACTTGACAAATAACACTAAGCTCTATAATTTTATACAAATTCTGACGCACATCACGGTTGATTAGTGTAGTTGGTTATCACATCGGATTTTGAGATGGCTTGACTTCCGGGGACCCGGGTTCGAATCCCAGATCGACCTACAATAGTTTTGACGTCTATTTTTGGCAAATTCAGTGAAAGAAAGTACACGACAACAATTTCTCAACCAAGCAGATAATTCTCACCACTGAGGCAGCAGAATCAGGATTGGCTGACAAATGCAATCACTCCTCTTTGCGGTCTGTATCGTCTTCATCTCCCAACGCAACCCTGAGTACCGTTGCCACGAAATTAACCATGCTCAGCTGGTAGAGTTGAAGGCCTTCACGGAAGGCAAGACTAAACACCTGTACGCGGTGCCCTCTACGATCCTGGGAGTGAAATATTTTCCCAGATCCAAGTTCAGTCAAATTTCGCGATACTGAACAAGTTGGCCCATGAGGCAATGATTCAAGACTCTCTACCAACTCAATTTCTCACACCCAACGAGATTAATCACCACCAAAACCTCATCAAATCTGCAGGTACGACTTAGTACATCCTTATTTCAATGATCACACCTCTCGTCGACCTTCTCTGGCCTCAATTGACCACCACGTACACGTCCACGCCGGTATTTACAGCCGATGGAGGAAGCAATGCGTGGCGCACAAACCTGGGAGATAGTTCTTTGGGATGGGCGTGAGAGGGATCAGGACAAGTTTACAAGATGATGCAGCGGATGGCTATAATCTTGACGGGCGTGAATTTTAAAATCTTGACGAGTCTTCGAATAGAGCTTTGAGCGTGCGCCAAGACTTCGGTTGCGACAGTGCAGGCAACACTATAAACACCGCCATGACTGGATGGTGCGGTGGTACATCATCTTGGCCGGTTTCTGTATTAAGATCTGGACAGCTATATGAACCGAGGAGGGTCGGATGGTGTAGCGGTACACTATCCGGGCCGGTCTTCTAAGTAGGGTCTGGATAGCCTGAACATCTATCCCACCTGAGACAGAAGATCGCTGGTTCGACTCCAGCAGACCTCACCATACTGAAGTAAGCTACATTGTTGATGGTGGCATGTCTGGATAACCTAAGGTTTTTTGAGAGGTTTCCCTTGGGTGAGTTTCACGGAGGGCATAGTTCGACAGCGGTAAAGAAAAAGCCGCCTTGTCATAGCCGTAGTGAGACTTGCAAATGATATCTGAGGCATGATGTTCATCACAACTATATCATCATTGTATCTGGCTGAAGTCAACACCTGCATGGGCCAAAAAGGCGCCAAATCAGGATAACTGAATAATTTATTTATTTATATCAACCGAGGATCGTGATGGCTACGGCTAGGTTCAAAAGTGACAAGGAGGAAAAGGCGAAGCGGACCAATCATTGTCTTAGAAATATTCCTGCAGAGACGCTGTGTATCTACTTTTATGGGTCGTCTACCGGACCAGCATACTCAGCCTATGGCTATGCCATCTACAGGGACGTAGAACTCATAGCGAGTGTTGGAAATTTTCTCCCAGGAGCAGAAGGCTTTGATGCAGAAATCGCTGCGGCAGTCAGAGGCCTAGAAGCAGCGTTGAAAATTGGAGGCAGTACAGGTATCAAAGTGCTCCTCGACAATCAAGAGGCGGTCAGAGCTCTTGTAAGTGGTAGAACAAGTTCCTCACAGTCTGAGGTAAGGAATTTTATGGAACTATCCAAGGCTCAACTTGCCATAGAAGCCCGCTGGGTTCCGAGACACAGTGGTGTTGAAGGGAACGAGAAGGCCGTTGCGATGGCAAAGGCAGCCCTTGCATCAAAAACTATGGAAGGAAATATTCCGAGACCAGAGTGCACTAGGGAGGAATCTTACGAAGTCCTAACATCTGCAGCACTCAAGCGCCAAGTCACAATATGCGTACAGAAGCTTGCGGAATATTGGTGGCAAAAGAATAGATCGGACAGGCATCAAGACCTGGACTTACTGATGCGAGGAAAACACCCTCCGGAGCTAGCTTTACCTCGATGGGCATATCACCGCCTCATTGCGGCAAGGACTCGGCATGGTGACGTTGCTAGCTATCACAGACGATTTCAACATCCGAATGTAGAAATGCTCTGCAAATGCGGACGTGAGAAACGGCCGTGGCATTTTGCAGAATGTCGTCGGGCAATACAGAAATAGAGGACGGAAACAAAGGAATCACCACCCATGATAAGGGACATGATAGGACAAAAAGGATGGCAGACCTTCTTGCGGTATTTAGCTGTAACAAAATGTTACAACAAAATTGTATTATAATCAGGGGGTGTAAAGATCAACTCTATTGCTTCTCGGGCCTAGTTAATGTGTGGCACGAGGACTAAGGTGTAGTGCAGGGCACTAGCACTCTCGAGATTCTCATTTCATATGTTTTATGTTCTTTGCGTATCTGGTTCCTATGAACCAATCATGTAGGTAGCGAAGAGTCTTATCTAGATCTGGGCTACCCGTGCCATGCCCTCTGGGTGCTGGGGTAGTACCCGGTCACGGTAAAAATATCATCATCATCATCATCATCTGACAAGTATCTGAGGCGAACTCTGCATGTGATACGTCCATGATAGTTTGGACCGCCGATAGTGTCTCTTCTTCACCTCACAGCTATTCCGGTGCAAAATTTCAGTAGTCTCTGCGCAATTAAGATAGCCAAGAAGAATAGCATCCGAAGAGGAGTGGAAATCAAACACATCTACAATCTGCAACTTCTCATTAATGTCGGTCTTGTCAATCTCGCGCGAGTCCCATAATTCAATCTTACGACATAGCATCTCGCCTTGACGACCAATAAAGGCGTTACTCCGATTTAAACGGTAACTTTCCTCATCAGTTACCGGCCGTCATCCACTATCAAATTTACGAAGCTACCTATACGCGCGAGAAGGAAATTTAAGTCACAATATACAAAGCTCGGGTCTTGGCCTGTGGGGGGATCCTCGCCCTAATGGGGCTCTACCTACTAAGAGAGGATAGGCAACTGGGGTATGGATTAAGATTAGGAAGAGGCCTCTCGTGTGAATGTTAGGATTGACATTTTTGAGGTCTTTTCGACGTTGGAGCGCTTGCAGGCGCTAAGACTATAGT
This sequence comes from Blumeria hordei DH14, assembly GCA_900239735.1. Lineage (NCBI taxonomy): Eukaryota > Fungi > Ascomycota > Leotiomycetes > Helotiales > Erysiphaceae > Blumeria > Blumeria hordei. Next base: position 2,089,459 of record OENG01000025.1, on the reverse strand, counting down.
TTGAGGCAAATAGCCAGGAGGACTTCTATTATCTATGAGTCTACGGCACTCTCTCTCCCCTATAAATGGAGAAGCCTCAGACCACATCTCGCGCTGAGACAAGTTGATGGATGGTGAAGGCATGTCTGGATAACTCAGGATTTTTGAGACTTTTCCCTGGGTGGGTATTCACGGATGAGGGTTGACTTGCGGTGAAGAAAAAGCCACCATAACTTCGCAGTGCTACTTGCAAATGAAATCCGAGGCATGAGTAGTGCTCTGCCTGTAAGTCGAGTCATCTATTCTGTACTTTTTCTCTGGTATTATGTTGTGGCTTGATAGCTTCCCACGCTATTCAAACCTGATGCAAAATAAATGACCTACCCTCCCCAGCACCTCGGACGTTATGGGCAGAAAATTGGGCCTGAAGCAAAGCAACCAAGCAAAAGATCCGGCTACCTAGTAATAGCTACAGGAATTAATTACAAGATGTATGCAGACTTATACTTGCACAAGGCTGGATCCCGTTCAAATAAAAGAGAGTATGGTCTGCGTACAGACATACCGGACTAGTGATGACGCTCAGGGGCCTAATTAGAGGTAGGATTAGAAATTATCGTGCTACGAGTCCATCGTACCACAAAGTAATACATTAGTCGTCTTCTTAATTGCTCTCACCTATTGGTGATTCACTTAACTTCCACGCGAACTCCCCTCCAAGGTTTTACTGTTAGCACTATGAAATCTAATGCTACTCCAAGACACGTCTCTGAACTTGAACACTAGTCCGCTTTGCTTACACGCGGATCATACGTCACTTTTAGGCTAGACCCAAACATATGCAAACAGAACATTGCTCACACTGGATAACCAGAGTTTAGACTTGCTATAGGTATAGATTAGATTTACATTATAGTCCTAACTGAGTCAATGACTGTTGAGGACTCCTAGTATCTTGTATAAAGATTCTAGCTACGTTCCCTAAGTTCCAACTGTTAAACTTCAAACTTTGCTCTCATAGACAATTAGGGACAAGCCCTAGCGTTGTTACAGGTATGGAAGCCATGAAGTCTGAATGAAGGTTAGTAACTCTGCCTAGAACAAAAAGCATGTGTCTGCTAGGCTATTCCCTATTTTCAGCAGAAGAATTACTTGAACTAATGCATTGAGATTTTCCCGGACTAATTAGAAGCATAATTTTTGATACTTTATATACGTTAATTATATATGATGATTAACGGTGGTGTGGTGTAATGGTAGCACGTGACGTTGTGGTCACCCCACAAAATATCCGTTTCAATCTGGGTTCGATTCCCAGCACCGCCAGGAAAAGTTACCCAATCTGATATTGTGTGTCGGTGTGAGCCGTTGCTTTTGCTCAGTATAACTTTTTCGCCTCAAACTAAAATTTTGTGTCTGCAGGATCTAGTTATGACAGATCATCAGTCAATTTATAGAGCAGATGATTTAGAGTAGAGGAAGAGCACTCACGCCTCGGATTTCATTTGCGAGTATCACATCGAAGCTATTGTGGCTTTATCTTTTCCCAAAACAATCCAGGCCCAAGAATACCTACTTTGGGCAGAGTCTCAACAAGCCTGAGCTGTCCAGAAATGTCCACATCATCCAGAAAGTCTTCTTCGCGCGAAATTTGGTCCGAGGATTCTGCTTTGTGAGTGGAGCAGGTGCACAGGCTACTCAAAATATACCTGAAAACACCACCAGGGGGCGGAGCACGGCGCCTACCCTCGTTGCCCTTCTTTTATAGTGCTAGCTACACTTTCTAATTCGAGGTATTCCCACGCACAATGCTGTTCAACACGTAAAACTACTTGCCAAAATCCTAATCATCACACCAGTGGAGATTTTTTAGTGCATCAGATTTGAATTGCGGATGCAGCTATCTAGCTATCACAGAATGTCAAAGGAAAAAGTACAGAACAGATGACTCAACTTACAGGCAGAGCACTACTCATGCCTCGGATTTCATTAGCAAGTACCACTGTGAAGTTGTGGCGGCTTTTTCTTCACCGCAAGTCAACCCTCATCCGTGAATACCCACCCAGGGAAAAGTCTCAAAAATCCTGAGTATTCCAGACATGCCTCCGTCATCCACTGCATTTTGTCCGCGCGAAATGTGGTCTAAGGTGTCTCCTTCCCAGGTGGAGTAGGTATCTAGGCCACTCAAACTATACTAGAAAACACCACCAGGAGGCAAACCACTAACCTTCCATCGTTGACTTGTGTTTATAGTGTCAGTTGCACTCTCACAAGCGAAATCTTGGCGCGCGCTCAAAGCTCTATTCGAAGACTCGTCAAGATTTTAAAATTCACGCCCGTCAAGATTATAGCCATCCGCTGCATCATCTTGTAAACTTGTCCTGATCCCTCTCACGCCCATCCCAAAGAACTATCTCCCAGGTTTGTGCGCCACGCATTGCTTCCTCCATCGGCTGTAAATACCGGCGTGGACGTGTACGTGGTGGTCAATTGAGGCCAGAGAAGGTCGACGAGAGGTGGGGTCATTCAAGTAAGAATGTACTAAGTCGTACCCGCCAACTTGATGAGGTTTTGGTGGTGATTAATCTCGTTGGGTGTGAGAAATTAAGTTGGTGGAGAGTCTTGAATCATTGCCTCATGGGCCAACTTGTTCGGTATCGCGAAATTTGACTGAACTTGGATCTGGGAAAATATTTCACTCCCAGGATCGTAGAGGGCACCGCGTACAGGTGTTTAGTCTTGCCTTCCGTGAAGGCCTTCAACTCTACCAGCTGAGCATGGTTAATTTCGTGGCAACGGTACTCAGGGTTGCGTTGGGAGATGAAGACGATACAGACCGCAAAGAGGAGTGATTGCATTTGTCAGCCAACCCTGATTCTGCTGCCTTTACATTGAGAGCTGGAGGTTGTTAGGTAACGACACAGACAGATAATGAGAAAAGTCCCCCGGAGCAGAGAGGAGGTAGAGGCAGCCAAAATGTCACGGTTCGAGTGTCGATGCGGGAGCAATCAGATATACGAAGGTAGTCTATTATTTTCTCTGTGCCTATCTATACAAGTCCTACTTCAACTATTTATACACTTACTATACTATCTGGAATATTCTTCTCGCCTGTAACCAGTTTCTAGTGTGTTCCCTGAGGCTGGTTCGCAGTCCTACTACTAGTTACTAGAAATTTCTAGTGACGTCCCGATTGATCAATGAAAGAATATGGAGTTCCGAAGATTTGTACAGCACGTGATTACCGGCTCACCAGCCGTTACACATAAATATTTTTGGAGATAACTATTATTTCATCATACTTATCTACTTTGTGATGGAATGCAAATTTATTACTTTGCATTTTACCAACGAGCAGTATTTTTTTGTTCTTTTCGATTCATATACACTGTCCGATAAGGATAGATGACCAAAAATTTTGGGAAAAAGTTATTAGACCAACAAAACTAATGATCCTATCAGGCTAGTATAACCTGGTTTGATTTGAATTGAATTTCTCTAGATTAACATCCTATGCGGTATTTGTACACAGAATCATGAAGACGGTAAGCCGATTTGGTGAGGGAAAAAATTTTCAACAAAACCCAATGTCTTGCCTCTCTGACCCGACCCGGCTTAATACCGAGGCCGTTCCTTTCAACCACAATTATATAAACTTTCCCCAGAATTCGTTAACTCCGCCTTCAATCAGACTCAAGTTAAGAGAAATGAAAAAGATAAGGCGCCTCCTCACTCGGCGTTGGTCGTCGAAGTGTCCGAAGAGTTGGCCCCAATGGTAACGTTTGTTGCCGCGGGGGCTTCGACTAGCTTACGCGGTCATCCTAGCCCTCTTTTGGGTCCTTAAGCCTTAATACTGGTAACCAAAGTGAATTCCTGATCATCAGTCGTTCCAATTGTTCGCATTGGCGCCATGGTTGGTTTTCGTTCCATATTCCTGCCGTTCTGGAAAACAGTTCCATCCGGGCCTTCTCCACACTTCCCTTGTAGACTTGATAAGTTAGACACGCTACTTTTTGCCAAGAGCAGTGTTACCTACCGCATTTCGCGCAAGAAATCCTTTTCCTCGGACAGTCCCGAGTTTAATGAGCGCCTGTGCACTCACCGCACCTAGCTGCCTTTCCACACGATGCCTGGTTGTATCCCCACTGGCTGCAGTTGTAACACTACTTTGGCTGGGCTCGTTGTGACCGCACCTGCACTGTGAAGGGTATGGCGTTGATTGCAAGGCCCTATCGAACTACCTCCGTTTGCATTGCCTCTGATGGGAGGCTGACCACTATTAATTCGCGGTTGCAGCCGTTTTTCTTTGACCGTTGGACTTCCTTTCCGTCATGTAGCCATCGTATTCTATTAATTTCTAGGCCTAGAATACGCGCCTTCGTCGCCATCTCAATCTCCCCGATGGCGTAGTTATTGGCATCTCTGCCACCTTCTATTCTTGTTCATACTGGGACTTCGGAAGCCTCAACAAGAAAATCTAGCTGTAGAATTTTAAATCCGCTGGGTTGTCACATATCAAGCGCCGCGTCTCTTTAGGACACCGACTGGACAAACACCTCGGTATAGTTGCTTCGCATCTGTCGAATTGCTAACGCTCCTTCAATGTACTGTTTAGCCCTTGATAGCAGCTCGTCCGGCTGCAGGTTTTATGCTCCGTCAATTCTTATTCTGACCGCTGTCTTTGCCATGACCGACGCGTAGGTCCTTCGTGGCGGCTTCCCCGACGACACGACAGGAGCTGCTTGTTGTGCGGAGTCCATGAGGCTTTCCTTGACGACCTCCTCCAGCGCTATCATCCTCTCCTCGGTAGGAGACTTTTTCTGGGGTATTTCCGCCCAGGCTCGTTTATGTGCATTGAAGGTCTTGACGGTTTCATTCAGATCTTCCTCATCCATCTCTCCCATCACTATAAGTCTGACCATTTTCAATAGTTTTCCTATAATTTCCAAGTTAGCATCCTTTGAAACTATCTGCGCTCCGCTGCCGTTGTCTATTGAGACCATTGTCGCTTTTTTGCGACACGTCGAAACCGCGGGATTTACCCACACCAGCACCCACACTCGCCATGTTGAAGCACAGAAAGCGAAAAGATAAGAGGAGGGTAATGAAGCTAAAAAATGAGATTCACGATGTCAATTTGATGATACGGTCAGCATGAAATAATGCGCAGCTTTCTGGCAGAAATGATGATTCTCTATAACCCGGTTTAGTAGCATGGTTATAATTTCACAATATTTCATTCGGATTTTTTCTTAGTTATTTTAGTTTCTACGTGAACAAGTAAATTTTAAAGTGAAATTCAACAATGATGGCAGCTTCTTGTTGTGTCCTAGTCTTCGAAGCGTTTGAGATGTTCTAGGTACTTGTGCTTCCATCGACAAGCTGGTTGTAGCGGCTGAAGCCATGGCTTGGTGTCAGGGTCTCCCCAGTCCCTTCCTTAATTTATTCACTTTTTAACTAATGACCGAAGTAAATCTCTTTCCATGAATAACCTTTGCCGCTTGATTTGCTCCCGCTGGATATAATTTTTCTAGTCGTATAGCAGCTATTTTTTTCTTCATTTCTTAACTTATTGAGCCGCTGACTCGGGAATTCCTCGTTTTTCGTTCTTTTTGATTGTACCTTGTTGTATTTAATTGCTTCAAATATCCATCTTAGGATGCTGATATTTTCCATCATCGACCTTGCCTTGAAGCTGTTATACTCCTAATTTTTCAGGCTGAATATGCGAAAAAGAATTCAAGACTAAATCTTCAATGCTCTAGCTTTCCTAGGATGCTCAAGCAGGTGTGCAAGCCGAGTGTCCTTCCCATTTCGTCGGCAACACTTGTCTCCGGTCCGTTTTATGGCGTCCTTGACCAAAGTATGGACGTATTGAAGGCCGTTACTTCAAGAGTAACTCTATGGTACCGGATTATGCCGGAGATTTAGAGATCCCCTTGTATCTTGTATTCGTGGATAATTAGTATGCTGAAGCAGATCCAGGCTTGAATAAGGTTGGCTTCAGTCATAAAGCGAAAGTGCCATGTAAGGATAATGATATTGGACTACTGGCGGCACTCTGAATTGTAAAAATAGGGATATCAAATGTTACAAATTAATGATATAGTCCTATCAAGATTAGTCTAATAATTCCTATATTCGTTGTCACATTCTTGATCATGCACCTGACATATACAAGAAGCCTAGTCTAAATTTTATGTTTTAGTGTATTAGAATATGATTCTTTTGGACGGGTGATACAGTAGTACTGGGAGTAGAATTGATGAAGTGTAGGATTAAAAATCGCGTACATTGTACTGCACGCACAGCATTCCAGAACGCTGCGACTATTCTCCTACTAATATGTGTCTATCAGCCTCGCCTACACGCTTACATGAAACTACTAATATAGGGTCTATGTCATCTCCAAACGCCTGGCCCAAAAAATTTTCAGGTAAACAGTAATCACAACCATAACTCCATTATGTTAGGGCACAGGGAGAATTAAATTTGACCAACACTCTTATATTTTAACACGGGGTGTTACCTAAACGTCCTGTCAAGTCTATGACTGCTCGAGGGCATGTAGGTCCTATCTTCCCACATACCAAAAATGTCTTCGTCGGAAGTAGTGTGTCCCCTCATAGCGTCCTGGCTTTTTTGGCCTTAATTGCCTTGCTAGAGTCTGGCGCCTCCTGCCTGAATATATCCCTGTCACTCTTTTACGGAATCAAAATGCTACGAGGTTGATGGGGTCAAATTTACCGTGGGAGAGTCTACGCATTGACAGTAGACTATCGTGGTGAGGCATTGATGGCTTGATGGGCTTATCAACGACGGCGTTGGTCAGGTTTGAGCTTGCGTTATAAATTAGTGAGATGGGTATCAATTGTGTGTTACCGATAAGCAAAGATGTGATAGACGGCCACCAGAAAATGCATTCACAAGCTCCAAGGTAAATTTTCTGCGTTTTCCTTCATCAGCCAGCAGACAGCGCCCTCTGACCTTCGCACGAGACATTTCCGTTGAAACTGATGGCAGTGTGTTGGTGCTACCGGTTTTTAAGCCGGCTACACACTGTTCAGGCTCGAATATGATGGCACGGGGGTAAAATATTCAGAGCTTTCTGGTTTATTCCCACTACCTTTTTTCCCTGCGCCAATGTTCGTGCGTATTTGGCCGAGTGTCTGTGACGAATACACCTTTTAAAGTCACTTGTATGTTTGCCTGCTCGCAGAATAATCGTCAAATGAATACAACTAATACTTCGACTAGCTCCGAGGCTGCTATCGTATGCTACATTAACCAAATAGTTGTAATATTCTACAGGAGTTGAATCACAATGAATTAGCGGTGTATTTAAGCCGCTCCATGAGGATCGGCGCACGAGCATCTTAACTCCGCACACCTCGTGGTCGTGACCGTTAAACTCTCACTTTTAAGTCGTTTAGCACACTACGCCCATCCTTAACTGCACGAGACGCAGCTACTACATCCACCATCACATTAAATAGACCAAACTTTCCTTAATGACTTGTAAGACAAAGTAAGAAATGACTTCAACGAGCAATTCCCTTTGCAGCATATGCTAAACGTGCTCAGTATGGTACCCGTGCGCGCCTGCCTCTTTGACATGGACGGCCTTCTCATTGACACCGAGGATATCTACACACTGTGCCATAACCGAGTGCTCGCCAGTTACGGCGCAGGACCTATGCCTTGGGCCATAAAGAGCCAACTGCAAGGGAGACCAGCGGCTGAGGCCATTCCTTATATGCTGACGAAATTGGCCCGGGCAGATATACCCGTCATTGAGTACACGACCCGGCTCGCGGCGCAGCAGCTACGCGAGTTTCCAAACGCTCGCCCCTTACCTGGTGTCGAGGAACTATTGACACACCTGTCAACGTCAGGCTCGGCCAGCCTGCCCGTCGCCCTTGCGACAAGTAGTTCTGAAGCCCATTTCCGCCTTAAAACTGCTCACCTCGCCCACATCTTCGATCACTTTCCTGCACCGCTCCGCATTCTTGGAGACGATAAACGTATTCCCGCAAACTGCGGTAAACCTGCCCCTGACATTTATATTATTGCCCTCGCTGCGCTCAATAAGTCGCTTCCGGAAAATCAACCGCCAATTCTACCGGAAGAGTGCTTGGTGTTTGAAGACGGCATTCCTGGCGTTGTTGCTGCACTTAGAGCCGGTATGAGGGTTATCTGGGTACCGCATCCAGATCTTGCCAAGGAATACAAGGGACATGAGGATGCCGTCTTGACAGGCTGCATTGCTGGATTAGTTGATGACAATGTGCATGGTTCCGATAATGCTTGCGGAAATAAGGTTGTAGACCGGTTGGCCGAACAACTGAGTAGCTTAGTGGATTTCCCTTTCGAGAGGTACAACTTTCAACCGCAAATACCCGTGCCGCAGCTTAGTCCTAACACCAATTAAATGTGCTAGTGGGAGCACATCAAGCTTGTTTGTCATTCGATGTTACTACTTCCCATTTTACGAGATTGAGTCTTAGTTTTTGTTTCTGAGAATTAACTTTTCCACTACCACCTAATACTTTATTATTCATGTCTACGCAAACTCCTTCCTCTGGGATAACCCCTAACTCTGTTCCCATCCCTGTGGCGCGAGCTGGTCGTTTGCCACCTAGTCTCATCTATATCTATTTTTACAGATTATCTCTCTATAGGCCTCTTTCAGATGAAGGCGTGTGGCACAGCTGAAAATACTCCTGGTCATCGGAAACCTGGTTTGCCACATATTTTGCACGCCAGTTTCCTGAGCCGTTGAGGACCTAACTCTGATGTTCCCCCGGTAAAACTACAAGTGATTTTCACTGCAAATCCAACTTTGGCACTAGAGATTATACGTAATCCTCCCAGAGCATTGATTGAGAATTGAAGCGTTGAAACACCCTCGATGCTTCATACTAAAGATAAAGCAATCTTAGCTACATTACAATACTTGGGTGGTTCCGGAAAAGTGGTGGGCATGACGATCTTGGAGGTTTTGATTGCCAGATACTGGCGCCAATGGTGTCTCTGTGAGCGAACGATAGACGTTGAAGCCAAATTTTATTCCTCTTCAGAATCGGAATCTTCGTCACCACTAGATTCAAGGCCCAAAGTTGCATTGGTATCCTGGTGAGGAGAGCTAGCGAATTGGGGTACAGTAGGTTCAAGGGACCCAAACCCAGCGCGGGAGAACTCTGAATCAAGATTTGTTAGGGCCTCTATCTTGCGCTCTTGTTCGTGCTTGCTCATGGGCTTGTTTTTCTTTTTTGTGGCGGGCTTTGCGGTTCGGGTGGCTTGACGTGGCTCACTGCTCATTGAATCCCGTATTTGAGCTTCAAGTTCAGGAACATGTTTCATTATTAATGCATGTATTTGCCATAAAATATTGTCACTAATGCTGTCGATGTCGAGTTCCATCGTTTCATCACCTGCGTCCTAGTGGAGAGTTAGAAAACTATGCCTTACCACTGGAGTACTTGACCTTACCTCAAGTTCCGGGCGCTCTGTCTTTATCATATCGACAACTGTAGCCATGATTTGAGCAGGAAGTAATCCGAGTCCAGCCGATATTGTTTCTTTTTCTAACGTCCCGAGGTACCTCTTTTTTACCGCAGGCTTCTTAATGGGCGCTGGTTTTTTGAAGGGTGGGGGCTTTTTGACAATTTTTGTTACCTTCTTTTTGTTCATAAGTTTTCGAGCTTGATCTTCTGCTGCTTTCACTCGCTTCTGGATAAGCTCGACAAGATCCGTTTGCATCTGGAGCAATCCTTCATCTTTGTGTTTAGCACCCATCATATTTATAAGCTTAGACTGCTCTTCTAGTAGTCGTTCCTTTTGGCTCATCAAAGAGGCATTAACAGACGCTGGGTCAAGTATTTCTTCTTCTTCTGATTCATCTTCTTCAGAATCTCTATCGCTTTGGGTTGCTGCAGATGGAGAATTATCAATAAGGTATTGCTCTTTCTTTGACCAGAAGCTATTAAACACTTCTTCAAAACTTTTTCCCATCTGTCTCACAGGGTTTCCATCAGGATTGTACTTGTAGCAGTTAATGAATATTTGTCGAATATCCTTCTCAAAATCACTGGCATTTGAATATAGGCAATCTTTTAATTTTTTTGCCACTGTAGAGACGTCCATTGGTTTCTTTATAATTGCGAAGTAGTTGGGGATTCCAAGCGCCACCGGATCGACAGGAACCATAAAAGGGTGACTGATACTGCTATACTTTGGCTTTTGTAATTCGACGAGAACATCTTCACAGAACTTTAATTCAGTAAGATGTTTTCTGTTCTTGGGCCTTACGGTGTAAGATAAGTCTTTGCTTTTAGGGGGATGAATCTCTCTCTTAGGACGACCTCCATCTCCTTTGGTTGATTCTCGTCGTATCAAGGGAGTATTTGTAATTGGATCCAGAGCAAATGCTGGCGCTGGTGCCTGTGTGATGGTTTGGACAGGAGAGGACGTAGACTCTTTTTGCTGCTTCTTGCTAATGGGCAATCTAGCCGTAGATTCGGGTGCAGCGATGGGCCGCTTGACGACTTTCTTCTCCTTTTTGGCTGGAGGGGCTGGCTCTGGAGGTATGCTAGAGAATTTACTAAAGAGTGCGTTTCTAGTCTCCATTGCGCATTTCGTCACCGGGTTTTCCGCAGAATTGAAAATTACTGAATTGTTATATATAAGATGTACGTCATTCTTGACTTCAGAGATAGTGAGGTAGGCTTCTTCCTTTAGTTTCTTTTCTATAGTGGACAGGTCCATAGGATTAGATATTTTGGCTGCATAATTCTCTGCAATTGTAGGCCACAGGACTGCGACAGGTTGTCTAAAATTTTTACCGGCGTTAGTTCTCGATATATTTCTCAAGATCTTGATCAGCTCTTTCGACTGAAAGGGAGTTATCTTAGTCATTACAGTAGACGATTTGGAATTATCTTCTCTAGAGATGGGGGAGCTATTTTTATCTGTTTCTCGAGGAATCGATGGATTCTTGGGTGCGGTTACCTCTTCAGTTATTTTTGTGCGCTTAGCTAACGGCTCTAGTTCATCATCATTTTCACGTCCACGAGGTATTTTAGTAGATTTCTCGGAGATATCTGACATTATGGTATCATGATGTTCGACATCCGGGGAAACTTCTGCGGGCTTAATGTTTATGGGTAATGATGTGCTTTCATGAGAGCCTAGTTGATTTGATTCCTGAGGTGACGAAATGACCTCGGTTGAGTCTTTAGAGGGATCAAGAGTGGTACCAGTACTGGGTTCGTTTGGCACGATAGGTGCCGCGCTTACATCCTCAACAACTTCTTCATTCTTAGGAACAGGAGAAGTAGTTCGCATTCGGGTGGGTTCAATAGATTCTTGAGGCGATGCGACCAAGGGTCTTTCAGAGGTTTGCTCTTCTATGGCTGGTTCCAAAGAGTGCTTTGGTTCATCAGCATTGTTGAGCTCAATAGCTGATTCTGTAGGAATATTTATTTCCATATGGGGAGGATGGGTCTTTGGTGCGGTGGAAGATTGTTCGTCAAGCGTAGTTGCGGTTTGCTGAAGGGTTTCTAAGGCGGGCGCAGAGAATGGGGAAGGCTCAGACAGTGATTCAGAAATGGTATCTATCGGTGTCGGTAGGTGGGCCTTGTTAGTTTGTAAATCCTCTGTGTTCGAGTCTCCATTCATCACAAGAGTTTCAGGCGCGACCGAGTCTACTATCAAGGATTCATTTTTTGTCAAGGAAGATTTATTGGAAGCGTCATCATGGATTTCATCTCCATCGGATGTTCTGTAAGAAATTGTTTCAAGTATAAGTTACAATTCAAATTTAATGTGAGAGTGAGAGGTGATAATGAAGAGTTTGGAGAGGAATCCGAGACTCACCCATGGACTTCTATATCCAAAGCCATTATCTCCGTAGGTTGAGTGGGTTGAGTCTTGTTTTCAATTGAAACCTTTTCTGGTAGTTCAGGTGTCATGATTGCCATCAAGTAATATTCCCTTCTATTACTGAGCAGGTTAGGAGGCTCGAATTTTTTTTAGTAGACCTGAAGCTGATCAAGGAATGGATGGTTAATTTTTTGGCCGAGAGAAGCTTCTGTTCAACGAGATCAAATGAGGTTATAACTGTGCTCTTTGTAAATCTGCGGGGAGGCGATGCGAATATATCCTCAAATGATAGACTGTAAATGCGCGTAGCGAAAGAAGTTGATCGTTAATGGGTATAAGGGTATGGATTATTTGGGAACCTAATCGTGTCTGAGAATATCGCAACTGTTTATGGTTGAGTATTGTTATTGATGAAATGTCGCAGTCAACTAACAAAAGAGACTAATGACAAGAATCTATAGGTAGTCCAGAAATAAGATAATTGGTGTGATGATGTGGCGCGCAGGATTATCAAGCTTTCTATCATTGGTGTTTTGAGGTGCGACCCTAGACTGGGGTTTGACTTAGTGTTTTAATAACGGGGCCGGCTTGTTATGGTTCTGGGTCATGTGGCCTGATGGAATACACGCGATGGAAATTTTGTATGAGGAAGGCAAAAGGACTTTATAATTTATGAGATTTATCAAGCTCTCAATTTCGCGCTAGACATATGCACGCCCCTGTCTAGTGTGGCTATGCCAGCCAATTATAGCGACTAATGATGATGAGTCATCAGATACTGTGGGCCTGGCGCCTAGACTCGCCTCATATATTATTTGCCGCTAGTTTGGAAGGTCTGTGCACGCACATCCCTGCACCATGAAAACTTGAGAATTGCGGGCATTGACGCTATATATGAAAATTCTTGCATGTCAGAACTGAATCTCAAAACGAAATCGAATTTCCCGGCATCAGTTTCGCAACAATAAATTTTCAAATTTGCTCGACAAGCGTATTACCTTCACCCTACACAAGCCTCAAGATGTCAACAAAGCGAAAATTTCATCAGCAACTCGCTCAACCGATGCTCAAACAAAGCGTGAAGGTACAAGGAAAAGGCGTCCTGAATGAATCGAGAACTGTCGTATCTAGCGGTATGGAATCATGGAAAACGCAATTCCCTCAGTCTCAGGACGAGAAAATTATAGGACATCCAGATAGCGAGGGGAGGTTGGAAGATGAAGGCAGCGTTGCCGAAGATTCTACCGAAGAATTAGACGTGGATATGAACAATCCTAGCCCTATTGATGAGGATATTACTCATCAAGAGATGGAACAAATTGGCGAGCCTTCCTTTGGTGATCTGGTCCGGGCTAACATTCCGGAACCAATCGATGTTTCCGGCGCTTTTGGAGAACCCAATTCACTGAACACCAATTATCCTACAACTGCATTACAGCCGCCTTCTGGCGCGTCACTCGGGGCAGTTTTAACTCAAGCACTAAGGACAAATGATACCGCTCTTCTAGAGACATGTCTCCACACCTCCGATATTCCAACAATACGTGGAACAGTACAACGACTTGAGTCTTCTCGTGCGGCCAAACTTCTTCTAAAGCTAGCTGAAAGACTACATAAACGTCCAGGACGGGCAGGTAACCTCATGGTTTGGATACAGTGGACGCTTGTCGCTCATGGTGGTTATCTGGCTACACAAAAAGACCTTGTACAAAGTTTAGCAGAGCTTACAAAAGTTATTGACAGAAGATCGAGAGGATTGCAAAGTGTCTTGGCGCTTAAAGGAAGGCTTGATATGCTCGAAGCTCAGATGGAGTTCCGCAAGAGCTTACAACCCCATCGTAGACAGCAAAGTGAAGATGAAGATGCAGGTGGAGTAATTTATGTCGAAGATCAGGAAGAAGAAGCCCTAGAGCCAAAATCTTTAGTGTCTCTAAAGGGAAACGGAAATGTTGACTTTACTTTTGATGCAAAAAGTGACATATCAGAGGATATGCCAACGACAAACGGGTTAGCCGCCTATTCGGAAGACGAAGAAGAGGATAGCAGTGATAATCAGGGCCTTATTGATGATGAAGCTGAGGAGTCGGACGCGGAAACAGACGATGTAGATGAAATTGACCATTAATGAAGATGGATTGGTGTATATGTGGTATAAATTTTTGAGTCTTCAATCGAATGAGGACTCTTTGCTTCGAGGGGTTGGAGAATGCTTGGGGGGCTGTGGCTAATTTATCTGTAGGGACGCGAAAGTTATCTAAGTGTATGATAAACTGTATTATTGTGTTCCAGCGTTCTATTCTACAAGAATGTGTGGACCATAATATAATGAGACCTGATCTTCCGGATCTGGCTAGGGTATTAAGCCTCACTCCTCCTACTCTTCCGCAACTCTTGCTGTGAGTTTCATGAAGTCATACGACACCCTTGTGTTACGACAATAAAAACTTCTCCTAAAACCTACCTCAACGATACCAACATTCCTTCATCGTTCCTAAACTTCCACTGCCTGTTGTGCGAAAACGGTAGGTTCAAACAAATTATTCCTGATCTAGCTCATGAAGATACCAGTAGCGTTTTTAAAATTATTCATTCATAACTTTCAAACAAATTTTCTATTCCTTCCAAAAGCGGCAAGAATCATTATATCACCTTCATTGACGAAAAAACTCGATTTTCACGATTGGAATTCTTGCGCACTAGATCTAATGCTGCTCAAGCCATCATTGATTTTTTCAAACTCACTCACAGACAGATTGATGCAAAAATCAAGCGATGGAGAACCGATAGTTGAGAAAATTTAATAAATAAAATCGTCAACCCATCCTTTAAATCTGAAGGTATTTCGCATGAACTTAGGCCACCGGATGAATCTGAGAAACGGAATTGTTGAACGATTTAATCAAATGCTACTTACAATAGCCAGAACACTGATAGCGGACCCTGGCCTAAACACATATTGGCAGAAGCTCTATCATCTGCCATTTTTCTCCAGAGCTGCCTTACTCACCTACTGCTACCAAGTTATACAATGCTCTTTGAGGCCTTAAAATTCAAGAAGCCTATAATTAAATACCTTCAACCTTTCGCTAGAAAACGCTTTATTCACATACACAAGGCCTGGCGACCCTTAGGTTCAAAGCTATTACCAAAGGCAAATGAAGGAAAATTTAAGGGCTACACGGAGAGTACTAAAATACTCTGAATATGGATTCCATCAAAAAAATAAATTGGTAAAATCTCCCAATGTCAAGTTTGCGCCGCTAGATTCAGAGGAAGCGATCAACCATATTTATTCCAGAGCTAAATCAAATCTTTAGACAAGAACCGAATCAACAGTGCTCAACCAGAAAGTTGACCCTCAGATTTTATCTACCATAGTTGAGTGATTGCTTTCTATGGACACAACTTTGTCACAACCTCTGACAAAGTCACCAATCACCACTGCAATAGACATTGGGTCAGCACTTTGAATCATTATCTAATCATAGTAGACTTTAGCGATTAACGAAGCCTATTATAAGATTTGGTTCACTTATTTATCATGACCAATACCCCCGTACTCGGGTAGAACATGACTCTATATTTGGCCAGTCTATCGTAGCCGAGGAAAATCAAAATGACATGGAGTACCACGCCGTAGCTTTTGCGGCACGATGCGCGCTAGATATTGACAAAAAATCAAAATCTACATGAGAAGCATAGCGACGAAGGTTATATCTTTGAAGACGATGAAAGCGATGCATTACCTCCCTACAAGCTGGTGCGCATCGCGGGACAACACCCAAAAATAAATTAAACCCTGGTAGATCCGTTTACATCATATTAGGTCAAGTTTATACCGTTACAGTTTTAATATAACAGAGCGATTCTGCAGTAATACACGACAAACCTTGAACGTGCAGTATGAACCTTTTTATTAAGGTCCCATAGTTGAGGAATTGAAAGACATGTGTTGTGACTGCCTTATTCCTCTCATTAATTATTATTCAGGAATTAAACTGCTTTTTCTAGATAGAGACTATAAATATAATAAGGACTTTAAAATACTTTGCTTGCTTCAGAAATCTCACAATGGCAAATATCATGACTATGACCTCGCGCACGGTACCTGGAAACGTATAAAATATTGCTGGAAACATAAGAGATCTGGCGAGAGAAGTTTCGAAAAATTATTGGTAGGGTAACTATGGGGTTAGTTATCAAAATTCGCATTACCACCTCCACGAAAAATCATCAAAAATATTTGTAATTTTATCAATAATATCAGAAGATTCCTTAACTTTGATATCTAATCTATAGGCGAGCTAAGATGCTAACCAGTTGGACCATTTAATTTTTCATGGCAAATGAGTGGAATAGAGTTTCGAGAAAACATATAAGAGCGTGTAGCTCCACTCAGAGCGATTACAATACTGGGATTAAACCATCATTGCTTGATCCTAGGTTTGGAGGTTCGTGAGTAAATTTGACCTGATTCATGTAGATAAGGAAATACATTGTACTTTAACATAGGAGTAGGCGAATATCCATCTATTGATATCACGTGAAAGTTGCATTAGTCGTGTGGCCTATCGGTATCATGTTGTCGTGCACACAATCACGATGACGACGAGTGATCGACGTTCAACTTGCATAACTAATATTGTCGTGTAATTTCAATTTTGTGTTATTGTTTTTTTTTTTGATGCATGACGATATCGGATATGCAGGTTTTTTTGGCTACACACTAAGGATTGCTATGTTTCCTTGATACTTTACATTCCATAATTATCTGAAAGATACCAAGGCCCTCTCCTACCCCTCTTCTCAAATAGATCATTCGAAGGTCATTGGCGGGTGTCTGCCAACGTGTAAAGTTTATAAAACTTACCGCAAGTCGTGCCCTGCAAATCACAACAATAGGGCCGGATCCATAGTGTTTGCTATTCTCCCCAGGTCGTTCGGATACTTAGATTAATCTGGTGCAAGAGCTCAATTTCTAGATTAAACTAGCCATCTCTTCTCCCAGCCTCTATCGTCGTATGTATTCGTCGGGGAAGCTAGTGTTCTCCATGACATGCTCTTTGAGTGCAGGGCTTGTGCCCGTCACGAATTAAAATACATTCATTTCTCCCAACCTCTATGGCTCGTACCAAATTCGAGCGCAGGATTAAACTATTGCTATGTTGGATGTAAAAAAAACCATTGGTCAAGAATGACTACCATAATGGCTAGTGGCCTCGCATCCAATTGTCGATGTGATACTAGTGTCGCGAGTAATTCATGCAATGTATGATCCCTTCTGGCTGATAAGATTATATTTCAACAAAAGATTTATGTTTTATTTACGAAGTTAAACTCTCATGCTCTCAGTTGTGAGAGGGCCTCGCATATTTATTTCGTGTAATGTTTGTTCGCCCGCCGATGGTTATGAATGGGCAGACTTTGACTAGGACTTCATCGCTACCGTCATAGCACTTTGTATCACAATATTCTTCACCATGCTGAAGATCATTATCGTCACTGATTTTGATATCTAAGATGTCGGAGGCCCTTTGTTTGGAAGTATGACCTATCCCATGTTGAAAAGCTAATTGACTTAATGTTGTTCATGTAGATTACTAGATGACAAGTAGATACGCAGACGACATATCTATGAAGTTCTGCATCACAGTGTGCCATCAGCTACGCTAAATTGTCTCCAGATTTTCAAGAATATTGTTTTCCTGTATTTGGTAAGCATAAATACGCCTAGTTATCACAAGTAGCAGTTTTCAAAGAACCTAGCTTATCATTAATCTTGGGCATGCTTTACTTCAAAATGATGTGCACAATCTTAACCTTGACGATCAAATATCCCCTAGGCTCCCCTGGGAGTTATTTATCGGAAGGAGCTTTCTTTTTCAACGTCTTCATGCCTCCGCATTCCACCATCTGAGACTTAAAACCGTCGATCGCCGAAATGAGCTCCAGTAATTTATCACTGACCACTATTAGAGATTCTCCGCGCCATACTATCGGGGAATCCTATCGGTCTTTGACCCTTAGGGGATAACGGGTATATTCTAGGACCTAGATTAATAAACAAACAAACAAAACTATCGGGGAATCCTAGTTTTTATTAGAGCGTTACACGAAGTAGAGCGAGCTACAGCACACTTTTTTTTTAATCATTTAAAGTGTGTGCAGCTATAAAGCTATGAGACATGACCAGAGATAAGCATACACACAGGATGACCCTTTTGACGTTAGAGGCACTCATACTCTGGATATCGTTTGCAAATACCACTATGAGGTATGTTTGCTTCCACAAACTGTCGACCCCCCTCCGTAAGTACCCACCAGAGAGAAATTCAAAACCTTCGTCTGTAAAGTTATACCGTCGTCATTCACGTATACTAGCACCACGAGAAATGTGGTTGTATTTTGTCGAGTTTGAGCCGACGATCTACTGTCACGAATGGGAATCGTGTCCAAGCCACCCAATTTCTACTTGGAAGACTGGCTAAGACGATGTACCACCGCACTATCCAACTCTGTCGGTGTATAAAGTGTCGCCTGCACCATTACGGCACACTTACTACGTTACAAAATAAAGTATATAACATCTCATTCTTGTTGCTATATCAGTCTACATTTGACTCAAGTGTCCAACTTTCTGAAGCCCGGCTGTATAGAGGGCCAAAGCTCAAATTCCTCATGTGTGATGGCTCACATACACCCCAACCTTAATTCCGGAAAGAGATTCAACGTAGATATAGGAAAGGATGAGTTATGTTAGTAATTATAGTACATTTAACAAAAAGACATGGCACAGCTGATAAGTCGCAGGTTAGAAGTGACGGTCTTTTCTACCAAGTGATGACTTACATGCAAAGATTAAACCTAATCAATGAGCGAAGTTCCGACAAGTTGAGGGGTATTATTCTCATCATCTATCAGTGCTGTCACCTACCAACCTCCAGCTCTCACTCTAGAGTCTACAGAGCCAAGATCGAGTAACAAAGTCCTCACTACGACGAAGATTCCCAATCGCTTTTGCGGTATATACCGTCTTCATCTCTTAACACATCACCTATTACCATTATCATGAAGCTGACCACCATCAGATCAGATGGTAGGGTCGAAGCCTTGAACACCACCAATTCTTGATCATGGAGGAGATGCCATCCGATGAGTTTCCAGAGCGTACCCAGCACCCGATATGGAGATGGTGGATTGGATCAAGTCGGCCTCGACTGCTACAAAGAAGGGAGACATAGATGAATATGTGCGCCGCATGTAGTCTCGGTGTCTAGGCCTCAACTGGCTGGGGCTGCAGGTTTTTTGGGACTTTTCCCGCGCACGCAGTTTCCATTGCTACCATTTTAGATTTTTTTGGGCAGAAAGTTCCGTGGAAAATGTGGCCGAATTCCACGAGTAAACACTGAGCTGAATGGCTATTCATCACGGGTAATTTATCAATGATCTTTCAAGAAACATGAGGGGCAAAGAGCACTGTACAAGGAGAAGCCTGGGTCAAAGAGGAGCCCAGTGTGCTAAATAGTCTAAGGCTCAAGTAGTGCAATAAACATATGTAAACCACTGGAGAGAGGCTGTAAACGAGGCATATGAGAGGGTACACCACTCTAGGAAAATAAAACCCCTTTATTTTGCATCAGATTTTAATTGCGTATGCAGCTATCTAGCTATGATACAATATCAGAGGAAATGTACAGAAAATATGACTCAATTAACCAAATCAACCCCCATGTGTAGGCCGGAATGAGATCTATTTCTTGGTAACGTCAAAGACCCTTAAGGATAACGAACGTATAAAGCAAAAGGTTAAATAAAGTTACTTGCCATTTTTGAACCAATTGATGTAAAAAACTTCATTGTTTATGGCTTATTACTTTTCTGGCGCTCTCGGTCTAGCTAGGTCATGGATATTTGATATATGCTTTATAACATTTTGACTTTGGGTTTATTGTCCTGGTCAAGTCAACGACTACCTAGCTTATTCGTCTCTCTAACCCAGGCTTCTCCTTGTACAGTGCTCTTTGCCCCTCATGTTTCTTGAAAGATCATTGATAAATTACCCGTGATGAATAGCCATTCAGCTCAGTGTTTACTCGTGGAATTCGGCCACATTTTCCACGGAACTTTCTGCCCAAAAAAATCTAAAATGGTAGCAATGGAAACTGCGTGCGCGGGAAAAGTCCCAAAAAACCTGCAGCCCCAGCCAGTTGAGGCCTAGACACCGAGACTACATGCGGCGCACATATTCATCTATGTCTCCCTTCTTTGTAGCAGTCGAGGCCGACTTGATCCAATCCACCATCTCCATATCGGGTGCTGGGTACGCTCTGGAAACTCATCGGATGGCATCTCCTCCATGATCAAGAATTGGTGGTGTTCAAGGCTTCGACCCTACCATCTGATCTGATGGTGGTCAGCTTCATGATAATGGTAATAGGTGATGTGTTAAGAGATGAAGACGGTATATACCGCAAAAGCGATTGGGAATCTTCGTCGTAGTGAGGACTTTGTTACTCGATCTTGGCTCTGTAGACTCTAGAGTGAGAGCTGGAGGTTGGTAGGTGACAGCACTGATAGGTGCTGTGTTTTTATCCCCAATTATCTGATTCGTGTCACAGGGCAACGAAAGACCATGAAGAGAGGTCAAAAACTCTTGATCGAGAGCAGTTGTTGTGAAGTCGCCTAACCTAACATTCAAAAGTCATAGCAGATGTGGGGTTGTGTAATACGTGGTGTAGTTTAAATAGCTTCATTGCTAGAATGGTTGGGAGTAATAATTAATAGATTGATTCACTGTAATTTTGAAGTGGCAGGCGGAAGGTAAGACTGAACACCTGTACGCGGTGTCCTCTATGAACCTGGGAGTGAAATATTCTCCCAGACCCAAGTTCAGTCAAATTTCGCAATACCAAAGTTGGCCCACGAGGCAATGATCCAAAATTCTCCACCATGTCAGGTTTTAACTCCCACCAAGACCTCATCAAGCTTACAGGTACGACTTAGTAGAACTGTTTCATTGAACACACCTCTAACCAACTATTCTTTAGCTTCAGTTGACCACCAAATACACGCACACGCCGATATTGACAGTCGAAGGAGGAAGCAAATTGTGGCACATAAATCTGGGGGATAGGTTTTTGGGATGGAGGTGAGAGGGGTTGGGACAAGTTTTCAAGATGATGCTGAAGATGGATACAATCTCGACGGGCATGTGATTTTGAAATTTTGAAAAGAAGTTTCACCAATTGAGCTTTGTGCGCGCCAAGACTTCGCTTACGAGAGTGCAGCCGACACTATAAAAACAAGCAAACGATGGAAGGTGTCATGGTCCGCACCCTGGTGGTGTTCTGTTATGGTTTGAGTATCCTGGGCACCTACTCCGCTTTGGAAGGAGACACCGAAGACTACATTTCGCGCCAAGAAAATTCAGTAGATGGTGAAGGCATGTCTGGATAACCCAGGGTTTTCGAGACGTTCCCCTGGGTGGGTATTCACGGACGAGGGCTGATCTGGGGTGAAGAAAAAGCCGACATAACTTCGCAGTGGTACTTGCAAAAGAAATCCGAGGCTTGAATGCTCTTCTTGAATATTGTGCCATCTATTCTGTACTTTTATTTGATAATCTATCATAGCAGGATAGCTGCGTGCGCAATTAAGAAGCTGATGCAAAAAAAAATGGCAGGTGCTAGCCATGCATCTGGTTAGACATGACGCAAGCAGTAGGTCCTGTAGACTCAATACTGCCAAGATGATTAAATGGAAGAATGAGGAAGATACATGAGAAAACTCAATTTCTAGGTTCGGTACCCTGCGCCACGCGTGGACCCCCTGGTATTCTCCACTATGAGATAAGTGTCTACGTCAACGCCTTGACCTGCGCCATCTGCCACCGTAAAGGCCATGTCGTTTGATTACATTTCAATTCTGCAAAGCAAGCGTGTTGTGTCGTATGATTAACGTGTATATTGTGCTATCCAAAATGGTAGCCTCGGCGCCTACCGGCAGCCCAGAGTCGAAATCCTTCGGAAAAGGAGTCCCAGAATGCACATTTGTAGCCTATTACTCGCTTGTTCCACGTCCCGGCTGCCTGCCCTTCCTCAAGCTGTGAAGTTCATTAGGACATCGATCCCTCATAGATAAAGACCCGAGCTTTGTATGTTACGACTCAGTTTGCTGCTTTAGCGGATATATAGCATTGTAAATTTATTAGTGTATAATGGCCGATAATTAGTGAGGCGACTTCCCGGTTAAAATTGGAGTAACTACTTGATCGGTCGTTGATGCGAGGTGGTGTAGCACGATTAAGTTAGAGGGCTCGCATTGGAATGGAAAGTCAGATATTAACAAGAAGTTTTCGAATAAAGATATACTTATCTTTACTTTTAACTTCGATTCGGAGACGATTCTACTCAGCCATCTCACATATGTAAAACGTACCGAGTGAATACAGTGGCGCTGTTGGTAGGTGAAGAATTCTATTTTTGTCAGCTAAAGATTCGCAGAGATGGTGTTGCTGGCATATCAAAATCTGGTTTCGTAGAGAAAAAGGGTCGTTTAGTTTGCTTCTGTCGAATTTTGTCTGGCCATCGGTGGGTAGCATATGTTGGGATATCATGAAGTCATGAAATATCGGTGTAGCGTTTGACACCGCGTCATCTCCCCACATCTCTAGAGTCATTATTGTCGCATTGGTTGTCACATGTGTAGTATGAAGCATATCTATTAGAAGACAGTTGACTAAGCATAGATGCACAACTATTTTTAGGCGTTAATATCTACAAAGTTAGCTGGCAAAGACTAATTCTTCACCTTCCAGTGGTGCCGGTGTCATCGCTCAGTATGCTCTGCATATCTGGGATAGCCAAGAACAATCGCATCCGAATCGAAGTCTAAAGCAACCTCAAGTATATCTCCATTTGACGACTTCTCCATAATGCCCCTCTTTCCATTCTCGTCTGAGTCCTCGACCTCTTTCTAACCGCGCATCATCTCGCCTTAACGACCAATAGAGAAGTTGCTCCAATTGCAAACGAGAACTTGCATCATTCACTACCAGCTAATACCCACCACAAATTTACAACGTTATTTATGCCTGCAGGGAAGAAATAAAGTCGAAAATACAAAGCCTGGGCCCTGGCTCATGGGGGACCATGGCTCTAATGAGACAAACAACTTGAGAGAATACATACGGCTGAGATGTAGGGCATGAGGGGACGAGGTCTCTCAAGACTATGCTGGGACTGACATATTCGTGGAGTTTTAAATTTTGGAACGTTTGTGGGCGCCAACACCGAGATTTCGGCTAGTTAGTCAGAAGGACTTCTATTGTCGATGGTCAACGCCACTCCCAGCGCCCCGGATAGCACGAAAGAAGTTGAGCTAAGCTAACACACAACAATCACACTCTATCAAGACTTTTCGGACATATCAGCACGACCTTCGGGAAGGAGTTGGAATGAGGCTAGAAAGGCAGAGGGTGAATTTCCCGAGATACCCACAAGTCTTCAGCGCCCAGCTGGCCGGCCTCTTTGAACGCTTCATGTGGGTCACTATGTCTTCGGATCTAGTCCTGATGTCAATATTAGAAGAGCCTCGCACCCAGTGGTTTTTGCGATTTTTCCCGGCTGCCATACACCCGCAAATGTCTATTGCCTGTAATGGCACTCTGAAAATAACCGACGGTAATGAGGGATTTATCATACCTAGTTTGGGATACCAGATTCAGAGAAAACAGGTAAAAGTATAGCGGTCGGCTGCTCAACCTTTGAGATATCTGGACCTCTACTCTTAACCCATCCCTCTGTGAAATATCATTGTGGGGAAATACGAGGTTAAAGGACCTCCAGTGCTATATAAACAACTCTTTGCACTTCGTCTCTCATTTTTTAAACCGTCTTCAAATCATGTCTCTTATTGATCCTCTCTCCTGAGTCGTCTAATGTCTCTGGCTTGATTCAAGTAATTTGACCTCGATACTGCCAAACTCCAGTCTCCCAATTACAACTCCCATTGAATGTTTTGGTAGCCTCAAGGGCCATCGTTATACCGCACTCCGTCTTTTAATATTCTACTAGAAATATTGTGCCTTGTAGGCTAGCCAGCTAAAGGGAATGACACTCGAAGGCGGTAGAGGTGGCTCATTGCCATGATGGGGGATGAATTTGCAGAAAGATTGGCTACCAATTTTATATCGCTTACTACTTTTTCAGAATGCAAAAGCTGAACACGTGTTATGGTTGATATATTCTTGGTAGACTAGCTGTCCCACCCAAAAAATCCCAAACATATTAGAAACTTCCCATTTCTCGATCCTCACGGTAACAAATTGCAATTTGTACGAGGACATTACAATTACAGCCATAGAGTCAATCAAGTTCTAACTCCAATATTCAACCGTCCTGGATCTATCTCACCTAGTAATACATGCATGCCAGTCTTCCCTAAATGGTCATTCATTATTATCTAGAAACACTCCGTCAGAGCAAATTCCGGGAAAACAAGCCCTTTATAAAACTGCTCACTCTTCTGGATATCATCATAGTGTCTATCGCAGGTTTTATGATATGGCTAAAAATAAACCATGCTCTACCCTTCAATATTTAAGGAAGGTGACTGTCGGAAAATATGTTGACTATTCGAATTTATTACAGGCATTAGTGAGATCCATAAACAAGTTCAAGCGCAGAATATCGGATTTTCATATTGCTGTAATTATCATCCGCGCACAAGCTACAGTAAGGCGAATAACTGGTAGTCTACCACGTTACCATCAAGGCCTTGTGTTGCGTCTTGATATTCGTCTTTTCTCATATATTGAGAAGCGTGAGGAGGGTAATCTAAATCGTTGAAGTAACCACAGTAATTCCATCCACTGAATCATTATCGACACAAAATTTCACAAGGCTGCACTTTTTACAATGAATATCTAGCCACGGCTAAGATGCCTTTAGAATCTGATTGTTAAATGTAATTTGTTGTACTATAAGCAAGGCTTGCCCTGAAACCGCCTCGTTACAGCTTCATTTTTCGAATTCTACCAAGTTTTCCAAGACAACTATTCGCAGCCCGTCTCACACTTCCAGTCCACGTGTGAGGTTGTTTGCAATTTATCCAGCTGGGTATTTTGTGGTCCTATCTTCAATAACTGATAGTGATTTCTAGATTCCAAGACTAGCCTTGAGATTAGAAAAGGACAAAATTCACCACTGGGGTTAGTCTATGCGGTATCGATGTATCTTTCAAGAATTTGTATTTTTTGTGGAAAATAAGTCGTAAGAAGTGATCTCTTCCCGATAAATGTAAGATTGAATGGTCTTTTTTTATTAAAAGCATTTAATACTATTTCAGCTATGCGGCCATGGCACGCGGTCAATATCATGTATACAATTTATGCGAATCTTTTAACCTCGGAAATACTAATAATCCGTATTTCATTTGCAAATATCTCCGAGGTATGTTTGCTTACACAAATAGTCAACCCTCCTCCGTGAGTATCCACCAAAGGGAAATTTAAAACCTTTCATTATCCAAGTATGACTTCGTCAACCATATACACCCGCGCCGTTAGAATTATGGTTGTGTTTTACCGCATTCGAGCCAGTGATCTCCTGTCTCAAGCGAGACATGTGCCCAAGCTATTCATAGTCAATTTATGGGATAGGTCCAGATGATGAGTCTCCACACCGAACAAGCATGGCGTTGTTTATATTGTCACCGGTACTCTCGCAACTGAAAGCCTGGCGCGCAAAATGCTCTTCAATTTGTAACCTCATTCCAATTTCAAAATCTAACCATTTCCAATATTGTATCCACCGTTTGCATCATCTTGTCTACTTGCCTGGGTCTCTCTCAGGCCTATCTCAAAAATCTGCCTCCGAGACATGTGCACCACAATTTTTGTCCACCAACTGGTATTTATATTTTAGTGGGCGTATATGTGGAGATAATTTGAGGCCAGAGACTGATTTGACGAGAGATGTGGCCATTAAGATGAGGATGTACTAGGCTGTATTTGCAGCCCTGATGAGGCTTCGGTGGTAACTAATCCCGTTGGAAGGGAGAGATTAAGTCTGTGGAGAGTCTTGAAACCTCGCTTTATGGGCCAGCTTCTTTGATACGGCAGAATTGGAATAAACTTGGCTCTAGGAGAATACTTCAGTCCAAGGTTCGTAGAGGACATCGGGACCAAGTGCTTGGTCTTTGGCCTCCACTTAGCATTATACAGCCTAACTGTCCTGATATTTCTATCATTCATCCCCATGATAAACCTCGCCAGACTTTTGCGCTACAACCTGTCTTGCAATGATGCAGGAGTCACCTTGTTGGAAATGGAGACACAGAGTGTTGTGGACGTACGGGCCCTCCATTTCGTCTAGGTTCCCGACACGATCTTGTGTGTATTTAAGAGGTTGGAATGGGTAATATGGTAGCGCTTCAGGCTACCTATTGGATATATGAGCAGCTGTATGGCGTGGGCACAAGGAGGTTATTGGGGGTTTTCTATGCCTAGATGGCGCCACACTCGTTTATGGTGTGGCTTAGGCTATGTGTCGCTTACACTTGTACTTGTAGCGCACACTTTCCCGCACTTTTAGCCCCAATCTGAACATGACACTCTTTTAGTCAACTTCTACTTTCGTTCCATAAATATTGCGCCCATTTCATTGCGCGATACTTCCAACAAGGAGTTGATTGTGTTCACAGGCAACATATCTCGATTCGAGGTTGAGAATCATAATTACACCAGTCCGAGCGTCAATGTCACTCTATAAGGACAAGCTTCACCCTACTACCAATTGCAGGTTGTTGAATCCACAACAACGACGCCCGTAAAAGCGGAGATTGTGCAACCAAATTCCCAGGACACACATACCAGTCTGACGATCGTCGATCCTAGAAAGGACAATCGTGAAGTGCATACCACGCATGAGGGAGATGAAGAAAGTGCATTCGCAGCTCGCGGTGGCGATGTGAAGTGCTACAACTGTGAGAATATGGGACACATATCCAAAGACTGCAAGGCTCGCAAGCAGTCGTCGAAACAAGGACCCGGTAGCGGTAGTCGTTCCGAGCCAGTCACCATCAAAGGAACACTGTTCCATGAGAATAAAGGTAACAACCAGGCCTTTGGGAAACACTTTCGTGATCAGTTCTGGAAGATTGTAACTTGCGGCCGACCCAAGTACTCCGGCAAAGGACGCGGTGGTTCGGCATTCGTGATCGGTGCGCCAGACGGCGAAGACGATCTACCGGAGGATCAGTGGGACGAAAACATGGTTGAGGACACGTTGACGCAGCTGTATACAGCGATGGAGGCTGATGCAGCGGACGAATGAAGGTCGGAGTTCGTTCACTATGTGGAAGTGGACGAGCAGATAGCAAAAGCTCCACTTGATCGACCTCTTCGAGAGGGAGCGAATCAGCCACATGAGGTCTTTCGCACACGTTTCTGTTCTTCCCTGGACACATTCAGTACCTTTTTAGACTATAAATGTGACGTCCCGACATTTTTAGTGGCCACGTGGTCGTCGGTCCAATAGTCGGTAAGCCGACTCAGGGTCAATCCAGGGATTCCAACGACTAGTTTCACACACACGAGTATTGAGTGTGACAAATCACGATACGAAAGGTTTGTCATGGATATTAGTTTTCATGCGAAACCCTTGGGTTGAAGATAATGAGGGACGGGAGGTTTCGTGTTGGCAACTCCATTTGACAGTGGAACATTTATGTACATATATACAGATTCATATCCTTCTAGATAATTTTCTCTTTAGTTTAGAATCTTATGATTTGAGTCCACGCCAGCTTTTGACCACTCGCCAATTGTCTTTTGTCCCTCAAGTTTCCACAATGGAAGCCCTGCTAGCTACATCTCGCTGAACCTAGCAGCCAAGCTCCACCCTTACAGTTCTCAAAAGCCTTCAACTCTGAGCGGAATTGGTGGTTCTGGACCGGCGATCGATGAAGACGTCGTGGTACGCTTCGCATGGAAGTTGCTCAAAGGATGGTCACTGCCATATGAGGTGTCTGTGGGAGTAATTGACGATGATTCATTCCCCGGAGATCTCACCCTAGGCAAGTCAGTCTTTCACAAGATCGATCTAGCATTCCTGGAGAACGGAGCTGTACAACTCAAATCTCACCCAGCTACACCGATTCTGGTACCTTACAATCGCAAGATAGTCACGTTCGCTGCGGAGGAGGTTATTGCACAGGTGGACAATGTTGACGCCAAATATCATGACATTATTGCATCTTGAAATGAGCGATTCTCCGGCGTATTTGATCCAGCGAGAAGGAATACCGCAGGCAAAGCTACTGTCATGCATCGCATTGATACAGGCAATTCACATCCAATCCGACAAGCTCCAAGACGATACTCACCAGCTCAGGAGGAAGCAATGCGTGAGTTCTGTTCAACCCACATCGGCTCGATCATCAAGAGAAGCAAGAGTTCTTGGTGCTCGCAGGCACTGCTTACACCAAAGAAGAAAGCAGACGGTACTCCAAAGATGAAACGGAATGCGAAGAACAAGAAAATGGAAGTAGTCTGGCGTATCTGTTGTGATTTTCGACGTCTGAACGAGGTGACGAAGAAGCATGCGCATTAACTCCCGAAAGCCAATGCAGAGATCGAAAGAGCAGCTGGACACAGATACTACTGCTTTCTAGACCTATTGAACGGCTTTTGGCATATCCTCATGTATCCTGACGATAGATAGAAGACTGCGTTTGTGACGCCTTTTGGAATCTACGAATGGTTAGTTATGACTTTCGGACTGACGAACGCGCCAGCGATGTTTCAAGTATTCGTTGAAGAAGTCCTGGGTCCACTACGAGAGTTTCTCGCAGGACTGTTGGACGACATCGCCATTTCGGGAGACTCAATAGAAGAGCTTACGGAGCGAGTCCAGAAGGACCTGGAGCGACTTCAAGAGTACGGACTTGTTCTGATCATCCCTAAATGCAAGTGGTTCGTCACGGGAGGAACGTCCCCAGGCTTCAAGATTAACGTGGATGGAATAAAGGCAGACCCGGCAAAAGTCGAGGCCATACGCGGTAGACCACCCCCTACGACTGCTACGGAAGTACGCAGCTTCCTCAACGCCGCAGGCTACCTACACCGCCTGATCGATCACTTCTCCACCAAAGCAGAACCACTCTACGCACTGATTGGTAGAGTCAAGAACGCCAAAGTCAAGCTCACAAAGGCACAATATGACGCTTGGAAGTTGATTTGGGACGCCATTACTCAGACACCAGTCGTCGTCAAGTTTCTCTACAGTTTACCAGCTATTCTAGAATCAGATGCGTCTCAAATCGATGCTGAGTGTTGCATATATCAAGCACGATTGTCTTCGAACAACAAGAGTGTACTTCATCCGGTAGCCTACTTCTCAAAGTGATTCACTGAGACTCAGCAACGGTACAGCGCTCAAGAAAGAGAGCTCCTGGCTATCGTTCTAGCTCTGCAACACTGGCGATACTGGCTGGAAGGAGCTGATATTACCGTACTCACTGACCACGATTCACTGAAGCTGTTGCGCACAAAATCTGAACAGCCGCCTAGAATCATGAGATTCATCAACATCATTGAGCATTACGGTTGCAGACTACCTTTCACGACCCTCTGCTTTCATCACCTTGGAATCAGTATTCAATACCGCAGTAGTAGAGAATCAACAGTCAGAAAGCTATAATCCATCGGCAGATCCAATGGACGGGCAAGAAGACGCCATTCTGCAGGACAACGATGCTGTGCCGGTCCCCAACGACAGCGTAGCTGAAGATGTGAACGCAGGAGAGCCGCAAGATTCGTCGGAACCAACGATCGAGCGCCTAGACTATCTGAATCGCACAGATTTGCAGACAATTTTTGAGCACATTGCATTCAGCCACAAGCTCAGTACGCGTTTATCTTCCGGTTGGGTCAAGAAGCATTTCACGACAAATCAAGATTCACTGTATCGATTGAAGACGGTTCACTCTGAGCACAAGGAAGGTGCAATTATGATGCTGAAAGTCCCGGAATACGAGGATCTAATGCATGAAACTGTCCAAAATCATCAACGGCTTGGCCATGCGTCAGTTGGAGCAGTTCTCAGGGATCTATCAACGACGTATTAGCACCTAGAAATCATGCTCGTAGCTCATGAAGCAACCCGTACATGCCGTCAGTATCAACTTATGCACAAGCCGGACCCGACTCTAGGACATCTCACGCCGATCGCGCCCTCACCTCCACTCACTCGGTGGGCAATCGACTTCACAGGATCAGTGTTCCAGCATACGATGCTGAACGCGATCGAGTACGCGACAGGTTGGCTCGTCAGCTTTAGGAAGAATAGCACCTCTTTCGCAGACACCATTCCTCTTTGCAAGCACATTAATCTACAGTTCGGACCCCCCAATGAGTTCGTGAGTGATAATGCAGGAGCATTTCAAAGCGCGGAAGCGGTGGAATGGCATAAGAGCAATGACACAAAGATCCGACCAATTACGCCTCTCAGTCCGAATGGCAATGGAAAGTTCGAGCAAGCTAAGAGTAAGATCAAAGCCATAGTGATCAAGCTCATTATGGATCAGCTGGGACGTCCGATACAAGAATACCTCGATCGCGCGGTCTACATCTACAATCGACTCAAAGGTCCAAACTGTTACTCGCCCTACTTCCTAATGTACGGTACGAACCCTCCTCAAGAACAACAGATCTACCATGCCTACGAACGCGAAGCTACCCCCGAAGAAGAAAAGCAATGATCAGAAGAGTTGGTACGAGCACAAGCAGCAAACACCGCACGAGCCGACGTCGCGTTGATGAAAGCTGCAAGAGATGCAACACGCTCGTATCTGCAAGAAAAAAAAAGGACTCATTCGGACCTATACTACAGGGGATTGGGTTCTACGAGTGCGGCGGCGTACAAAGAAAACTGAGCCATTCTACGATGGGCCATGGGCAATATCTTCTTGCTATCCAAACAACACATATACCCACATTTCACCGGGTGGTGTACGATTAGCAAGGAGATACAATGGTACACATCTGTTCCCTGCCTACACGCGAGACGGTCATCCCGTCCGTAGTCTATGGTATGGGTCAGCTAGGTTACTAGAGCAGGATCGTCGGAGGATCGCTGATGCTGTGAGAAGCCTTTGAGACGGTGGGAGAACTTCAGGACATCATTCTTTCTTTATTTTATTATCACGATCATTACTGTTTATTTCATTTCGTAACCTAGAGGACTAGCTATGTAGAGAAGGAGGATAATGAGGTTCCATGAGGTTACATACATCTCACGTGCCACGCTAGGGCACACACCACATATCCTTTGTAATTTAAAACTGAAGATTAAAGAATATACCCTCTAGTAGTCTGAATACCTACATCAGACTAGGAGCCACAAGTGCAAGTGTAAGCGACACGTAGCCTAAGCCACAGCATAAACGAGTGTGACGCCATCTAGGCATAGAAAACCCCCAATAACCTCCTTGTGCCCACGCCATACAGCTGCTCATATATCCAATAGGTAGCCTGAAGCGCTACCATATTACCCATTCCAACCTCTTAAATACACACAAGATCGTGTCGGGAACCTAGACGAAACGGAGGGCCCGTACGTCCACAACACACTGAACAAAATGTTGGCGATGGAAGCTTTCCGAGCAATGTCGAATGGACCGGTGGTGGCTTGAGTTGGGGCAACTGTAGATCCTGGGTTGACATGTGATAAGCACCATGTTGTCCCTTGGGTACTGTTGTGATCAGGCCCACTTATAGATCACACAACTTGAAATGGCTAGTATTAGGCAAGTGTAACCAACAGGACAAGCAATCCTGTGTCAATAATACGTCATTAACAAACAGCAAATGACAACACCAGTATCTCAGCCTTACATGATAATATGATAATATGAGGCAGGTATATCTAATGATATAATTGTTGAATGGCTGAATGGTTGGGAATTATTGCTATTGATGGTATAGTTTGTGTACCGTTTTTGTGTATAAATACTCGCTGCTAGACCTCTGTACATGATCAACCTTTTTCACTCTAATCTTCAATAGTCATCTTTATAACAGATATACAATACATATCCGTCTTCTTCACGTTAGACTTAAAGCGCTATCCTATATCCACCCAAGTTGACTATTACACCCATTGCGACAATTCTTAGACTTCTCATAACCTCGTTAGTACAATAGGATCCCACACGACGTATCCAGGTTGAGCTCACAATCACAGACGAGGGCATGGAAATTGGCACAAACCCTGGATCCAAAGATGCAGACATTGCTCTTGATGACCTTATCAACTATGCCACATATTATGTGAAGAAGATCTTTGGGCTCGATGTTGCAGCAGACCGGGTGATGAATATGACTGAAGACTTCAGGAAGAATATCTACCTGGACATGGTTGCAATCCCGCTCGATGCCTTATCTCATGGCCACTTCGATATAGAGTGCCGAGAAGCCACAGCAGCTGAAAAGTCACACACCTCAGCCACAGTTATGGTCGGATGAATGGGAAACGTACCATGTCCGATGGTTTCCGACAGAGGATCTGCGTAGCATGGAATCCTATCCTTATTGAAATTGTTAATCTATGCCTCGAATACGGCAAATATGTATCTCGCCATGCCCATATGTAAGCTGACGAAACTCCGAAATAACTGAAGTGGATCCTGGTTCTAAAGTTTGTGGTATCGGTATTCTATCACTCCTTTCGTCAAACACAAAGGGACCACTCTCCATATCCGAGTAAAATATGGAAAATAACGGGTATTGGAAAGTTTGGAAGATAATTACGTTAGATATGAATCTTAACTTTGTAGATTAATTCATTTTATTGTCCCGTTTGAGTCTATGACTATATAGGACATGCAGGTCCTCTCTGCCCAGAGGCCATGGATACTTATACCAGTGGTGTATCCACTCCTATGCCTCCCATACAGCTGCTCTTAAACAGTACCGCCACTCACAAGCCCTCATTCAATCATACACTTAGAGGAACCCTTCGTCCTTCATTATCTCCCCTCTCTAGCCTACGAAACGATGGCCGTTTGCGGGTGTATGGTAGCCGGGAAAGATCGCAAAAATCACTGGGTGCGGAGCTCTCCTAATACCGACATTAAGACTAAGTCTGAGGATGTTAAGTGGCTAGGGATAAGGTGTACAGATAAGGAGTTGGATTAGGATACCTACGGTGGCCTGGCGTTATGGAAGCACTGATTACTTATTAATTACTATTCGCTTAATCTCATACACTTGGATATATATAATTTGTAGACATAACTTTGTTCTTTAGCTTTATTACCTTTTAAACCTTGAGTTCTTGCTTGCCATATTCTGCGTGTCATAATAGAGGACATAGTGACCCTTCTGAAGCATTCGAAGTGGCCGGCCAGCTGGATGCTGCAGACTTGTGTGTATCTCGGGAAATTCATCCTCTGCCTTTCTAGCCTCCTTCCCGAAGGTCGTGCTGATATGTCCGAAAAGTCTTGATAAAGCATGATTGCTAAGTTCTAGCTTAGCCCAACTTCTTTTGTGCTATCCGGGGCGCTCAGAGTGCCGTTGACTCATCGATAAAAGAAGCCCTCCTGGCTAATTAGCCGAAATCTTGGTCTTGGCGCCCACAATCGTTCAAAAGTTGAAACCTCCTCGAAAATGTCAGTTCCAGCATAGTGTTGAGATACCTCGTCCCCTCATACCCTACATCTCATCCGAATGTATTCTCTCGAGTTGTTTGTCCCATTAGAGCAACAGTCCCCCATGAGCCAGGGCGTAGGCTTTGTATTTTCGACTTTATTTATTCTCTGCGGGCATAGATAAAGTTGTAAATTTGTGGTGGGTGTTAGCTGGTAGTGAATGATGCAAGCTCCCGTTTGCAATTGGAGCAACTTCTTTATTGGTCGTTGATGCGAGATGATGCATGGTTAGAATGGAAAGAGAGGCATTACCAAGAAGTCGTCATATGGAGATATGCTTGAGGTTGCTTTCGACTTCGATTCGGATGCGATTCTTCTTGGCTATCCCAGATATGCAGAGCATACGGAGCGATTACACTGGCACCACTGGAAGGCGAAGAATACGTCTTTTCCGGCTTGGCGCATGGGCTGTAGCTAGTGAAAATTACACCCGACGCACGTTACTTTCAAGTCATTTTTTTTTTGTTTGTGTTTATTGTCCTATAAAGTCTATGACTATGTAAAAGACAGGTAGGTCCTTTCTGCCTACAGGCCGGGAGTATCTATGCCTCGGGTAGTGTACTCCCTCCTATGCCCCCTTCACGACATCTTTCCAACAGTAATACCCCCACAGGTCTTCATTCGAGTACACACTAAGAGGAGCCGTTATCCCGTCATTATCTCACCTCTCCAGCCAACGAAACGATGGCCATTTACGGGTGTGTAGCTGCAGGGAAAAGTCTCAAAAACCACTGGGTGCGGGGCTCTCCTATGACGAAGAGGCCGGCCAGCCGGGCGCAGCAGACCTGTGTATACCTAAGAGCGTCTTTCAACCTTCCTAGCCTCCTCCTTCCTCTTTTCCTGATTCATGCCGCAGGACAAATCGAAGATCGTGAAAGGATGTCAGAAAAGTCTTGGTCGAGAGTGACTGTCGTGAAGGAGCCTAGCCTAGCATCCAAAAGTCGTTACGGACGTGGGGTCGTCGGGTAACTCATGTATTTCAGATGCCCTCCTGGCTAGTAGATTCGGAAGTATAGATTAGAAGGGACGATATTTTTGACGAGTCGAAATCTGCTTGTCTTGAGGGCGGAAGGGTCTTTTACTTTGCTTTCGTGGACTTTTTGTTCGCCCGCCGGTAGGTAGCACATGTTGTAATATGACGAGGGCTTCTCTAACTACCGTTGTAGCGTTTGGTACCGCATTATCCTTCCTCATTCCTAGCATCATTATCGTCGTCGTGGTCGTCTTATGTGTTATCGGAAGCGTATCTTTGACGGAGGGGGAGATAACTCAGCTCAAAGTTGAAAAGGTGTTACTCAATCTCGGCTCTGCAGACTCTACCGTGAGAGCTGGAGGTTCGTAGGGGACACCACTGACAGGTGTTGAGAATAGTCCCCCACTTTCAAGTCATTGTTTGTACGTCTTTGCTCTATAATTTCCAGGCCCAAGTGGGGAACTATCCTGTCATGGAGAACTATAAACACGCACTTAATCAATCACAAAAATCTGATGTCTTACATTCTCCTCGCAAAAAATTTAAAAAATGATTCAAATCCTTTCAAATCTATCTCTTTCACGTGTGTAGATTTTTTTTGGTGTATAATTGTTTCAGAATCCTGTATGCCTTTTCAAATTCTTTATTGAAAACCTCAATTCTTGTCGCACCTAAACATACGCACCCCTCAAACAAGTAGCCGCACTGCTCCACCAGTTTGTTGGACCAGATATCTATATTTGTCTTGTATTTACGATGGTGAGGGTAATTTATTCAGGCGATACATGGAAAGAGCAACAGTGATTGATTTGACCTTTACAACTCCGAATTTTGCAAATAGAATCAAGGACTAGCAAATCATGGGTGACATAGGATCTGATCATTATGGGATCCTGTTCACCCTGGAGACTCCTTCAAATCCCCAGCTCAGAAGTCAATATCGATTAAAATTAAATGTTCAACCTGAAGACTGGGGAACATTTTTCAGAATTCTACAAGAATAAGTCTGGAACAACTCTGTCCTCTCATACAAACCAGTGAAATTCAATACCTAATGACCGGCACTCATCTGCCATCAAACTTGCTAGACCAGGCAGCCAATGAACTCATCAACTGCATCACCGAGGCTTCAAGGGCATGTATGTCAATGAAATCATTTCACCATACAGAAAAGCCCTGGTGGAATATAAATTGAAGTTTATGAGGAAAGATATGGCAAGGAAATAAAAAATACTTATATATAATAAGGATGGATTGCTTGTCAAAAATTCTTTTTAGAGGCCAGGAATAAATACTTCTCAGCCATCAAAGTAGCCAAGAAAGATCATTGGAACAAATTCCTCGAAAAAGAGGATGCTCAATCCATATTTGAGACCATTTCTAACACCAATGATAGTCAAAAAAGGGGTGTTCCATCAATCAGGTCAGCAGACAACCAGTTAGAGGAATCTTTTGTGGGAAAGTGCAAGGCCTTTCGTAATGCACGTGTCCCCTCTCTTTCTCATGCTGATGGAGTTGAATAGAATACTGACCAGCCAGGTGGTTGGACTTGGCCCACATTGGAATGGTCAGAGCTAGAAAGAGCTTTCTCGACTAACATCAAAGGTACTACACCTGGACTAGATAGTATAAGCCATCAATAATTAGCCAAGCCTATCTAGCTATCACAAATATGTTCTTCTGGCTTTATTTCGGCCTTTTTAAGGTGAGATATCATCCTCAATGCTAGAAGCAGGCAACGGGATCATCCTTCAAAAGCAATCAAAGCCAGACTACTCCCAGCCCAGACCAAACAGAGTTATCTCCTTTCTCAATTGTCTTGGCAAGGTCATGGAGAGTGATTGGCCAGGAATCTAGGGTATCTGACAGAGACATCTGTGAAGAGTACAAGATGAGTTCGCATATCGAGGAACCAAGAGTCCAAGAGTTCGATAGTTCAAGAGTTCAACATATGATTCAATAATGTCTAAAGAGTCCCTAAGAATACAAGACCATGATCTGCCGAACCAAAGTCATCCTATATACCCATTATATATTCCTCTCTATTGTTCTCGAACTTTTCAGTATACCCTCAGACAAAATACAATAGTCTAGACAAGTACAGATCAGAATAGAACAGATTAGGGTAGAATATAGTAAAATGGCATGTATATCTTCGTACATGGTTCCTACTGATTTAGAATAGGCCCTTGGTTCGTGACAACATTAGGATTGATGGATCCTTCCCAGATCGGAGGGCGGCTGAAGAATTCAGCCATAGATGAAGCACTTCTTCTCACCAATGAATTATAAATTAATAAACAACTTATCAAGGTCACATCAGCCCTATTCTTGGATGTGAAGGAGGCTTTTGATATGTAGTTCGCAATCAGTTCCTTTTAATAATGCAAAAATTATAGCTACCTATCAATTTGATTGCCTCCACTGGTTCTTTCTTTGAGGGAAGAAGTCCACAACTCTCATTAGATGTAGAAAAGAAGAAATTAGTGATATAAAGAGAAGTATTTCCAGGGAAGTCCTGTATCACCAATCCTATTCCTCATCTATAGTCAAAACTTATTCAGAAGAAATGCTGTCAAAGTTATCTCTTACATGGATGGCATTACCTTAACAGCAGCATCATTCAGTCTAAAGAAAAATATTAAGATTCTTGAAAGGGAAGCAACTCAAATACTTGAGTTGGGAAACAAAAATACAGTCCAGTTTTATCTTTCAAAGATAGAGCTATGAATTTCACTAAAAAGTGCAATTCAACTACCTAATAGCGAAATTCTTAAACGAGTGGAACCATTGCAATGGCTTGGCATCTGGTTTGACCCTGAATTGATATTCAAGAAAAATGTCCAGGTCAGATCATCTCAATCAGTACATACATTACATAGGATGGCAGGGCTTGCCAACACAGAGAGGGGCCTCTCACCAGCTACTCTTCGACAAATTCATCTTGCCTGTGTCACCAGAACAGTTGATTATGGATCCGTTATCTGGTGGAAAGGTCAAGAATATATAGCAAAATCTCTCCAGAAAATACAGAACCTAGCCTTAAGAAAGATACAGAGGGTGTTGAAGACAGCACCTGTTCTCCCCATGGAGATAGAAGCAGCTCTTACACCGACAAGAATCAGGCTCTGTAAAAACATGAGGCAGTATGCATTTCGCCTCACCAAACTCTCAAAGTTCCATCCGGTAGAAATGGAAGTAGATTCAGACCATGATTTACCAAAGCTTACATAGCTTGGTGGAATTAGTAAATTAATTGAAAGCCTGGTGGATTTTAATACTTTGGAGCAGATCAAACCATTTAATTTCAAACCGTGGAGGTAGGCCCTCTCCTATTCAATAACAATCGAGGGGATCCCGAAGGGAGAAGCAGCAAATATGCATCAATCTTTGCTCCAGTAGACTGACTGGTCCTCTGCTACATTCATTTACACAGATTCCTTGTTTATGGCAGATAGAACTGGTGTTGGAGTCAGCTTTGCAGCTACCGGGAGTTGCAGCAGAATTCAACGTCAATATCAAACTAACATAGGGCCAGAGGCCATGGTTTACTATGGAGAACTGGAAGCAATCACCCTAGCTATGAAGTATGCATGCTCAGCCCGGATTGAGCTTCTATATTTTCACTGATAACCAAGCAGCCCTTCTGTGATGACTGTCAAGCCTAAGAATTCCTATGGCCTACGCTCTCTAGCGCAGGCAATTATACGAAGGAAGCTTCCTTGGTAGACCCTGCATGACAGGAAACTTGGAGGATTTACATTGAACCTTGTTGAAACATACTGAGAGTTCATGAGGGTTACAGGAGTATCAAGGATCTTCTAGGTAATTATCGGAGAGTCTGAGTTATCAAGTCATAGAGAGAACCTTCTCGAAGGGGGATATTTCAGACTATACATATAGGTAGTCATTAAGTACAGGAATTCTCTCTACAGAAAATTATAATTAAAATACTGTACCGTTAAGATCGCTCACAAATTTTGTAATGAAACCGTGACTCCTTCACAGACTCCAGACAATCCTGGACAGGCTTGTTGGCTTAGGGCAATAGAAGCTAAACCAACCACACAAGGCAAATAATCTTTCATACAGCTTCATCGGATACCAGGCCACTCGGGAATTGAGAGGAATGAGATGGCAGAAAAACTGAGCAAGAAAGCATCACACATTGCACCAGAGGATGATGAAACTAGTTATTCCACGGCTAGACATCTAGTACAAATAAGGCTTCAACCGCAATGGTTGGATTATCTCCAAAAGTGCGACCAACAATTACAGAGTCCACCATTATACAGGGAAATATTCAGTTGAAAAAATAATCATCAAATAATCTTAGCGTGAGGAGTGGGAAGGAAAGGGACCATTGCATTCTTTCAACTAAAAAGTGGCCATGGTTATAATAGCCCCCATGTCTAGCAGCGAGGGCAGAGGAACGGTGACGGGCGTAGAAGTGGGAGGCAACTCGGCCCTAGACTATGGCTGAGCTCCGAAGATTGGGATCGAGAAGGCACGTGTATCAGCGGGGAGGCAGCACTCGGAGGGGATGCAGGTTGGAGAAGCAGTGTGAATAGTTGCAAAAGGCAAGAGGTGAAGAGAGGGGCGGGACGAGGCGAGGCAAATACGGGGCTAGGGCAAGGCCCTCGATGTCGATTGCAAAAAGATTCATGCTGGGCCACATGGAAAAACACGTAGATTTTGGCAGGGTTTTGCGTAGTTTTGCCATGCCTTCATGGCCATAGACTCAATTAAGACTTGAGCTTGATTCTAATCTCGTATTTGCGCGTCAGCAGCCTTTTTATCAGGCCCCAACCTCAATGACCAGAATGGCGTCAAGCTATCTGCCTCCTCTGGTAGCATCTCTGGCCGAGTGCTGTCCTGTGTGGTCTATGGGGATTGCACTAGATGGGAGTGGCAGCTGTGTCGGGTATAATTCAGTGCACAGACACTTCAATCTTGTTCATGGGGAATTCTTCGCAGTAGCTTTGCTTGGTCTTCAATACGCACCATCTCACCATAAGGTTCTCACGTCCTGCACGTAATGCTAAGTAGGAACTTCAGCTCATTGACTACGGAAAGCTCATAATCACACACCCAGCGCCGCCAAAGGCTAGCGGGCCCGCACACGCTAATGAAGATCAAGACGAGACGCGACGTTAAAGGGCTTCTTCCGATGAATGAATGGTGGTGATGTTGGTATATCCCAAGTCGGATTGGCCAACTTGCAGCATTCGAAGCGGGTGAAGGAGGGCAAAGTATGGAAGTCATCCTGCTCTTCGAGTCTGGCCTGGTTCCAGCCCATCAAAATGCCGATCGGACGATGCAGCTGACAAAGTAGCTTGTCGCTCGCGAGCCAGTGCTGCGCTCAAATGGAGCTTGCTTGTGGGCTATTCGCAAAATTCCGAGGGAGCGCCTTAAAAGAGAGTCGGGGGATACGCACCCATGGGTTCACAGGGTCCAGTCTCCGCTCTCCGAGTAGCACAGCGAGGCATCAATCTTCGCTCATACTCACGTCTTGGCCCATTATGGCGGGGAAAGAGGCTGATATAGGTCCCGGTCGTCTGGCTAAATTCTCTGGACAGAATGGACTTGTGGGGGCTGGTCTGTTTACACATCTCCTGCCCAACCATCCGGGTCCGGAGTGATACGTTGCCAACGATGTTCAAGCTAGCTCGTACAGCTACCTCAACGCACGACTCATAGATGAGACTGTTTGCAATTTGAGAATATTGTCTGAGCTGAAATACAGCTATAGAGCCGGCCGCGGCAAAGCTCCTTCGGGCTCTTAGGCTCCCAGGCGAACCCAATGGACGTTTGCAGCCGGCCCATACCGCTCATGGATACACACTTTTCCCGCAGTTTCGGCATTTGGCGCGGCTGGATTCAGTTTTTCAGACTCTGAACTGTCATCGCATTCCTGAGCTTGCATGGAAGCTTGGCATAGCTCTCACCCTTTCCGGGAAATGCGTTGTTGGGATTTATCAGCAGTAAAGTGTTGGAAAATATACTCTGTACGATATTATATGGATGAATATGATGAAGTAAAGAAGACTTATTATATTTTACAACTATGGGAACATTGGACTTATACATCTAAGGGAGAAATTCCCGCTAGCCTCGTGTGCCTGTCAAACCTAGTGATGACTAGCCACCTCTCATCTACCATGATGAGCCAAGGTACACTGTAGTACGTAAATATCCAAACGTATAGGCGACAGTAGGCGCGATTAGCGTACTCAGGACATTTGTAGAGAGAGTCGATCTTGTCGGGAACCTGAGACGAAACAGGTAATGATTGAGTCATAAATTCGAGAGTCAGAATTTCCAACATAAAGCAACTTCATAACTTCTCATTTGACGGTGGGTGTAACAGATTCATCGTGCATAGTTGGGCTTTTGGCCAAGTTGATATTTTCAAGGGTGCAGAGTGGCTTGGGTGAGTTCTCGGTTGTTTGCAACGAATGCTGAGGCCTATCTTTTAATGTCTTGTGGCTCCTAACCATTAAGGATTTTGCCTCAACCACGGCACTTGGACGTGAACGGTAGAGGTAGACACTGGCGGAGTAAGGCAAGCCACGAGTGTGTAGTCAAGTAAACATCCCTGAGGACTTTACCGCCGAAAGAAGCCATGAAGTCATGACAGGGAGCTCAACGTCTGAATCATAGGTACTTTTGGCCACAATCGGAAAGACCTACGTATCCTGGTATATTTGTCGACTCAGTAGGATGATAAACAAGCAGCTGACAAGGATGAATCCTTCGACTTCCAGTGGTGCTGGTGTAACCGCTTAGTATTCTCTATGTATCTAGGATGGCCAAGGAGAATCACACGTCGTCGATGTCGAAAGCAAATAAAAGCATATCCATAATCAACAAATTCTTATCAATGTCGGTCTTGTCAAAGTCGCGCGAGCCCTCTAACTTTATCTTACTACACTACCTCGCCTCAACGACGGATCAAGAAGTTAATCCAATTGTAGCCGGAAATTTGCCTCATCAATGATCGGCCATCATCCACTAATAAATTTACGATTCCACATATACGCAAAAGGAGGAAACTAAGTCACAACACATAAAGCTCGGGTCTTGGTCTATGAGGGATCGTTGTTCCAATGAGCTTCACATCTTGAAGGAGGACAGGCAGCCGGGACGTGGGACAAGCGAGTAACGGGGTCACAAATGGGCATGTTGGGACTGATATTTCGGGGAGATTTGACTTTATAATATTTTTGGACGCCAAGGCTGAGACTTTAGACAGTGCTACTGACACCTTAAAATCAGAATACACCACGCTTGCTATGGTAGATGGTGGTGTGATGAAATAACTCTGCTCACTACGACGACGGTTGGCGCGAGTCGAGGCGTAGTCGTAGATATTGTTTTTTTAGGGGATAACGTTGGAGAATTCAGGCCAGGCGCAGGAACTTTCCTGATTTCTCTCAAGTCCATTCCAAAGACCTGCCTCCTGGACCCATGGGCCACAATTTTTTGTTCTCTAGGGGGTAAATATATAGTGGTTGGTTTATATTTAGTGACCGACTGAGGCCTGAGAATAATCGATGAGGGGCGTGATCATATGAATTAGGATGTGCTTGGTCTTACTTGTAGACTTGATGAGACTTTGGTGGGAATCGATCTCATTGGGAGTGAAATTTGACATGGTAGAGTATTTTGAAACATTGTCTCGTTGGACAACTTCTTTGGTATTGCGAAATACGACTGGACATGGCTGTGAGGGGTCCAATTGGATCAGCTGTGTTGATCCAGTGATGTGATCATATGGGACTTGTTACGTATAAGGTTATGACATAATTATGAATCCGCGCATAGTCTGCATCCGAATTCTGGCTAGGTTTGCTCGGGATCCACAGTGTTAAGTGAGTGGAAGGCTGCTTGCGCGCTTGTGTAGTCGTGATGGGGTGAAAAAGGAAACCTTCGACCCGGCCCGAATACCATGAGGGTAAATGTCTAGTGCATAGATGCTTGCCATCCAGGTCTTGGATGCCAACTTGCATGAACCAATAGAGACGCGAGTAGATGGCAGTAATTGATCTGTTTGATGTAGCTTCCTGAATAAGCTACGCCGCTATAGTGCACAAAGACCTCTCAAAGTCTCGGCAAGAGACGCAGCTACCCTGGCATCAACCCACTACTTTGGTAGAGGCGGCGTGTGGCATACACGATCCGCCAACCTGCGCCAGAGGAAGAAACCCAGAGGCCAGCCATGACAATGAGAGAGCGAAGTTTAAAGATAAACCATTGGAACTTTAAGGATGTAGCTAGTATCTTAATTGTAGATTCTAGGAGTCCTCTACAGTCATTGACTCAGGACTATAATACAAATCTAATCTAGAGGCCAGCTTTTCATTTCACAGCGCCAGAGCAATTTTACATAGTCTCTACGTCATGGATACTTTTCCTTATTCATAGAGCGAGGGCAACTCAGACCGTATCCCTCACCTTTGCAGGGTCGGCCTGCCGTTTCGCTCCTGCGCAGCAGAACTCAATGAGTTAGTGTTGAGCGTCAAAAACCTCCACACTTCGTCCGCGCGTCGGGATTCAACACTTCTCAACAATTCTCAACAAAAAGGCTTCGACTTTCATCGACAGAGTGCAAAGTGCAGGGCCAAGTAGACCAACATTCACTGGCGACCGATGGTAGTCTGTGATTGCAGTGGCTGGAGGACAAAGACTGAAATATCCACTCGGAGGGGCATTGGGCTGAAATTCACTCAAACCTAATAGGTTGGCCCTGAGGGCGTCGATTCACCTCCCAACTATATCAATATTCCACTCCCACCAAATCTGAAACACGCCAAATCCTTCTCAATTCTACGGGCAAAACTTGCTTCATTGAGCGTATGTCACAACTAGATAGCTGAATACTCATCAACCTTTTTAAAAGAGAACTTGGGTCGTTGTCCCCTGGTTCCTGTATACAAGCTCAAAGTGCCAACCGTGACAGCTGAATTATGCCTGCTCGTTTTTTTTGAAAATTGAGGCCGTATCCAGTTCATTAGCTATCAAAAATTATCAGTGCTTGATGTATATTCCGAATAACTTGGCTGTTAGTCACTCATTCTCTGGATTTTGTCTACAAATACCACAACGAGCCATGTTTGACTACCCACCTCATCTGTCCTCGTCCGCGAAGCCATTTTTTGGAGTACTAAAGTTCGTCTGTATAGCAACTACGCAGGCTCTGCTCTGACGTCCACCTGCATGATTTCCCTACACTTATCAAGTAATAACAAGACTTGCGTATGCAGCTCGAAATCGTGAGATATATTTGGTTATTCCACTGAATCTAACAATGTGCTCAACTATACCTATCCCGTGACTGAT
Organism: Blumeria hordei DH14; assembly: GCA_900239735.1. NCBI lineage: Eukaryota > Fungi > Ascomycota > Leotiomycetes > Helotiales > Erysiphaceae > Blumeria > Blumeria hordei. The sequence continues at coordinate 2,045,571 of OENG01000025.1, read as the reverse complement.
CTTTTTCGCTAAGCAAGAATCCTACATCATTAATGGCTACAGTGAAGCCGTCGCGTGAAGTCAGAAGATGAATCAATCAAACTGATCTATCTCAGCGTGTAGATGATTCTTTATTCCGTGGCAACACGCAACGTTAATGACGGGAGCCAATCTCAAAAAGATGCTTGATGAATCATGATTATGATGACTGTTCAGGTATATCAGCTACCCCGGGGCGTGATTGCGCTTCTCGTCATGCAAGTGTATGAAACTTTCCAGGTATGGTACGTCATTAATGACTCTTTTGACTCCCAACACACTCATACCCTGGACTGCATTCGCAAACATTACTACAGAGTATATATGCCTACACAAACAGTCGAACCTCCTCCGTCAGTAGCCATTAAAGAGAAGCTTCAAAACCTTTGATTATCCAATCATACCTTCATAATCTATGCATACCAACACATGAGAAATATAAGCGTCCACCTAGAGGCCAGATAAGGCTAGAGACCAAGTTGACGAGAGATCTGGCCATCAAAAACGAGGATGTGATAGGACGTTCTTAATGTATTTGGGAGTGAAGGGTTGACATGGCGGAGTGTCTTGGACTATTGCGACGAACCAACTTTGCTTTCACGAAATTTGGCAGAGAGAATGTTGCACTTGCAGGCTTGTAGACACACCGCGTGTGAGTGTTCAATCTTTGCCCCCTGTGTAATGGAACCAGTAGAACTCGAAATAGACATCGTGCTCCTTGGAACATATCTGTGCATCCATAAAATTGTGCTTGATATCGTTCGCATCATCGCCTGATGTCGGACCTGCCCATATCACCTGTCAAGTCTTTGGACCTCCCAACAGAGCTGGTCATGAGATTATACCAATAATCGCAGCCATCAACACCCTTTCCGCAATTCAGCTGCCAAGTCGAACCTATTTTGCATCGAGGCGGATAATGGGATGTCTCCTGTCTGCCACCGTCTTTGCAGCTGGTATTTTCAAAGACAAATTTACGATGGTTTAATGCAAAGTCACCTTGATCTGATCGTCAAAAAGCTGGGCCGGAAAGTCTGACCACTGTTACCTCGGATGGCTTATGTTGACGCCAAGTTACCGTACTAGAAATGAGTGTGGCTGTCATTTACACATTAGCACCAGTGGGGGGACGAAGGCTATACACCTGTCAGTAGTGTCCTGTACGAATATACGAGTAAAAAACCCCCCAGGGCCGAGATTCAGTCACGAAAAAGGTAAGGATAAACCATATTTGATGGATTGCCGGCTTGAATGAGTTGTACTCGGTGTTCTGGTCGACAAATCTGTCGACAGTGATTTCACAACCGCAGGAAAGTCTAACAAAAATCATCACCACCAACTTACGATTCACAATTTAGCCTATGTCTCTCTAGGAAATCTGTACTAACCATCGACATCTCTCTAATTCATTATGAATATGCGACGAAGCATTTCTCGGTCGATCCTAAACCTGCGATCCACCTCCACACTCTTTACACCAAATGCCTACACGCGCCCTGATGTTGAAATTCATGATGGAAACGTAGCATGTACAAAGAATTCTAAGGGGGAATGCATACCTAGGGGATCATACAGATCTCCAATGACGACAAAGACCAAACGTTACGATGAGGGGATGCAAGGCTATAGCAACGCTGGGATCAAGGACGACGTATATACTTCGGAGTCAAGGAGAATGTCAAGGGCTTGGGTGCGCGGTAGCAGAGGCCGAGGATAAATTTGCACTACAGCGTACACAGCGGGTTTCTGGGCGATCAGGCATGGAATGATTGAACACATGGGTCAAATCTGGGGTGCTTCGAACATTCGGGTGGGAGGAGTTTTATTTTACTTAAATAGTACTTGAACTGATTCACCCCAGCCCTACTAGTGCTCAAGGTCCCATTGGAGTGCGGAGGGCGCCAATTTCCAAGTACTTTAATCTACCAACTAGTACTACTAACGCCAGTTCATTATCTAAATGAGGGGAGTTGATTGTCAAATGAGAGTCTGGCCGTCAGGAAGGGTGTGGAGAGCAGCCGGGTGGCTCTTATCGGCCACTTGACACTCGCAGTCCTCGGCGTAGTCTTGCATTCTACTGACCTACACGTTAATAAATGCCGCGACGATATGCAGTCTGCTCATTCCTACTAAAAGAAAAAAACAAAACGTCCGACTCGAATCTAAATTTTTCCGAAAATGCCATGGTGTAGCGAGCACATTGAGACTGGCTCATGCCTACAGGAATATAAATTGCCCAAAGGCGATAACCTCACTGGTTTACATCAGGACCTGCCTCGAGCAGCAAAAGGTCAAAATTTCCCGTCAGGACCCAAGAGTCTGGCTATTGCTCCTCCAAATCCAGAGAAAATCGGTTCGTCCATATCGCAGGTTACACGCAGTAGATGTCCCGACCGTAGATGGTGAGAGCAATTTAACATATGCAACATGCTAGAGATGCTTTGCAGGTAGTAAAAATAGGGGCAGGATTGACCTCCTGTACGCGTTGTCCTCTTCGACCCTGGGAGTGAAGTATTTTCCCCGAGCCGAGTTCAGTCAAATCTTGCCATAACAAAATATTTGGCCGACAAGTCGAAGTTTCAAGAGTCTAGACGAGGCGAAAAAGCCGAATTCTTCAGCTTCCAGTGGTGCCGGTGTAATCCCTCAATATGCTCTGCATATCTTGGATAGCCAAGAACAATCGCATCTGGATCGAAGTCGAAAGCAACCTCAAGCATATCTCCATTTGATGACCTCTCGACGATTCCTCAACCTCTTTCCAACCACGCCTCATCTCGCCTCAACAACCAGTAAAGAAGTTGCTCCAATTGCACACAGAAGCTTGTCCCATTAATTACCGGCCATCACCGACTACATATTTACGACGCTACGTATACCCGCAAGGAGGAAATTAAGTCATAATATACAAAGCTCGGGTCATGGTTTATGGGGGACCGTTGCTCTAATGGGGCTCTACATCTTGAGGAAGGATAGGCAGCTGAGATGTGGTGTGAGAGAGGGAAAATGTCTTTGAAGACCATGCTGGGACTGACATTTTCGAGGGGTTTTCATCATTGGAACGTTTGTGGGCGCCAAGACTGAGATTTCGGCTAATTAGCCAGGAGGGCTTCAATTGTCGATGAGTCAACGGCACTCCCAGCGCCCCGGAAGGCACGGAAAAAGTTGGGCTAAGCTACTACACACCGATCACGCTCTGTCAAGACTTTCCGAAATTTCAGCACGACTTTTGGGAAGGAGGCTAGAAAGGCAAGAAGTAGATTTCTGGAGGTACCCACGAGTCCGGAGCGCCCAGCTAGCCGGCCTCTTTGAAGGCTTCATGTGGGTCAGTATGTCTTCGGATCTAGTCCTGATTTCGGTATCAGGAGAGCTGCGCACCCAGTGCTTTTGGCGATTTTTCCCGGCTGCCATACACCCGCAAATGCCCATCGTTTCGTTGGCTGGAGAGGGGAGATAGTTAAGGTCATAGCGCTCCTCTAAGTGTATGATCAAATGAGGGCTTGTGAGGGGTGGTGCTGTTCGAGGGGAGTTGCATGGGAGGCATAGGAGGGGATACATCACTGGCATTAGTATCCTTGGCCTCTAGGCAGAGAGGACCTGCATGTCCTACGTAGTCATAGACTCAGACCGGACCATGAAATGAATCAATCCTGCGGAAATCATGAACCCTCGCTCATTGAGGTCGTAGGGCTCAATCATTCACGTTGCTACCAAACTGAGACCAAGGACATATTTGTAGTCGGGTGTGTCGCAACAACATGGCCTTCATGATAGCCCCATTTATTCAAACTTCCAGTAATTTCGCAATATCTTCTTTCGTCACTTGGCCACGCTCCTAGATGAATCAAGAAGCTGTGAGGCATTCATGCATGTCGCATGAATCAATGCTAGTAAATAATAGTGAACGTCCGGCATAAATTCTCACCTCCAGATATATCTAGCAGAAGAGGGTCCCTACCTTTGCCGTGTACATACAGAGTTCTAATCATGATAAATCGATTTACTTCACAATATTAAGGCTATATGCTAGGTAATTCCCACGATTAGCTACGTCTCAGATTCGACCCCTTTCATGCTAGCGCAATCAACGTAGAGTCCATGGATCAATCCTGCAACATAAATTTGTCAAAAAAGGCAGTAGCATGGGAAGATCATTCTTTTGAGAATATGTTTAGAAAATTAATATAGAGAGTCTAGAGGGCCCATTATTCCTAGTTTTTCTTAATAAAGGCAGAGTTATACGTCCTAAGTCCAAAAAAGCTTCAAGGTGTAATTGGTTTTGAGCCACAAAATTTTATCTAAAATCAATAGAACCAGCTCAAACCTAATACACGGGGTCATGTGAGTTGTTTTTTTGGCTATTGGTTTTAAACTTATAAACACGAATCAAGGGATTTCACTGACTTAATCTTCCAATAATTCCACGAAATCAATACATAGTCGGATGTTAGGGTGTCCGAGAAGACTTGTCTTATTCAAATTAGCACTTTATTTTGTAGCGCTCTTTTGTCATATAGGAAGCCTCAAAAACAAACAGGTTGATTTACCTTCATAAGAAGAGCTATTGGCTACAAGTTAGAAACGTTGAGCTCCAATCACAAATAGCAAAACCTCGTTTCGCTCCATGATCACTAACAAAAGCTCTCTGCAAAATATTTATGTCCGCGTTAATTGATTGATAGCTAGCTTTGTCACATAGCTTCAAATAGTGTTATAATTACTTTTCTTTTATTACATGTGAGATCAATTCACTTGATAGCAAAACATATAATTGTATCATCGAAGATAGTATACTTGATAACCCGGACGGTGGGTTACACTGTACTCGCACTCATATCCCGGCATTTTTTCGTCAATGAATTTCAATCCTTGATAAGTGTTGGTTGTACTGCTGCACAGAGGTTCGTCAAGCTTGACTATTATGTTTAGAAATTTTGAGATTTTGGGTTGGGGTTCCGAAAATTGATAGCGTAGGCTCCTAAAATCCATCGACCAGACAGTTATCCCTATCGGAGGTATCAATTTTATCCTTGTTGTTTAGACCTTTGTTTAGATTTTAGACAGCTTGAATAGTACTAAGCTAGAATCGTAGTAGTTGGTTCTAGGTTGGCCAGGTAAAATGTGGCTTGAGATCGAATGTTGATAAAGTTCTGACAGCGGTCAATATTTTGGAGATGTTTCATCATCAAAAATTTGATTGCCATATCTGATGTAGGTCACTTCTATTCCCATAATAGGTTTTATAGGAATTTTGTATGACGACTTCATTGAATGTCTTGCCTGCTTCACTCGGAAGCTTCTCAACAGTTGAGCAAATTTTTGATAACTGCTAAAGTTGACCATTTCGTCTTAATAGAATCTTTCATTTCCTGAGCCAAACTTATCAAACAAACGCCATCCTCTGTGCTAAAAATTCCGAAGCCAGCGGGAATTTGTACAAACTGTACTACACCATAAATGATTCGCCACAACCACATTGCTCCTCTACCTTGGTATTAGCCATCACGCTGAGCTTATCACTTCGGGGTGCTTACTTATATTGGGATTTTTAAACACAAATCTCTGGCTCAGTTTGTCTTGCTCCCAATCCATTTCAGACCCGATTATGCTGAAGAGTGCTTTGCCATCTATAATAACTTTCACACCATCTTGCTCAACTTCCTCGTCGAAAGGGCCAGGTTTATCGACGTACTCAAGATGATATGCTAGGCCACTGCATCCGCGATTTCGGACGCCAATCTTGATTAGCTTTGGCGATGGAAGATCGAGAAGAGTTCGAAGTTGTTTGACAGCAGCCTGAGAGAGCGAAATAGCAGCTCTTTTAGCACGGAGTTTCGGTCGAGGTTTAGATCCAGCTGGCGTAGGATGATTCGTTGTAGATATTGTCGTTTGTTCCTCTCTTCCCGACTGAATTTGGTTAAGCTCCTTAACTAGGCCCAGATCATGCACATGTTTTGGGGTATTATATGTATGATTTATAGAGTCGTTTGTCTTAGATATTCCTTCCAAAGTGGCTCCATCGGATTTTTCAGCTAACTGAGCCTGTAAGAGATCTGGCAACGTTCCAATCGGATAAGTTGAGCTTGATTGAATCTCGCGTTTGTAACACTTTTGAGAGTTTGCAAAAGTTAAATTTCGTAGTATAAGATTGCAAGAGTGTGAGGATAAGATTCCGGAGGCAAGTCTAGAGATATTGGTAGCCGATAAATTCGCTGGAGTTAAGATACGAGATGCCGCCATTCGTCACGTCAAAGTACCAAAACTACAGTCTGGCAGAATTCTGAAACTATTCGTGCTGGGATCGGAGGGAGAAAAGGAATTATAAAACCAGCTTGTTCTGATTGATGTGCGATTGTTGACAGCAACAGAGTAGTTCAGAAGGTGTCAAGACTAGAGCCTATTTGGCCTGGCCAATGATATGAGAGACGTTTACAACCACTCTAAAGTTAGGCCAAACAGGGCCTATCCTTACTCAGATAGGTTCTCCTCAACGTGGGTTTTCATCCCAATATCCATATATTGTTACACTTGGTCTCCTTCAGCGTCTGAATGTACACGAGACGTAGGTTATTTCAGACCACAGTTCAAGGACACCTATGTGTCGATTAGTACTTCCTCTTCATCGCCTATTTGACAGTTTTCTCCAGTATTGCTACGTAATACAATTCCCCATGTGTTCACAAACGTGGTGACCTGCTCTTCCGAATTTCACTTCTCAGACCAACAGATTAGTGCTATTTGAGTGTAAAGGAGCTGGAAATTCCGCTATTACTGTGAGCCCTTTTCTCATCTACTATCGAAACACGACTTAACACTATGTTATGACAACACTCGTATCTTCTTGCAGGACAAAGGCAAAACAACTGTCCGCGGCATCCTCCACGAAACCATTGATGAATCGTTCCCCCTTAGCCAAAATTCCTTTACGACAAAGTGCTACATCAAAGATCCCGTCGAGATGTCGAGCGAGATAGCTGGTGTTGGCAAATTTTTAGTCGAAGATCTGACCTTTAAAGGTTTCATGAGTATACTGTCAGACAAATTCAATCATCTACGCCCCAGATTTGAACTTTATATAGGTTTTTAAATCTTTGATGTTCTTATTAAGACAACTGATAACAATCTCTTTCTCAATTTCTCCTGGAATATCTATTCCATCCAAAAACAATTCACCACCATCCTATGCACTCTAAAATGCTAGTTAGGCGAAACTCAGCACCTGTCAGTGGTGTTCCCCACGAACCTCCAGCTCTCACTCTAGGGTCTGTAGAGCCGGAATTGAGTAACAAAGTCCTCATTTCGATGATAATTCCCAATCGCTTTCGCGGTCTGTATCGTCTTCATCTCTCAATACAACCCCCTATCACCATTATCATGAAGCTAACTACGAACAGATCAGATGGTAGGGTCGAAGCCCTGAACACCACCGACCCTTGATCATGGAGGAAAAGCCATCCGATGAGTTTCCGGAGCGTACCCAGAATCCGATACGGAGACGGTGTATTGGATCAAGATGACCCCCGACTGTTACAAAGAAGGAAGACGTGGATAATATGCGCACCTCATGTGGGCTGGGGCTGCAGGTTTTTTGGGACTTTTTTTGGTAGAAGATATCGTAGAAAAGGTGGCCGAATTCCACGGGTAAATGTTAAGCTGAATGACTATTCATCACGGGCGATATATCAATGATCTTTCAAAAAATATGATAGGCAAGGAGCACTGTACAAGGTGTGGCCTGGATCAGAGAGGAGCCCTATGTGCTAGAAAGTCATAGATTTAAGTAGCACAATATACATACCTCTCTCTATCTCTATCACCGGTTGGAAATAGTACATTCCAGGAAATAATTAGGCGCCTTGGCCAGAACGCAATGTTCTAAATGATATGTCGGCGAGTTGCCATGCGTACTTCGTTGTTAGCAAATTGTCACATGACGAGTTGTTGGTGCGATTGGCCGAAGTAAAGACGAATGTAAGTCCGGTACTTCGACCGTATCTTCACTGCACACGATAGTTACATGAAGACGACTGTCCAATTTAAATTTTGATTGCGAGTATGCATCTACGATCTTAGAAAGTGTCTTTGTAGTTGTGCTATTTTAGCCTCAGACTATCTAGCACATTGGGCTCCTCTCTGATCCAGGCCGCACCTTGTACAGTGCTCCTTGCCTATCATATTTTTTGAAAGATCATTGATATATCGCCCGTGATGAATAGTCATTCAGCTTAACATTTACCCGTGGAATTCGGCCACCTTTTCTACGATATCTTCTACCAAAAAAAGTCCCAAAAAACCTGCAGCCCCAGCCACATGAGGTGCGCATATTATCCACGTCTTCCTTCTTTGTAACAGTCGGGGTCATCTTGATCCAATACACCGTCTCCGTATCGGATTCTGGGTACGCTCCGGAAACTCATCGGATGGCTTTTCCTCCATGATCAAGGGTCGGTGGTGTTCAGGGCTTCGACCCTACCATCTGATCTGTTCGTAGTTAGCTTCATGATAATGGTGATAGGGGGTTGTATTGAGAGATGAAGACGATACAGACCGCGAAAGCGATTGGGAATTATCATCGAAATGAGGACTTTGTTACTCGATTCCGGCTCTACAGACCCTAGAGTGAGAGCTGGAGGTTCGTGGGGAACACCACTGATAGGTGCTGAGAATAGTCCCCCTGCCCAATCGGAGTCTTTCGCCAGTTCCAGTTTCTAATAGCATTCTGGCAAAATTCTTTTTAAGCAACTGGGAGGTGACAATAAGTATCGTTAAATGGTTCGATCATACAGGATTCTACTTCACAACCTGCCCTAGAAATTATGGTTGAATAAATATAAGTAATAATTCTCCGTGCTATCACACTACACGTGGGAGTCTAGCTATAGAAAAGGATCAGAGTCTAGCACTTGGATCCCTGGGGAGAAAGTGTATCATTTAATGTTATCCATGTGGCGCGGATGCGACAGTAGGCGTTGCTTTACAGGTATATTAAGGGCTATTCATCTTTTGTCACGGAGTAGCGAGGGCGAAGATTCCAGGGTGGTAAGCACTGGCGTCTATTTCTATCATGAAGTAGGCAGTAGTGTGGATCCTGAAAAGATCTACATTATCACGTGTTGATCAGATTTTAGATTTACGGCGCATAGACAAAATCCTAGAGCCATTATGATCTCACAAGATCAGATCGCACTGGAGCTGAGGGGTAACAGAGTATTGATGTATATAGGCGCATAGATATCCTACATTTGGGGGAGATATAGAATTCACGTATTAGTCTCAAGCTCTACACAAGATCCGTTGTAGTTAGGAGCCACGAGACACCACGTGACAACATTTCATTCTTACACCCACACCCCGCCATTTACTAGCTAACCAACGCGCGCCCAGAAACCTCAGTAGTGGCCCCAATATCGGCTTGACTTTCCACTGGACGTGAAATCATTAGACAAAACAAACAAATAACCAATTCGAGAAATTCAATTATTCCAGAAAATTCTCTTTTTCCCATTTCCACCCTTGTCGAACTCGTCGCATCAAGTCTAAAATTGTGATCGAGCTCCAGGCATTTTCACTATGCCTCCTGTTCGTAAGAAGCGTCCAAACGTCATGTTGGACAACACAAGAGTCCGCCCGAGAGCTCTCATACAAGCGCTGGGCCTTGCCCAGTCTCTGAAGTGCGTAGAGATGAGTCAGGACTCAACTAAGGGGAAGGAAAAAGCCCTCCCCGCCGTCGCTCAGCCCGATACTGACATGATCGGGTCAGTTGAATGAATGAGTGAAATTTTATTCGTGATGATCACAAGCCCTGAACTCAAAGAGCATGGCATGGAGAAGATTAGCTTCTCTTCGACGACTATTTACGACCATAACTCAGTTTGACATTTGGACCACTCATGTAGTAGGTGGATTTGCTGATACCATTCGAGACCTTGGTGCTAGGGACTTTCACCCTTCCCTTAACCGTTAATACCCACCAAATGGAAAACAGGAAAATCCTTTGGCTACCCCAACGTGCTTTTGTCATCTTGTAGATAGCCGCCGCACGAGATATGGTCTCATAGTCCTCCCTTTCTCGAGAGGGGTGGGTGTCCAGGCTGCCCAAACTTTAATTCGGGGAGATGACGGCCAGGAGGCGGACCGAAACACTTTACATTGTTGCCTGTTTTTAGAGTGTCGGTTGCACTATCGGTAATCGTTGCCTCTGCGCCCACAGATACCCTTAAGTCGAAAACACTTAAAAAATGTGCGTCCCAGCATGCCAATTTGTGGCCTCTTCACTCGTTCGTCACACGTCCCAGCTGCCTGTCATCCCTCGAGATGTCAAGCCCCACTAGAGCAACGGTCAACCATAGGCCAAGACCCCAGCTTTGTAGATTATGACTTAATTTCCTACTCTCTGGTATACATGGCATCGTAATCTTGTAGTGGAAGATTGCCGGATTTTGATGAGGCAAGTGCCCGATTGCAATTGTAGAAACGCCATTATCGGTGTTTGAGGCGAGGTGGTGTAGTAAGATTGAGGTGGAGGATTCGCGTGAGGATGATGGGTCAAACATTTGTCGAGAAGTCGTCGATTTTAGACATGCTTGAGGTTGCTTTCGACTTCGACTCGGATGCATTTCTTCTTGGCTTTCTCAGACATGCAGAGCATACTGACCGATTAAACCGGCACCTCTGGAAGGTGATAATTCGTCCATGCCGGCACTCTCGCAATCGTAGTTTTGAATTTGGTTTCGTCTAGTCCGATTTGACGCCCTACAGGCCCATGCAGATGTCTACGAACTCTAATTTTACATGGGGGGAAACCTTTCTGCCAAAGACCCCCTCAACTTTTCAAATTGTCTACACCATCATGTTGTGTTACCTTCGAGAAGTGCAGTGAGTCGATGTTGAATTTTCAGAGTTCTTTCCAACTATCGAAAATAATCTCTTTCAAGACTGCACCTACTGTTCGCTTCACCTTTCCTATCTATTCTAAAGCCTCTCACGCTCATCCCAAATATATGCCTCATAGAGCTGTGTGCCATGACATGCTTCCTCCGGCGGGTGTAAATATCATTGACGGCGCATATTTGGGAGCCACTTAACGCCAGAAACCGATTTGTCGAGAGGTAAGGTCATACAAACGAGGACGTTCCAGGTCTTACTCGAAGACTCAGTGAGGATTTGGGGGAAAATGATCCCTTCGAGATTAAAATTTCGAATTATTATGGAGTGTTTGACCATTGCCTTGTGGCCTACCTTTTACGGAATCGCGAAGTTTGACTGAACTTGGCTCCGAGAGAACAATTCACTCCTAGATTCGTAGAGCATGCTGCGAACAGGTGTACGGTCTTTACTCTCCAATTATAACATCCTACAAAAGTAGAGACGTCGGTGACCTAATCTTGAGCTCTATGGCTGATTTTTGGCCTCGGATTTTAGGGTTACGGCAGCGACGAGCCAAGGCTGGAGGGGTGGATGGTCTACAAATTTTCTAAAATGGCAGGATTGTCATAAGGTTCAAGGAAAGCTACAATGGGGGGAGAAAAGGGATGAAACACTGTGGAGGTCTTATTGAGGCAACTGGACAAGGTGACTAATGAAGAGAAGGACAACTGGATGGGATGAGGCATACCTAAGACTGAATGGAAAAGCAAATTTAGAGATTGAGAGTGTGTCAGGGGTTTGGGTGCGTGGTGCTCGAATCTGAGGATAAAACTGCGTTTCGGCGCGTCAAAATCAGGTCCTCTGAACAGTTGAACTTGATATATTCACCTTTTGGATAAAGTTTAAGATAGTTTGGTCGTTCAGATATGAAGAGACTAATTCATTTTATTGTCATGGCTGAGTCTTTGACTACGTAGGACATGTAGCTCCTCTGTGCCTACAGGCCAAGGATACCTATGCCAGTAGTATATTCCCTCCTATGCCTCACACACAGCTCCCCTCAAACAACGCCACCCCTCACAAATCCTGATCCGATCATACACTTAGAGGAGCCCTTCGCCCTTCATTATCTCCCCTCTCCAGCCAACGAAACGATGGCTACTTGCGGGTGTATGGCAGCCGGTAAAAAATCACAAAAATCACTGGGTGCGGAGCTCTCCTAATACCGAAATCAGGACTAGATCCGAAGACATAGTGACCCACATGAAGCGTTCAAAGATGTCGGTCAGCTGGACGCTGCAGACTTGTGTGTACCTCGGGAAATTTACCCTCTGCCTTCCTAGCCTCCTTCCAACTGCTTCCCGAAGGTCGTGCTGAAATGTCAGAAAAGTCTTGACAGAGCGTGATTGCTGTATGGTAGCTTAGTCTAACTTCTTTTGTACCGTCCAGGGATCTGGGGAGTGCCTTTGACTCAAAGACGAAAGAAGTCCTCCTGGCTAATTAGCAGTAATCTCAGTCTTGGCGCCCACAAACGTCCCAAAGTTGAAAACTCCACGAAAATGTCAGTCCCAGCATGGTCTTCAAAGACATTTTCCCTCTCTCACACCACATCTCAGACGCCTATCCTCCCTCAAGATGTAGAGCCACATTAGAGCATCAGTCCCCCATAAACCATGACCCAGCTTTGTATATTATGACTTAATTTCCTCCTTGTGGGTATACGTAGCGTCGTAAATATTTAGAGAGTGGTGGCCGGTGATTAATGGGACAAGCTTCTGTGTGCAATTGGAGCAACTTCTTTATTGGTCGTTGAGTTGAGATGATGCGTGGTTGGAAAGAGGTCGAGGACTCGGATGATAATGGTAAGAAAGGAATTGTCGAGAGGTCATCAAATGGAGATATGCTTGAGGTTGCTTTCGACTTCGATTCGGATGCGATTCTTCTTGGCTATCCTAGATATGCAGAGCATATTGAGCGATTACACCGGCACCACTGGAAGCTGAAGAATTCGTCTTTGCCAGCTGAAGAGGTTTGTTGTACTTGCGTGGTCGTTAACCTGACCCAGACCGGCCCGACTCTTGCTCAATCTCCCATAGCACTGCGTAGGATGCCAATTTCCTAGTGTGTATATATGCATGCATAAAATATATTTACTGCTAAAGCTTTGGAAGTTGTCGGCCGTACAAACGCTGATGAATAGTGTTTTTCTAGGAGAAGGACACACCATATCATGGAGTGCTTTTCTTCTCCTTCGATAACATATGACTTGGGAGAAACGATGAGTTGCAACGAATGAAATAAAAAATTTAAACAGAGAGTATGACGTGTATGAGCATGGCCAATTTCTTGTAGGATTAGGTGGTATAAGGAGCTGCGGATTCATTGACAACAATGTTCTCCTAGCTAGTGTTGGGCTCAATCTCGTTCCTGCAAACTTAACGGCTAGAACTGAAAGTTTGTGGGTGACACCGATGACAGGTGTTGAGTCTTCATCTCTCAAAAATCACATTTCGCATGCATCATGTACCATTCTTCAGCGTATTTGAGCGTTTCATGCAGCTTAGGTCGAATCAGGCTAGCAAGTGAGGTTCATGAAAAGAGGCCTGAGATTATTAATGTCGTTTTTCGAAGCCCGACCGCCACGATCCAAATCCGGCATTGTCACGGGAGATTATTTGTTCGTTTGCGAGCCGCGTTTGGCAATCTCTGGAGCAAAATAATTTATATTCTAGTCGCATATAGTAGACATCTAGGAAGCAGACTTCGTATGCGCTCACCTGTCAGCAACTCCTGAACTTGCCAGAATGATCTGAGAGATGGAGCCATCACCTCTCACTCTACAAGCGCGTCCGGACGTCTTCCAACAGAAAGTTGTTTCTCTTTACCAACAACTATTCAAGGTGATAAAATGGGTCAAACTTCAGGATTCAGAGGTTGATATAGATAGGATGAGGACGAAGTCGAGACGACGGAGGGCTTCTGGAAGGAACTATTCCTCTTGAAACCAGACAAACCAGCGCTTCTGCAAGTGATTGATTCCCTAAGTCCGGAAGATCTATTACAATGTCAGGTTTGTCATTTGTCTCCTTTATTGCAAAAATTATTGTTATTAACAAAAACCATAGACACAGACACAGGAACTGTTCACGAGAGCCATAGGACACATCCAGCTCGGAATCGCTCCTGGAGATTCAAATGCTCTAGATGTAGGTCGGAGTTATGACCCACTACTTTATCGACGAAACTGAGAGAACAGACGTGCACTGCATTCCTAGCAGCTGTTTTATCAAAGAAATATACCAACCCTAGTTCCGATATTATCAATATATTGGCTGGTTTTGATCAGGTTGATGCAAGCTTTTCAGACTTTGTAGCTGCTCTTGACCAAACCATCAAGATGGGAAGATCTTGTAACTTTTCCGCATTTATGTTTCATTATACTAATAAAGTAATAGTGGATTTACGTCTTAAGGCTATAGAAGCCGCACTTTCAGTAGTCTCAGGCGCATATCAAACAAGCCTTCTTTCATACTTCACGCACCGTGACCTGTTCCCTTCCCTGATGAAGGTATGAAAAATACTTCAAATTAGGAAAGCGAAGTTGATTGGTTTAGCTTGTTCAAGAATCCCAAACTTTATCGCATCCAGTCGGCTCCTTCATACTTCTTGGACTGTTGGCGAACTACAATAAATTTGAGATACAAAACCCATACCAGCTTCGACTAGACGACTTTGTCAATGAATTAACGATACAGAAATTAATTAGATCTGTCGGATACACTTGTGCCAGCTTACGTGAGGATTATGTGGCCGTCCAGCACGACCTACCAGAAGGATGGTCGATAAGCAATACCTTGAGTATGATAGGGCTAGGAGTCTTAGCTCCTGTAAAACAAGCTACCCCAGCATATGACCCGGAAATCACAAGGGAAATGTTTGCAAAGCTGTACGTGTAGACAAAAATTTTAACCTTGCCGTATTAATTCGCTTATAGACCGGGCAGTGAGGCAGCTATTTTATTAGCTACCTATGATTTTGTGTACGCAAACAAGCTCTTTTGTTTAAACTTCGTTTCTCTTGGTGCTGAGAATGGTCAAGAGAACCCAATAAGTAGCTTTCTTTCCCTCGCTTCGTATCTTCTTCAGCACGCCCACACATCAATACGCACGGCACAGTATTCTCACCTCAGTCTCCTTATAATCTCACTTTTGGTTGAAGATAAAGCTCTTTGTGAGCGTCTTTGTGGTGAAGACACCAAGACAGCTGTCAGATTATGTCGTCAGAGATCTCCATATTTACCACATGTACCAGGGGAAAGAATAATTGCGACCAGTATATTAGATACGATGATAGATGGCATCAATCATAATTTAAGAAGACGCCTCGATGTAGATCTTTACATACTATGTTTAGGTGTCATTTCTCGGATCATATCGCAACTTTCGCGATCACGTTCCCGTCTAAAATACCACTGGTCAGAGCTTTTTAGATCGCTACTTTCTCTCGTCAGGTTTCTTACGACATATACAGCAGATCTGAAGAGCTCAAATTTTATCGAGAAACTACTCGATGATTTAGTAAATCTTTTAGCCTTATCGCTCTCTGCTGGAGAGTCATTTTTGCCGAATCCCGCATCATATGATGACTTGTTTTATAAAATTGTCGAAATTGGAGAGGTATTGGTTAAATTCCGGGACAACTATGGACTTGAAAAAAGGCCCACAAACTCTATTGATACTCTGATCAATGTCAGCACTCATTACAATCAGCTCTTACAAGATGGAGCATCGGGGCGTAGAGGGAGTCAGTTAACAAGTGCACAGGTAGCCGGCGTGATCAAGCAGGGATACGAAACGTTGAGTATACAAGCTAAAGAGGGTTTGGATAGCTGGACTAAGTATAGGGAAGCTGAAAAAAAGGCGTTTATGAAGAAAGTAGCCCGATGTGTGGTTACAGATATTAAAATCTATATTCGGTTAGAACTGATCAAATGAGGTAGTCTGATTGGTCGAGTGGCGGGGATGACACTTGCAAGGGTCGAGTTTTTTATGTAGCCGCGCTCACCTGCAGTATAACCTTGGCATAGACGCAGCTCGTAACGAGCTTCCGCCATTCAAAGGATACACGACATAGGAATATGAAACAGATATGGCTTCATATCCCCTAGAATTTATGACCGTCATACGAAAATCTGGTGTATTTCCACTATATCTACCTTTATATTTGGATCCATGAAACTAAAAGGACTAGCCATGGCTGCCAAGGAAAAATGAATTGATTGGTGGAGCTTTAAATTTCTCGAGAAGTCGATGCCCACAATACTCAGCGATACGCCGTGCTTGCTAATAGGACAGAATTGAATGATGTTTCAAATATAAACTAGCAGTACAACCTTGGCGATACGCTTCCTTTGCCACAGAAGCTCGAAGCTTACTCCTTTCTTCTCACCTGATTTCCCATTCTCCAATTGGGTGTTGAAACTTTGAGCATTTATCGAAAGCAATTCTAATGGGGTAAAAGCACAACAGTTCTAAAGAGCAGTTCAACGAAATGTTGGCAAACAAGAATTTCTCTGTCATCATCAGCTGCTTGAATGTAGGATGGCTAGGTTAGGGGAAATCCTCTAGATAGTTTCCGTTGCATTAGCGCCGCCGACGCTGGAATCAGCTAATTCTTACTCGCGTGGCTAAACTCATTCCCAACTCCTTGTGATTCTACCGGGTGCTTGGCCTGGAAATGATTGGGCTGTTCTCTTTACACACCATTTTTATCCCTCGATAAGTTCTATGATCTTAACGCCCTAGGGGCTATTTCAGACCTCACAATATTTGCCTGCAGCTGATCATTCTTTGTTTAAGGCGAACTATTGTTGAATTTAGATTGAATTGTTCGTGTGCATAGGCTAGCGAGACTATGCCGTTTCGAGCCTTGAAGTAATTCACTCACTAATACCCAATATCTAGTCAAGTCAGCTCTGGTCTATTGATTCGCTCAATCGTTTCTCTTATAAACATTGTCCTTCAAAACATCATTCTTTACCTAGCATGCCTTACATACCTGAATTTGAACCCTTCAACGGTTTCTCAATTACAATATCAACCACAAAGTGAGGGTATCAAAGATAACAGAAGTGAAAAACACCCCATTCTTAACGGCACGAACGACGCAATAATTTCTCACAATCTTGCACTATACTCAAAAATAAAATGTCTTTTCCACGCAAAATATGGGAAATAAGTTCACCGAAGTCTTTATCAGCAGAAAATCGGAGGCGTAGCGCATATCCCAATATTCCTATGTCACTAAATATTGGAACTAATAAGCAAGACAATTTCAACTTACTACCAGATAACTTACTCGCGACTCCGCCATATCTCGGACTTCGAGCTCGACTGTCCCAGATATGGGTTAATCAGTGGACAATTCTCTTACTGCTCATCCTTTGCCGTCTTCTACTAGTTACTAGAGATATCCAGAGTAACACAGAAACAGCCAAGGAGGAGGCTTTGCAGGCGTGTACAAGTGTAGAGAGTGTCGGGAGTGCTATGGCTTCTATGCCTCATTATCTTTCATCCGGGGTCAACAAACTCACCGCAAATACGATTACGCACACTGTTAATGGCCTCATGGATATGATGCTAGACAGTCTTGACGTGATGTCTAACATACTCCTTTTTGTTATCAACATGTTCACGCAGACCTACGCATGTCTAATCACTTTTGCCGTCACGGGGAGTCTATCGGCTACAATTGAATTAATTGAAAAGGTTGGCGATTACTTAAACGAAACTATCGGCCATATTACAACATCTCTAGCAAGTGATACAAAAGAATTTCAGGATGGCCTAAATGATATGCTAAAAAAAATACAAATCCCTCCATTCTTAAGCGGCACAAGGACAATCCCTAAAATAGACTTATCTGGATCTATAGATGCACTTCATACTATAAAAATTGATCCCTCTTCATTCAATGCGGAATTAAACAAGTTGAATGCTTCACTTCCAACTTTTGCTGATGTTCAGAATTTTACGAGTGATGTCATCAAACTACCGTTCACAAAATTAAAGACTCTCGTTAACGATTCAAGGCCGCTTTATACCTTTGACCATAATATCTTTTCAGTAGCGCCAAAGAAAGAATTGACTTTCTGTTCTGACAGTAATACAATTAATAATTTTTTTGACGATATCACTTCTTTGATTTTGAAGGGTAAGATTGCGCTAAGCATCTTTCTTAGCATACTTGCGGTGTTGCTTGGAATATTTATGGCCTTAAAGGAAGTTAGAGTATGGCGTAGGCTTCAAGATCATTCTCATTTTATCACTAATCACGCCCAAGACCGGCTAGACCTGATTTATATTTCCTCGCGCCTTCAGACCGCAACGGCTGGCATCCATATAGCATCAAAATTTTTTGCAACCCCAAAACGGCGTAACCTTGCTCGCTGGTTCATAGCTTACATTACATCGTTTCGGGCGCTGTTTCTCCTTTCACTTGGATTTTCTGGTCTATTCAGTTGTTTTTGTCAATATGTACTTCTACAGAGTGTCAAGAAAGAAGTGCCTCAAATCGCCGAGGAAATTGGAAACTTCACTGGAAAAATTTTTCAATCTCTCAACGATGCCTCAAAAGAATGGGCCATTGACTCTAACAATGTTATAGAAGGTATGAATTCGAGGATCAATAAAGATGTGCTTGGATGGGTTCAGGTAGGAACAGGTGCTGTTAACATGACTATAGACATGTTTACCCTCAAGATGAGTGAGGCGCTGAATACTACGTTTGGCGGAACAGTTCTCTATAAGCCTGTCCTAGAAGTTATGAATTGTTTGGTTGGTCTTAAGGTTGCTTCTGTACAGAAAGGCCTCACATGGGTACAGGAACATGCTCATGTCAAATTTCCAGAGCTTCAACCAGACGTCTTCTCACTCGGTGCCGCAACTAACCTCGCCTCTCCAAATTCTTTTCTTGCGTCACCAGGGAGTAATACGAGTGATAAGGTCACGTCTGCAGTCGCGAAGGTCATAAAAAAGCTTCAGGATGGTATTAGAGTTGAAGCTATTATATCATCTGTCTTAGTCATACTCTGGCTCGTTCTTGTATTAATGGCACTTGGTCGAGTCCTTATTGCGGATTCAAGGAAGGATTATCCGCGCTATCAAATAGACCCGCCTGACTATACTGATCAGAGTCATAACATCTCGATGAAAATCCGTCGTCCACAGAAAAGCCTCGCTAATCTCGGGACTGCACATCACATGGATGATGCCATGAGTAACGCCTACGATAAATGGGATCAGGAGCTAGAGAAATATGGTCAGGTTGCAGAACACCATTGTGTCACAAGCCCTGGGTTTGAGCGAAAGAGTAGTCATGGCTCAATGGCCGAGATCAAGCTTTAAAAATTCCGAGGTTCTTCCATTGATTTCCTCTAGTTCGCATATATGACTGCCCTCGTATGACTTGCGTTAGCCGCGTGATTTCTAGCCAGCCCCCGCCTCCGATTCTATCTCATGGATGTGGGATTAGTCGCCATAAGGTTGTAGGTGCGGATTCGCAAGGCCATTTAAACTACACGCGTGCTCGATGGTGAAACAACCTACATAAGATCGATCTACTTTTATACTAGGCTTGAGCCAGCAAATGGTGGCATGTAGGTATTTCGCTGCAAGGATTAGAGTCACGCGGTGATTTGAAGTGAGCACCACTGTGATAAGAGAATACTAGCCTGACGGCATCGGCTAGTATACCACAGAAGGGGACAAATTCAAGACGGCTTATAATCCTCAGTCTTCCGATCCAAATTATATCTCATATATCCTAAAGAACTATTTTGTGTGCTGGTTAGCTCACCTTTTTGCGGGGTTTGGCCTTTGGTTTTGCTTTGGCCCTTTTCTTGGCGGGGTTAGCCTCTTCAAGATCCTCCGCCTCTCGATTGCGTTTCTTTGTAGGCTTCTTTGCTGCTGGCTTTTTTGGCTGCTTAATATACTTGTCTTTCTTGAGGTCCGCACCAGCCTCATCTTCAACAGGTTCTGCGACGAAAGCTCCGTCGTCTTCTTCTTCGAATGCCTCTTCTAGATCAGGTGCTTCTTTAGTAATTCTGGTTGGCATGGCGACATTACTAGCTTTCATAAAGGGAAGTGGGTGTTTTCTCTGGTTATAGCTAGAAGAGGATAGAAGGTTAGAAGGACATCATAGGCTAGGGATAGCACGGGCTCTAAAAACTTACATTCGCGTAAAGGTAGCTTTAGTTTGAGTATCTATATGAACTTTCTCGAAATCCTGAGGTCCAATGCCGAGTTCCGTGATGTAGTCAAAATCATCTCTGGTGAGGAAATAGCTATCCATCAAGTCGATCACTTCGCTTACGCATTCTTTGCCCTCGTTCTCAAGTCGCTTGACAGTCTCGGCCCAGAGAACTGGGAGATACTGCTGGCGAATCTCATGCCGGGTTCCGGCCGTACGGAGACGCATATGTGCCTGTATTTCTTTCACGTAGCGAGCAAGTTTTTGATATTTACTATTATTACCGAGCCATTGCGTAAACGAAGTCCGCCCTGTCATGGCGCCCGAAACAAAGCTGGCTGGTCTTACGGCACTAAATACAGCATGAGTTGGCATGAGACTCCACTGTTGCTGAGATCCATGAATCATTCGATCCACCAAATCGCCATCGCTTATACTTTGAGCAGCATCGTCAATGAGCTGTAGAGCTTTTAGCTGTGCTTTTTTCCCCACGTATTCATTGACTAGAGAGGGTTTTGTGTTGAGGTAATTCTCCTGGACCATCAAATAACTGAACTCATGATCGTTAAAATAAAGCTCAATCTTATCATTCAGAGTAGCCTTGCTATTTGAAGTGAAAAGACCACCACCGAGTAACTTGTGACAAATATCCCAGGGCTTCAAGACAACGTGTTTCTCCCAGGCTTTGGACATTGCTTTGCTCTGATCGTAGTCCATAGCACTCTGGTCTAGTTTGGCTGCAGAAATCATGTTGATAATTTGTCGGATGTCTTTGTTACTACCCTCAATCAGAGCATCCATAACATTTGGTGCCATCTTAAGACCCTCTCTATGACAAATAGTCGCGACTCGTGACCGAACTTGCTCAACTGTAGGTCTTCGGAAGGGGATATCACACGTGATTATATCAAAAGGCTTCATTTTAGGAAGCCTTCGTTCATTGCAGATCAAGATCATAGGCACATTTGTCTTCCTACAAACTTGGGCTAAGGCGCCTACACCACCTCGATCACCAGCCGACATACCATCAACTTCATCCATAATTAAAAGTATGTTTTTCTTGCCGTCGGTGGTTGCCTTTCCATGCTCTGAAAAATAACCAAGAAGAGATTTGTTGTTCATGACCTCGCTGAGTCCGGATTCTACTAATTTTTTGCTTCGTGTGTCACTAGCATTGCCCTCGATAACATCGTACCCAGCAAGCTTAGCTGCCAGGTGAGCAGCTGTTGTTTTACCGATTCCTGGTGGTCCATGAATCATAATTGTCCGGTAGCCTCCAAGACCATCCGGACCTCTCTTCTGGAAGTTATACTTGTGTGCTATCTGCCACCCATTCAGCCAGTTTTGTATCTTTTCCACAGCTCCTTTGTTTCCACAAATTTGATTTATTGAAGTAGGGGCATACTTGCTTGTCCATAGTTGTGATAATGGTAGTACCTGCTTTTGATTCGATGGAATAGTGCCAGGTATTTTTGCTGCTGCCTCGGCTTCTTGAATCCTTTTTTTTTCCTGCAGTTCCATTTTTTTAGATTCAATTTCAATTTTCTCCATCTCTGCTTTCTTTTTAGCTTGGTGTTTTTCGGCAGCTTTGCTATCGCCCCCATTACTAGGCATCGCACGTATAAGTTCAAATAACCCTTCTTCGTCTATAGATTTTAAAGCGAGCTCTTTTATCTTTTTTAACTTGCTAGGGCCTGCTTCGCTTCCTAGAACCACAAAGTTTGTTCGGCGACTGGGGGCACCTGTGATTTTTCCTCCATATCGCTTTATGAGTACCTGAGCATCTTCCCGGGACAGTGTTTCTAGCATGCCAGTTAAGACAAACGTGAGACCGGCTAGGCAGTTTTCTTGACCCTTGGGTAATTTTTTTGTTTCGTTTGTAAAAACCGGATGACTGTACTCTTCTTGTCGTGCAAACTTCCAGTTGCTCTTGGCGTCAGGATCTTTTGGTGGGGGTGAAGGTGCACGGACAGTTGATATACTATCTAGGATAGCCTGGACCGACGAGGTTTCAGGTTCTTCATTTTTTGGGACCTTTGAGTTTTTTTGCATTTGTGGTTTCTGTTTTACAGGTATTACAGATTTCACAGTCGTGTTGAAATCTTGGCCATCAGATTTGATCTCGACAGATGCTTGCTTTTTGCGACTAGTATTTTTGACTGTAGTCTCAGCACTTAGAGTATCATCTTTCGTTTCAGCATTAGTTTTGACAGAGTCTTTATCGGTATTCTTTGCTTTGCGGGTCGCGATTTTAGCTGCTTTTGCTACAACATTTCTCGTCGCGTGCTTTTTGATTTTGGGGGCCTCTTCATCATCGCTCAGAATTTCAATGCACATACTATCTTTTTTAGGCCCATTACTAGATCTTGTCTTGAGAATATGATCGTTTTGATTCTCGTGCTTTTTATCCGTTATATTTGCGTCTTGGTCATAAGCTCCTGCAGGCGAAATCACATTGCTGTGACCTTGTGATGAATCTTTTGCGTCAGCTCCTGAAGTACTGGCAGATGTTTG
The DNA here is from genome assembly GCA_900239735.1 of Blumeria hordei DH14. Classification (NCBI taxonomy): domain Eukaryota; kingdom Fungi; phylum Ascomycota; class Leotiomycetes; order Helotiales; family Erysiphaceae; genus Blumeria; species Blumeria hordei. Next base: position 2,022,927 of record OENG01000025.1, on the reverse strand, counting down.
AGTGATGTTTATGTTCCTTGGCTTGCTTTTCGAAGCAAAGTAGTCCGAGGTTGATATTGCTACAGCCTCAGAGTTCTCATTTTTACTAGAATACCGCAGTGAGTATACGTCACTATTTCAATTCGTTGTAACTTACGCTGTCTTCTCTTTTGCCGGGTATTCCTTGACCAATTTTTCACAACTGTAAGAATTCAGTCTACTGATTTGTGTAAAATTGTTAGTAGGATACCAACTTGGGGACTATTTCATCGTCGTCGTCGCTATCTTCAATTACTCTGCGACTCTCTACATTAGATGTTAGACATAAGCCCTTCATAAAGAGGATGAGCTTTATAATACTTCGCTTTTTGATCATATCTACCTGCTCATGATCCACCAAGTTGGGAGGAGGCTGGCCGCCGAAAAATCTCCGGATATCTGTTGGCATATTATATTGGCGTGAGGCAGTATTGATGACTTAAATCAGCTGAGATTTTGGACTTCACACTTCATTTATCCCCTTTTCTTTCTTATGCTAAACGGATGTTAAGGGTGATCATAACAAACGCGACGCGTGACTTGTGTGCTAGGGGCTAGATGAGGGTGTTTCAACTTCGTAGGAGCTGGTAAATAAGCCGTGAAACGAAAACCATGAAAACTAATGACAAGTTTAGGACGCCATTCATGGCTTGAGATACAAATTATTTAAAAGGCAATCGCCCGTTTGTACTGAATCATTGTTTGTTTCTCTTATCCTCATTGTTTACATATCTAATGATAACATCACCTGACCTTTCATCACGTGGGCGGTGAAAGAACGGAAGCCAGACTAGTTTAGCGGTAGGCGAATGTCACTAACTGGACTGAGTTATGGTACAATTTTACTCTGTATTTCTTGGTATCTTGTTGTATTCAGCTATGTGTACACAACGGATGCATATTTTGAATTCAGAGACAATCATAACCCAGATTTTACTCGCAGGTACCATTTCAAGGTATTTTGGACGTGGGCAAGATAGAACACCTGTACGCGGTACCCTCTACGAACCTGGGAGTGAAATGTTCTCCCAAACCCAAGTTCAGTTAAATTTCACAATACCGAACAAGGTGGCCCATGAGGCATTGATTCAAGATTCTCATCCAAATCAATCTCTCACACCCAATAAGATTAATCCCCACCAAAACCTCATCTAGTTTGCGGATACGAATTGGTGCATCCTCACTCCAATGATCACACCTCATATCAAATTCCTTTGGCCTCGGCTGCTCGCCAAATACACGCCCTCGCCTGTATCTACACCTGACGGAGGAAACAAAGTGTGGCGCACAAACCTGGGAGACAGTTCTTGGGATGAGCGTGAGAGGGTTCAAGATAAGGTCACAAGATGATGTTAAGGAAGGATATAACCTCGATGGGTGTGAAATTGAAAATTTCGGCAAGGAGTTTTACTATTTGAGCTTTGTGCGTGACACGTCTTCGCTTGCGACAGTGCACCTGACACTATAAAAACAAGCAAACGATGGAAGGTACCGTGGCCCGCCTCCTGGTGGTGTTCTCTGGTGTAGTTTCAGTAGTCTTGTCGCCTACTCCACTTGGGAAGGAGACACCTAAGACCACATATCGCTCGGAGAAAGTTCAGTGGATAATTAAGGCATGTCTGGATAACTTAGGGTTTTTGAGACGTTCCCCTGGGTGGGTATTCGCAGATGTGGGTTGACCTGGGGTGAAGAAAAAGCCGCCATAACTTCGCAGTGGTACTTGCAAATGAAATCTGAGGCATGAGTGTTCTTCTTGTATATTGAGTCATCTTTTCTATACATCTTCTCCGATACTGTGACATCTAGATAGCTGCATACGCAATTAAAAGCTGATGCAAAAAAATGGCATTTTGGCTAACGCAAGACAGCCGAGCAGCCAACGTGATTACCTCCATTGAAGAGAGTTTGCATACCTTCCTTTAATTTAAGCTCATATTCCTCCCCCATTCACATGAGCTCTGCGAGAAAATTGTGCTGCAGTGATGGGTTTAAATTGGCGACTCCATCTCTAAAGAGCAATGAAGGCCTAAGCTTTTCAAACTCAACGCTTTATCAGCCTGGACGATTTACCACGATATCATCCTCCAATGAAGAAAATATAAGTAGTGACAATCGATTTACAGCCTATTTGAGTATCCACCTATATAAGACAGATAATTTAATTACAAGTTTTCTTTTTGTTTTTAATTAGGGGTTTCCTACATTCACTGGTGGGATTCCCATCACTGGTTCACCGGTGGGCCTACCATGAAGGTGAGTGGGACGAAAATTTGAAACCTGTTAGCGGTTTACCTTTGAAACTCCAGCTATCGCTGCGCAGCCGAGGTTAAGTATATTTGTCGGTTTGTTTGTGTTTATTGTCCTATAAAGTCTATGACTATGTAAGGACAGGTAGGTCCTTTCTGCCCACAGGCCGGGAGTCTCTATGCCTCAGGTAGTGTATTCCCTCCTATGCCTCCTTCACGACTTCTTTCCAGCAGAACTACCCCCACAGGTCTTCATTCGAGTACACACTAAGAGGAGCCGTTATCCCGTCATTATTTCCCCTCTCCAGCCAACGAAACGATGGCCATTTACGGGTGTGTAGCTGCAGGGAAAAGTCTGAAAACAAACCACTGGGTGCGGGGCTCTCCTATGACGAAGAGGCCGGCCAGCCGGGCGCAACAGACCTGTTTAGACCTAAGAGCGTCTCCCAACCTTCCTAGCCTCCTCCTTCCTTTTTTCTTGATTCATGCCGCAGGACAACCCGAAGGCCGTGAAAGGATGTCAGAAAATTCTTGGTCGAGAGTGACTATCGTAAAGGAGCCTTGCCTAGTATCCAAAAGACGTTACGAACGTGGGATCGTCGGGTAACTCATGTATTTCAGATGCCCTCCTGGCTAGCTGATTAGGAAATAAAGATTAGTAGGGACGACATTATGGACGAGTCGAAATCTACTTTTCTTGAGGGCGGATGGATCTTTTACTTTGCTTTCGTGGGCTTTTTGTTTGCCCGCCGGTGAGTAGCACATGTTGTAATTGTTAAGTGACTAGACATCTGGTTTGAAGATATGGCATTGGACGGGGATACCTACGGAGGTTTGGCGTTGTGGAAGCAATGATGACATTTCCATTCCTACTCGCATAAATTTTACAATATGTGTAATTCGTAGACATAGCTTTGCTATTTAGCTTTATTACTTTTTAAAGCTTGAGTTCTTGCTTGCCATATTCTGCGTGTCATAACAGTAACGTAACGAGGCCTTCTCTGACTACTATTGTATCATTTGGTACCATATTATCTTTCCTAATTCCTAGCATCATTATTGTCGTCATGGTCATCTTATGTGTAATCGGAAGCGTATCTTTGACGGAGGGGGAGATAACTCAGCTCAAAGTTGAAAAGGTGTTAATCAATCTCAGCTCTGCAGCCTCTACAGTGAGAGCTGCAGGTTCGTAGGGGACACCACTGACAGGTGTTGAGGATAGTCCCCCGCCGAGGTAAAGTAAATTTTTATTTTAAAAGCAGCTTCTTTTGTCTCACCTTCGCTCAAAGATTCCACGTATGATTTCTAAGATGATTAAGGTGACGATAATGATGCTGTTAAAAAGGAAATACAGTATAGGTATTATTGTAAGGTTAAAGATCGAGAGGGATTTCGGGCTGTTGGAGAGGAAGAAAAGGGTGGTATTCGAGCACAGGAACAGGTGAACGGGGCTTTAGATGTAAAGCTGTGGAGTTGACGAGAGGAGTGATGATTATAGCCTTCAGAGATATTCAGTTAATACAATGAACTATAATATTGGAGAGACTACTGTAATAGGACTTACCTTCAGAGATATTCAGTTAATAAAGTGAACTGAGGATCTCTGGAGGTAGGAGAGACTACATCTATATACAGGAATCAAACTTGGTATGACTAAAGTTGGGGAATTGTTGAGGTACGTGCCAATGTCTCAACTTGGCAGCATTATCCAAATGACATTTTAGCCTTGTGTTTGAGTGAACCCCCGAGACTAAAACAGGAAACAGATGTGACTACATTAAACATGGAATCTGGTAACAAGTGAATTAAGAGATACATGTAGTAGTGCACAGACAGAGATCCTGCACCGATACTGATGCAGAACTGTTTTATTACAACAGGTATAAATGCTACAATAGTAGTCAGAGAAGCCCTCATTGTTTCCTAACATAACTACGCACCTGCGAAAGCTTACATGGATGACGACGGCATGCTTATATAACCAAAGGTTTTGAATTTTCTTTTGATAGGTACTTACGGAGGAGGGTCAATTGTTTGAGTAAGCAAACACACCTCATTGTGGTATTTGCAAATGGAAACTAGGTCATTAGCGTATCTATCATCAAAAAAGTCATCCGACATGTAAACATAGCACTGGTCATGTGTCATGGCTAAATACACATTAAATGGCTAAGGAAAACGCAGCTGCGAACAAATAGAGGCTCAAGATAACAGAGTTATAGACGCTTCCTCCCTCAAGGAAGATAGATTTCGACTCGTTGACAACGTTATCTCTTAACATATATAAATCTAAATCTACTAGCTAGAGGAGCGCTTGAAAAATAAGAAGTACTCGATCATTCAGTATTCATCATGACCATTGGATACTATGCTATGCTACTACACGGTAGCTTGTCTCAACCGAGACTTATATGATTCCCTTTTGTAATCTTCGGTTTATCCTACAGTATAAATCAGGGGAGGAGTAAGGAGGAGGCTAGAAAGGCAGAGTGTGGAATCTTCGAGGTACCCACGAGTCTGCAGCGGCCAGCTGGCCGGCCTCTTGGAATGCTTCAGAAGGGTCGCTATGTCCTCGGACTTCGTCTTAATATCGGTATTAGGAGAGCTCCGCGCCAAGTGGTTTTTGCGGTTTTTCCCGGCTGCCATACACCCGCAAATGGCGATCGCATCGCTGGCTTGAGAGGGGAGATGATGAAGGGCATAGGGCTCCTCTAAGTGTATGATCGAATGAGGAGTACGCGTGGTAGTGCTGTTTTATGGCCGCTGTATAGAAGTCAAAGTAGGATATATACTGCTGACATAGGTATTTTTGGCCTTTCAGCATAGGAATTGCATGTCCTACCATGTCAAAGACTCAGATAGTACAATAAAATGAATTAATTCACATAGTATTTTTCATCATAAATTTAAATTTAATCCACATCATCTTTTGCATGCTTGAAGGCATTAAATTGAATCAAGGAAGTTAAATAATGTTGTGATCTTCATATATGTTCTAAAACTAGTTGGTTGAATGAATGGTATTATCCTCCGAATTTTTCGCCCTTTCCACCCTGAATTCATTATAATTAAAGATTAGATGTTGTGCTTTCCATATTCCTTCCATAAAGTAGTCAAATCAAATACTTTTTGATTTTCTGTGAGGTAGTGTTACAGTTTTACCGTTTTACCGTTGCTTGGGCTTAGGAGTAGACCTGGGCTTAGTATTGATAATTCTTACGATAAGACTGTATGGTGAGGAGGTGGACCTTAAGGAAACAGCACTATTGATCAGGAGGCTGAACGTTATTACAACTTACTGCCACCTGGATATACGTGGCTGGGTAAAAAGGATTGTGCCTAAGGACAAGCCACTAATCTGTAGATTTACGAGAGTGATCAAATCTGATACGTACCTGTTGTGAGTAGCCTGATTTTTCTTCTCTCCTCACATAGTTTAATCAATCGATTTATTTATCAACAACTCTATCTCCGTCACAGGTAGATTGTGGAAATTTTGGTGGTCGCGAGCATATGATTATATAATATAATATTTCCACACAAAAATTTTGTTCGATAAGGTGACTTCCGGATCATTATTCAAAAATTATTATTAGGTTGATGAAGTGCACGTAGCGAATTAATTGAAAGGTCGAAACTTCAACGCCTGTCCGTGGTATTTTTTCCGAATCTGGAGGGTTAACCTTTCTGTCATTGCCGAGTTCCGGCAGGTTGTGCGACACTTTTCTTTTAAATCATTTAATGTTTATGCAGCTTTTTAGCTATGACATATGATCGGTACCATGTACACATGTAGGATGACTCTTTTGACGTTAGAGACACTCAAACTCTAGATTTCATTCACAAATACCACTATGAGATATGTTCGCTTACACAAACAGTCGACCCTCCTCCGTAACTACCCACCAAAGGAAAATTTAAAGCCTTTGATCATCCATGCACACTAGCGTCGCGAAAAAATGTAGTTATGTTTTGCCGGATTGGAACCATCGGTCTCCTGTTCCGGGTGAGATATGTGTCCTAGCTATCCAGACCTTACTTGAGAAACCGGCCAAGATGATCTACCACCGCACCATCCAACCACGGAAGTGTTTTTAGTGCCGCCCGCACTCTCACAACCGAAGTCTTGGCGCACGCTCAAAGCTCAATTCGAAAACTCGTTGTCAAAATTCTAAAATTCACGCCCATCGAGATCGAGCCATCCGCTACATCATTTTGTAAACTTGTCCTGATTCCTCTCACGCCCATCTCAATGAACTGTCTCCCAGGTTTGTGCGCCACGCATTGCTTCCTCCGTCTGGTGTAGACATAGACCAGGGCGTGAATTTGGCGAACAGTCAAGGCCAGAGAAAGTCGATATGAGGTGTGATCATTGGAGTGAGGATGTACCAAGTCGTACCCGCAAGCTTGATGAGGTTTTGGTGGGGATTAATCTCGTTGGGTGTTTTTTTTTTGCATCAGATTTTAATTGCGTATGCAGCTATCTAGCTATGACACAATATCAGAGAAAATATATAGAAAAGATGACTCAATTTATATCTCATTGAGTGTGAGAGATTGATTTGAAGGAGAATCTTGAATCATTGCCTCATGGGCCAACTTGTTCGGTATTGCGAAATTGGACTGAACTTGGGTCTGGGAGAATATTTCACTCTCAGGTTCGTAGAGGACACCACGTACAAGTGTTCAGTCTAGCCCTCCTGCGCGATATTTATATTGGCCTGCAAGGCAATGACACTAGCCTACCTGTTACCCCATGCATTAACACCTGATAAGATCGATCCAGGCCAAAGCCCCGGGTCTACAGATGCAGCATAGTTAAGCCCTGCTTCAGAGACTATACTTCTCGTTGAATCCATTTTGAGTCTCAAGCAACTAATAAATATACTTTTACAACACCGTGGATACCCGTAGGAGAACTATCTAGAAGGCAGATTTTCGGGACGGACGCGAGAGAGTTCAGAAGAGATATTCAGGACGATACTAAAGAAAGAGACAATCTCGTAAGGGTTGATATCTTGGACTATGGCAAGGGGTTCTACAAATTGAGCTTTGTGCGTGCCAATGTGACAGGACAGCGCCGACAGATGTTCAGTCGCTGCCCTAGGGGGACTATTTTCAACGCTGGTCAGTGGTGTTCCCTACGAACCTCCAGCTCTCACTTTAAAGTCTACAGTCTACAGAGCCGAGATTGAATTATAAAGCCCCACTTCAATGATGATTCCCAATCGCTTTCGCGGTCTGTATTGCCTTCGTCTCTCAATACAACACCCTATAGCCATTATCATGAAGCTAACCACGATTAGATCAGGTGGTAGGGTCGAGGTCCTACACATCACCCACACTTGATCATGGAGGAAACGCCATCCGATGAGTTTCTGGAGCGTACCCAGAATCCGATACGGAGATGGTGGATTGGATCAAGTCGGCCTCGACTGTTACAAAGAAGGGAGATATAGATGAATACGTGCACCTCGTGTGGTCTCGGTGTCTAGACCTCAACTGGCTGGGCGACAGGATTTTTGAGACTTTTATCCGCGCACGCAGTCTCCATTGCTATCAATTTACATTTTATGGGTAGAAGGTTCCGTAGAAAAGCTAGCAAAACTTCACGGGTAAAGACGGAGCTGAATGGTTATTCATCACGGACAATATATCAATGATCTTTCAAGAAACATGAGAGGCAAGGAGCATTGTTCAAGGTGTGACCTCGGTCATAGAGGAGCCCAATGTGCTAGATAGTCGTTAACTCAAGTAGTACAGCAAACACAACTCTGTCTACACTCTATTAACTATCTTTCTACCCACTGACATAATACTAGCGCCGTATTATGCAGCCAAACTGAGTCAGATAATCTCTGGATCCAACGAGTAAGGCAATAGCCTGTAACAGTTAAGACTTCGATGGCGAGAGTGCAGACCACACTATAAACATTGCCATATTTGGATGGTACGATGGTCTATCGTCTTAACTGGTAATTGTAGAAGATTCTGAAATAGTCTTGACACCTATCTCACTCGAGACAGGAGATGGCCAGTTCGCAACCCGCGATGTTCGACCACATTTGTCGAGGCAACGGTGGGTATGGTGACAAAGACATGCTTGTATAGTCAACGGATTTCGGAACTTCCCTAGGGTGGGTGCTCATGGAGAAAGATCGACTGTTTTGCTTAAGAAACATACCTCATCTTTTCTTAAACCATTTAATGCGTATTCAGCTATCTGGCCATGACACATGACCGGTGCTATGTATACATGTTGGATGACTCCTTTGACGTAAGAGACACTCATAATCTGGATTTCATTTGCAAATACCGCTATGAGGTATGCTTGCTTACAGTCGACAGTCCACCGGAAGCACCCATCAAATGGAAATTTAGAATCTTTGATTATCCAAGCATACCTTCGTCATCTATACCAACTTGCACCACTAGAAATGTGGTTATGCGTTAACAGATTCAAACAAGTGATCCCCTATCTCGATAGCGATATGTGCCCAAGCTATCCAGAATCTACTTAGGAGAACGGCCTAGATGATCTACAACTGCTCCATCCAACTATGGCAGTATTTACAGTGTCGACTGCACTCTCGCAACCGAAGTCTTAGCACACGCACAAAGCTCAAATTGTGAAACTCTTTGCCAAAATTCAAAATTTCACGACGTCAATATGGTATCCATCCTCTGAATCATCTTGTCAACTTCTCGTCATTTTTGCCACACCCATCCCATAGAATTGTCACCCATATTTTCGCGCCAAGCTTTATTTCCTCTGTCGAGTATAAATATCGGCACGGGCGTTTATTTGGTGGTCAGCTGAGGGTAGAGAATAGTCGATATGAGATGTGGTAATTTAAATGTGGATGTACTAAGTCGTACCTGAACACTTGATGAGGTTTTAATGTGGATCGATCTTATTGGTTGTGAGAGATTGTTTTTGTGGAGAGTATTTGATCATTGCATCGTGAGCCAACTCGTTTGGTATTGTGAAATTTGACTGAACTTTGCTCTAGGAGAATTTTCACACCCAGGTTCGTAGAAGAGACCTTGTACAGATTTTTAGTCTTGAATTCCAATATTACTCATCGCGGTATTTTCAAATGAAATCCAGAGTATGAGTGTCTCTAATGTCAAAAGAGTCATCCAACATGTATACATAGCACCGGTCATGTGTCATGGCCAGATAGCTCAATCCAAATAATCTGATGGAACTTTATCATGTCGGATATGTTTTTATTTTTATTTCAAGTTGTACTAGATCACAAAATACCGCAAAGTGTTATGTTAGCCAACTGAGTCTAGTTTAGTTTAGTTTAGTTTAAATTTAACGTCGTGCCTGTCTACAGCTCGTGACCTTAGTCATGTGCTGGACGGCCCAGTCCCTACAGAACTACCCGACGCTCTAACGCGCATTACAACACCTAGAAATTACAAATAGAGTCCGACCAGCTGTCCGCCACTCTGCTTTCCACTTTGAATGTAGCAAATTTCCCTCTACCAGGAGCTTCACTTTTTTTTTTTTTTTACAAGTAGTTTTAAATTATACCCGCAAAACAAGAAAATAGGAGTACACAGTTACATCTAACAATAACCCCACAACCAATCGTAGAATTTTACTTGGAAATATCTAATGGGCTCTTTGGATTTCGTCGAAGAATTTAGTCGCCTCGACCCATTTTCCGAAGGCAAGGGCGCCTTTAGGCGTGCCAAGTACCCAATTGATGCCGGGGCAAGGGTGACGAGATCCACCGCGAAGACGAGCACGGTTTCTTCCTATAGTGCAGAAGAAGAAGTGATCGGGGCTTTTTTCTTCGCCACAGGAGCAAGTCATAAGGGCACCTTCGTGTGCGAAACGTCGATGATAAAGGGCGAAATCTCCGTGTCCAGAACGAGCTGCGATAAGCGCTCCAAATGTCCGCCGATTTAAGCTTTTCAGTTCTTGGGTTATTCCTGAGCTGGGACCAATTCCGAGTTCTTTATATCTAGCCGGAGCCTCTCGTTCCCAGAAGGCGTCGCTGGAGGCCTTATATAGTTGAGCCACCTTCCTTTTTGCCCTTGCTATGGACATAGGGAGAGAAGATGTGGGAATTAGACATGCTGACTTGGCTAGAGAGTCTGCTGCTTCGTTTCCGGGGATTCCAGAATGTCCGGGGCACCATCGGACACTAACTGTTCCAACCATAGTGCAGGATGCGCGTTTCCTTTCAGACCAGCTGGCTGCGAGTTTACGAAATTTCATAATTTGACAGGAACTTGTTGCGGTGGGGGGTGCCAACTGAGTCTATGTAAACCGCCAAACATAGATGTCGTTTATGTGCATGTGACCTCGATTATAAAATATCAAATGTGCCACGTGATTCATTTCATAATCATCTTGCCCATTCAGTTGCGCAACTACAAATCAGCAGTAATCATGAAGATTCAAAGCATATCAAAACTTTCAGCCCAATACAAAAGTATCCACCAGTCCACAGCACTCAGTGTGTTCCATCTTCCAACAACTCGTCCCACAAGTCTCTACAGAGCTGCACCTACCGCAGTAACTACAACCTGCCATTTTTCAACAACAGCCAATAAAGCTGGTAACTGGCTTTTACCCAGCGAACATGAAGCGAAAAAATCAAGCAAAGGGCGGCCTCGTGTACCAACAGGTGGTTCATCCAGAGGCACAGAAGTAATTTATGGCGATTATGGACTGAGAATGTGCGATCGCCATCGAAGACTACCTGCTTCAGCACTTAAGATTGGAGAAGATGCTATCAAAGTTAGACTAAAGGGCATGCGTTATCGACTCTACAAAAGAGTTTGTGCTCAAATAGGTGTCTATACCAAAGGAAATGAGGTACTGTCATACTAGGATACTTTATGGCTGGGATATATACTAATGCACTGTAGGTTCGAATGGGAAAAGGAAAGGGCTCCTTCGATTATTGGGCAGCTAGAGTTGCTGTCAGTAAAATAATATTTGAAATAAAGGGTGATGTCCATGAACAGGTTGCGAGAGATGCATTCCGACTGGCAGGAAACAAAATGCCTGGTATATGCTCCTGATTATCATTCAAGGCAAACAGGTCCTAATTATTTCCAGGTCAATACGAATTTGTCAAGAAAGGAGATCCCCCAGTCGTCGGCATCACAAAACTTGCAGGCGTATCATTGGAGGAGTTGAAGAGGCCAAGACGAAAAATTCCCCTACCTATACCAGGAAAAATAACACCCGGAACTTCGATCACAGCACAATGATCTCTAACTCTGATAGAATTCCAAAAAGATGCTGATAATATGGTCAAGTTGATGGATGGTAGTTAGACATAAAGCCATGTGCTTGACTCGATTTACTCTAGATACTGCTGTATTCTTGCGGGATAAAACAGGCTTTAGAAAATGTTGTCAGCCTCCCTAATTAAAATGACATTTTTAGTGGGAGGGGCAGGGACATCGGCGGCTATTGTGTGAAAACTATGCTTAAGAAGCGCCAAGAGACCCAGCCACTCTCAAGAACTGCTGCAAGACGATATATTTATTTTTCGTCGTCACTCTCGATAGCCACCTGTGTTTCCTTGAGGATCTATAGTTGTGGTTAGGTTGTGGGGAAGTAGAATATATGATAGTTTTCCAACCTCGTCGAGTTGTCTCTTTAGTTGCCCCAGCATATTTTCTTTAATTACTAGTGTCTGGTCATCTAGTTCTTCGACAATGTACGCATGACTCGAACTGTCTATCTTGACAATAATGGCTTTTATCGAAGGGTCGCATTCAACAAGTACGCCTATTCTGATCAACCAAAAGTCCGGTATTATTTCTGTCTTCCGTCTAAGTTATAGAGTATCAAGACCTCACCTCTAATAGCTCGTGGCATTTTTCCAAATGTGTGGAGATGATGTATTTGACGCGTGTGCACCTATGCACAGACCATAAATCTCCATGAAAAATAATGGTCCCTAATCCTGGTACTCGTGATGCACAAGGATGGGGTGGCCACATGATTTGTTGTCGGACAATTTAGACGCCCCTCGGCTTACGACCTGCCATCATCATATTACTGTTCTCACAAGAATGCCCTCCAAAAAAATTGTCGAGTGGCTCAAGGGAACCAGCCTCTTTCTAGCTTTCATGCCATGAGCCGCTTTTCACCGCCTCCTTCCTCTTCATCAAGAGAGAATGTCAAGGTTAGTTCTGGCGCAGATTTCAGAAAAGACTTGATTTAACGTTGTAAGAATTACAAACCAGCAATAAACGGTCTATTCGACGTCACTGGCAGGTGAAAGTCAGGAACAATAAACCCATCGCCCTGCACCTTAGCTACGCTTTCTCACTGAATATCTCGAGCGGACCCTTATTCTTATTTGCACTCGCCTACACAACAATATGGCGTCAACAAACCGCTTCCCTGGTTCAAGAAGGCCATTTCAAATCCTCCGATTATTTTTTATACTATTTGTACGATGGTCTAGGGCGCTGCCGGCTCCCAATTCTGACTCATACCCGCCATCAACAACTACATCCAGCAGCTCTGCAGCATCAAGTTCTCCTGCGGAATTGCGAGATACAACTAGCAACCCAGTATACAACTATTACTTTGTCATCGTGGCCGTAGTGGCCGCATTTGCTTGTATATTAATCATCTATTTCCAGCAGCGCAAGAAGAGGCAAGCGAACTTTACCCGCCAACAAGTGGCAGAAACTTTCGGAAGAAATAACGTAATTACTCGGTCTTCCGGAAACAATGGTGGAGTAGCGGCCGAAGATTGTCGATTTCAGAGACAGCAGCTTCAGCAACATATAAGTACTGAGGGCTTAGACGAACGAGGCGAGGCACCCCCTCCGTACGCTCCAGCCATAAAACCTCCAAGCACAACAGATGCAGATAGCGTATTATCTCCCCATCAAATGACCGAAACGGCCGTACTTCCTGTGTACAACGAATCTGTATTACACACACTAGGCAATGATCATGGAGATCTAGGTCTTGCACGACCAGATGCTTTCCTAGCTACAGAAATAAATACATCATCGGAAAATACAGGTGGAACGCCTCAGCCTTCGAATCAACAGAGAACGACATCTTTAGTGACTTAGATATCGGGATGCTTCCATTCAGCATTAATGTACTAGACGAAGTGATACGGCTCGGCGTATGGATATGAAGGTTCACTCGTGTTTAATTTTACACGCGGTAAATAAAATATGTGGCATGGCGTTCGGTGGAAAGGGATTTCATGTACGAATTATCGGGCTGCGCGCAATACGACCTTTATAAATGTCTGTTTTCATGACCCGTTTTATGCTCCTTTTCACCACATGTGGATATGGAGGAATAATGACATCAGATATGATTTGTCTAGAAAATGAAAAGCTAAATATGATCGCGAGCTAATGGTATAAATATGTTGTGATCAACAATCTGAAAATAGTGAAAAGGGTACTCTACATGCATCACTTTGCCCTGCCTTTCCCAGGTTCTGTGCTGGGATTTGTTAACTGATGAAGTTGCATGAGTTGTTGCTAGAATATAAATTTTTAATTTATTTTAATACGAGCTATCTTGACCGTAATGGGTCAATTGACCTGGCTATTTACTACAAACTCGTAAGAAGATAAGCTTTCACTATGCCAATAATCAAGTCTACGTTCGGCTTCTTTCAACGAACTTCAATTCAAATAAAGGCCCAGTTTTGAGGAATCCCAATATTGAAACGGTCCTGGCCGTATCGGGTCATCGGCCTGAATTTGTTTCTATTTTAACCTTCACCGCCACTTTATGCATGTGGCACCAGACTGCAAGTAAAATCAGGCTGAATATAATGGTCTTGAAAATCATTCCATTATGGGACCTGGGGTCGCTGGCGACGACGATGAAAAGTCGACTTGTGATGAACCAGATCAGCCTGATAATGGCACTTTGGCCACACCGAAGCACTAACATCTTGCTGGACCCAGCCACGGCACGCACGAGCTAATTCTATTGCGAGTATTCCTACACTGCCACACTATATCTATGTGGAACTTCTTGGTTGTGTTTAGGGACGCACTAGTCATGCTATGTAGGGGCTTAGACCAACAAATATTATCCCTTTGCTCTTTCCCATCTTTTGTTATGAGAGCTTCATTAGCCTGGCCTATCAATCAACCTTTATAGCTTTAACAAAATAGTAATGATCGTCGAGCCCCCTGAAATTACAAAGTGGCCAATCCCATTAACGAGATATACCAGATAGCCTCTTTGATGTATGCCGATTGTGCTAGTAGGCAACTGGCGAGGTAGTGAGCGCATCTCATCAGATGGCGGGTCGTCAGGGATTGAAAATCTCTAGACACAGTGAGGTAGGAGGTGATGTGCTGTAAACCATCTGGAAGCCGAGAGTGATGCGCAGCAGAAATTCGACATGTCACTCCAACTCGATCTAGTCTTGGCTCTGTGAAGTGATTCCTTTGGAATCCATAAACGTCATGATGCTCAACCATTCCATCTCGGTCTACTAACGGGTACGTGCGAGCTCGTAATTCTTAGGCGTCCACAGACCAGATTCCTTTTGATGTACGTGGTTAATCGCGTGCTGAGCGCGCGTAACGAGATTCGATCTCGGGTCTCCAGGTATCTTTGTTACGACAGGCCTTGTTTCGATTTTCCCATCGAGGTCTCGCCATCACGCGGTTGGAAGATTTGGTTGATTTAATAAAAGTAATCCTAACGGCGTGACCAAATGCATAGCTCCAATCAGTCGTAAGGGTCTGATCCTAGTATCCCGAGGTTGCTGGGCGAATAAGGTAGCGCTGGTTGAGCCCTGCCATCGCGATTTGGCTAATCACTCGAATTCTCTTGTAAGTAGGATGGGCGAGTACGGGGATGAACAGTTTGCCATCGAAGCTTGTCCGGTCGCGGGGACTATCTTAGTTTCGTAAAACTTGGCGGCGCATGACTCCCCATGTCGGTGGAGCTAAATTTGCCACCCATGGATGTAACCGTTTGATCGCTCACTATTTCCACATGAGCTAATATGATCAGACCCTATAACATATCGAAATAGCTTGCTTTGCTTCATTTACCCATTGGGTTGTCCTGGGCGCTGCAAAAGCTCAAAGCCGATCCGTGAGTTACAATGTCAATAGAGGCACGAGCTCCATCCGTGACCCACAAGGCGACCCGTCCAACATTGAAACCATACATTTTTGGACAAGACCCCACGAATATTGTGCACGAAAGCACTCTGGCTACCGAATTCTTCAAGTATGTTTAGCACATTATTAGGCAACAAGTAACCACTCAATCCAGGAATCCTGTAGATTGATAATCTTATGATAATCTTATCAACATCCCTTATGGGATTGGTATTATGAGCACACACTTAGGAATCCCAGAATGATCACAAGGAACGAGGTTTGTCTATACCTAAGCTATCCGAGTTATCCAATTAAATAATTCATGTTTATTCCCCTTTATTTTTCATTTACCCTCGTGATGTCCATTGCCCCTTGATGCCAATTTTTTAAAATTACTTTCCGCCACGCCGGCGCACAACACCGGACTTCGACGGCCAAGTGCCGGTTAGCTCAGTATACGTAAACTAGCCGACAAGCCGAAGCCCCTAAAAAAGCCCGACAAATTAAAAAGGATCGTTGAGAAATGACCACCTCTGCCAATGTTAAGTCCTCTGTCTCAAAACTTTTACGGCTTGGCGTGTCATCCACATATCCTCGCAGGCTTTGAGTTCTTCCTTAGACACTCATACTCAGCGGCCGGTGGTTGTCACCTTCCAATGATTCCCTGTCGGTAGCTATATCGAAAGAAATAGTCGCGGGTCTTTTTTTCAACCCATTTAATGTGTATTCAGCTAATTAGCTATGACACATCACCGGTACTATGTATACATGTAGGATGACTCTTTTTGAAATTAGACACAAGTCGCGGGTCATGTTGCGGCTTTTTTTACATCAGATTTTAATTGTATATGCAGC
This sequence comes from Blumeria hordei DH14, assembly GCA_900239735.1. NCBI lineage: Eukaryota > Fungi > Ascomycota > Leotiomycetes > Helotiales > Erysiphaceae > Blumeria > Blumeria hordei. The sequence continues at coordinate 2,006,707 of OENG01000025.1, read as the reverse complement.
TATCTAGCTATGATACAATATCAGAGAAAATGTATAGAAAAGATGACTCAGTATACAAGAAGAGCTCTCATGCCTCGGATTTCATTTGCAAGTACCACTGCGAAGTTATGGTGGCTTTTTCTTCACCCCAAGTCAACCCTCATCCTTGAATACCCACCCAGCGGAACGTCTCAAAAACCCTGAGTTATCCAGACCTATCTTCATCATCCATTAACTCCTCTCCGCGCGAAATGTAGTCTGAGGCGTCTCCTTCCCAAGTAGAGTGGGTGCCCAGACTACTCAAACCATAACAGAGAACACCACCAGGAGGCGGGCCACGGTACCTTCCATCGTTTGCTTGTTTTTATAGTGTCAGGTGCACTGTCGCAAGCGAAGTCGTGTCACGCACAAAGCTCAAATCGTAAAACTCCATGCCAAAATTCTAAATTTCACGGCCGTTGAGATAGTAACAATTCTCTACATCATCTTGTGACCTTGTCTTGGACCCTCTCACGCCCATCCCAAAGAACTGTCTCCCAGGTTTGTGCGCCGCACTTTGCTTCCTCCGTCAGGTGTAGATATAGGCGAGGGCGTGTAGTTGGCGAACAGCCGAGGCCAGAGAAAGTCAATATGAGGTGTGATCATTGCAATAAGGATGCACTTGGCCGTACTTGTAGACTTGATGAGGCTTAGGTGGGAATCGATCTCGTTGGGAGTGAAAAGTTGACGTGGTGGAGTAATTTGAAACATTGCCTAGTGGGCCAACTTCTTTGATATTGCGAAATTTGACTGAAATTGGCTCTAGGGGAATATTTCACCCCCAGGTTCGTAGAGAACACGGCGCGCAGGTGCTTAGTCTTGCCCTCCGCAGAATTGGACTAATAGCTGCGAGGGATTTCTTGATTTCGGAATGTTTCAACTAAGCGAGGTAGAACATACAAGGATAATTTGTAGTAGATTGTTATCTTTTTTCAATGAGCATGTACATAGGGAAGTCTCCCCAATCCTCACCTCTTAAATATGATACTGAAGAGGACACAAACTGAACACCTGCGCGCCGTGTTCTCTACGAACCTGGGGGTGAAATATTCCCCTAGAGCCAATTTCAGTCAAATTTCGCAATATCAAAGAAGTTGGCCCACTAGGCAATGTTTCAAATTACTCCACCACGTCAACTTTTCACTCCCAACGAGATCGATTCCCACCTAAGCCTCATAAAGTCTACAAGTACGGCCAAGTGCATCCTTATTGCAATGATCACACCTCATATTGACTTTCTCTGGCCTCGGCTGTTCGCCAACTACACGCCCTCGCCTATATCTACACCTGACGGAGGAAGCAAAGTGCGGCGCACAAACCTGGGAGACAGTTCTTTGGGATGGGCGTGAGAGGGTCCAAGACAAGGTCACAAGATGATGTAGAGAATTGTTACTATCTCAACGGCCGTGAAATTTAGAATTTTGGCATGGAGTTTTACGATTTGAGCTTTGTGCGTGACACGACTTCGCTTGCGACAGTGCACCTGACACTATAAAAACAAGCAAACGATGGAAGGTACCGTGGCCCGCCTCCTGGTGGTGTTCTCTGTTATGGTTTGAGTAGTCTGGGCACCCACTCTACTTGGGAAGGAGACGCCTCAGACTACATTTCGCGCGGAGAGGAGTTAATGGATGATGAAGATAGGTCTGGATAACTCAGGGTTTTTGAGACGTTCCGCTGGGTGGGTATTCAAGGATGAGGGTTGACTTGGGGTGAAGAAAAAGCCACCATAACTTCGCAGTGGTACTTGCAAATGAAATCCGAGGCATGAGAGCTCTTCTTGTATATTGAGTCATCTTTTCTATACATTTTCTCTGATATTGTATCATAGCTAGATAGCTGCATATACAATTAAAATCTGATGTAAAAAAAAGAACAAACCCCACAAGATAACATTCGTAACCGCCCAGTATACTACTGCCATAACCACTAAAGTACACCCTAAGCCCCTTGAATAGTTCCAACAACTCAACTGAAGATACCAAGTGTATACGATCATAAACACTACAATCCTTCTATAGTAACTTTGAAGTCCTCGTTGGCGCGAGCACTGTTAGCGGGACAGGGAGGTAGTCATTTTCTGATCTTGAACCCATAAACTCATCTTTTGATTCAATGAGAATCGATTCAGCTGGAGATTGGTGTCTCTGAGCGGCTACTGCAAGAATGACTTCTCCCTAGGCAGTCGGAAGTGATGACTTAAGTCTTGCGTGTAATAATCCCTACTGGTCATGCGAGCGCTGCAGGCCTTATCGTTTACCAGGGGGCACACTGCCTTGATCCCGACGTTAGGGATACCATTTGCATCTCCTCATGTCAGCTGATTCAGCTAGATCACATGATATCTGAACATCTTGTATAAACCTCATCCTTAGCAGACCAATCTTCCAATTCACGCCGTACACCCATTCTTGGGCACAGAGGCCGGGTCATAGCCGTGAGCCTACTTGGCGTCAAATATAAACACACTCACACACAATTTTTTGAAATTCGAATTTTCGAATATCCCCATTTTCCCTCTCCATTCCCCTCTCTCATTACCGAGATATTGTTCACCCTAAATTCAAATTTTGTGAGCAACTGGCAGGTCGCCAACATGCCTCCAGTTCGCAGCAAACCAGTGTGACCGAAAGACGCCATAGGAAACAGCAAGCATATCAAACAAGTTGCTCGTTTGAAAGCATGTAACAAGCTGGGCTCTCTCACCCCCGTTCAAGAGATGAACATCGACCGTTTGGTCGACAAGATCGCCCTAGACGACGAGATGTCAGACGTCGACAGTCTTGATATTAACAAAATTCTTAAGGATCTGGAAAGACTTCCTGATTCTATTCACTCCAGGCCTGACGCGACCGGAGCTGGTAAGGCCGCGACGAGCCACAAAAATCCGGGAAATGCGACTACTGGGCAGCAGACACTGCCTCTGATAGAAGTCGCTGTGCCAGCTACGAGGCTGACAGCGATTGTAGATGTTAACAAGGCAAAAGGTGCAGCATCTACCCAAAACCACCTGAAACACATTCCAGGGACTACAGAAGGGAATCCCGCAGCTCACGGTAGAAATGAACGTAGGCAGAAGGAGCAATGCCCCCCCCGAACTCAGGGCCCTTATTGAGGCTGAGGAACGCCGAGCCGCAAAAACGGCAGAAAATGTAAAAATTTGCACCGCTGCAATCAACGGTGTCGAGAATGCTCTCATCCCCCTATCCAAAGGGTCGAGTGTTCAATTCATAGACTCCACAAAGGTCTACATCAGAGCTGCAATAGCTCACTTCATGATCGCGGGACCAGGAACAACCCTCCCATCACTCCCCCCACGCCCCGAAATCCAGGCTACGGCTGGCAAGACCGCAGAATCTACTGTTGGTCAACAAAGTAAGCCACAATGCAAAACGGCTCAAGCCGAAGTACACCAGCCTAAGACTACTTGGGCCTCGATCACCCGGAATGGCCTACAGTCAATCCCGGTTCCGACCAAAGCCGCACAGTCAACACCCAAGGCGACAAACTCGACGCCAACGGCAAAAAACTCAACCGGACCAACGAAACCGGCTGTGCAAGACGAACGTTTGTTTCTCTGCTTGGGAAAAGAACATCCCTGGCGAACACTATCACCGTTCGGTGTTAGAGAAGCTGCTTCTAAAATGCTCGAACTCCCACAGACAGAAATCGAGCATGTCTACCGGGTACCAACTGGCTTCGCAATCAGAGCCGAAAACCAAGAGGCACGCACGCTGATGCTAAGCCTAGCTGGATCCTTCGCTCGGCAGGATGCCATATTGGAGAAAGCCACGGACTTGACTTCCCTTCGAATAGCGACGGTCCCAGTCGCCATTAACACAATAATGGGTAGAGTCTTCATCACCGAAGAGATGGTGACCGACGAGATAATCAGGGTCACCAAGACTGTACCCGTCAAAGTACGTCCGCATGGAAAAGGCCGACCGGGAGCCCCATACCAATCATGGGTAGCTCTTTTCGAGAAAGCGTCCACCCCTCGGCCGGGATTCCGACTGTTTGATGACTCTGGAATCGCAGTTCGCCACCAGCCTCGTCAGGGAATCAGCCAGTGCAAGCGATGCTTACAATTCCATGGCACTAGAGGTTGCTCGCGCGCCCCAGCCTGCTGGAACTGCTCTTCCACCATGCATTCCACCGCGGAGTGTAAGGCACACACCAAGTGCCGCAACTGCGGAGGTCCGCACAGATCAGACAGTCGGGATTGCTTAGCTCGCCCGACAAAGTCTTGAATGGTGTCACGGCACAGAATAGGCACAAGTGAAAGTACAGCTTGTATGGCGATAATTCAGTCTGTGAAGCAAATACTAAGCTGGAGAGGTATGGAAAAGAACAGAATCTAATTACAAAATGCCCTGAGGCTATTCCTATTCGGGCGGGTTTCCACTAAATCGCCGCGCACGTGCTCCTTCCCGCATCAGCCATCAATCTCCCATCCTCCCTCTACGTAATTGTATATCATGACGGGGCAGAATGCCGTGCCGTGACAAATGGCCTCCAAAGGTAATCTTCAGGACATAAGGCAGGCTAGCCAACGTGAATTTGCGGCAGTTACTCGGGCCAAAGCAGCTGTCAGACGCGCAGAGGCAGCAATGATAGCAGCCGCAGAAGCGTCAAACTCGAACCAGCCTGGTTTCAAATCAAGCAACTGTTTTGAAGTTCTCATGTCCGACGCTACAGCAACTGTAGCCGAGGTCGATGAGGCATCAAACCAGCAAAAATCTTTGTGAAGGGCACCCCACGGCACTCTTCAAGCCTCTCTCCTACTCTAAGCTTTATGTCAATAAATGTAGGTAGAGGGGGCTCAACGCAAAACGTTGCGCTTGCCCAAGCATTCGAGCTGGGTATCGACATGGTTCTAGTTCAAGAACCTCTGTGAAACAAACCAAAGAAGACAACAAAGGAACACCCAGGATATACTTATCATCTGCCTTACGGCGGTGAAAATTATAGGCCCAGGGCTGTGACCTATACCCGGATAGACGATAAAAAGATATTGGCAACACTGATCTTTCCTTGTGGTGTGTCTACTGGAGACTATTGCTGGGTTGAGGTGAACGGTATCACTTTTATCAACGTCTACAAGGCACCAAATGACTCGACGGCTATACAGCCTCTCATCAACTGGACTCCACCGCCAAACTCCGTCGCTGCAGGGGACTTCAACTCAGTATACTGGGCTTGGCAACCTGGCACAGAACGCCCTTATGGACAAGGAGAAATGATCGAAAAATGGGCAGACAAACAACATTTGACCTGTCATATTGTTGGGGAGCCCACTCACCGAGCTGGAAACACGCTAGATCTAGTTTGGAGTAATATCGACGGCACCCGTGCTTGGGTAGATCGTGGAGAATGTGTCACCAGCGATCATAACCCTATCCGAGGACAAATTTCAGTTCGCAACTCAGTGATGAGACCCGAAAAGGCAAAACTCCGAGTAACAAAGGAAAAGCTACCCAGATACGCGGAAGTCATTGCAAAGTCGGATCGACCACCACCAGTTCTTGACACAGTCGAGAAGGTTGAAGAGTATGATCAGGAAACTTTTTTCCATCTCACAAATGCCATCAATGCGGTAGGAACTCGTCCTCAAACCAGCTCCAGTAGATCTGCTCCGTGGTGGACCCCAGCGTACAAGGTAGCATACGCCGAGTACAAAGCCGCGATAGCACCACACCAACGAGCTCTCTGCGCGAAAAAACTTCGATTAGTTGCCAAGGCTTCTAAAAAGGAGTTCAAAACCCAACAGGTCGAATCCATTACTACGCCGAACGATGTGTTCAAGCTAATGAGAATGAGTAACCCCAGACAGGCTAGTATCCCTCCGCCGCTGAAACACAATGGGACGTTAATAACAGATCCATTAAAACGGGCCACGATCCTTCGCGATGCTCTCCTGGCACGATACCAGGAATCAGACAACTTATCGCCATGTACAGTTACGAGCAGCAGTCGGATACCGTAGGAAGAGGACGTATCAGATGAAGAAGTCCGAGCCTGCACCATTGGTTGTGGAAATACGGCTCCAGGAGCAGACGGAATCTCCGTAAATCTGTTGGAAGCATATTGGAATACAATCGGGCCTTGGGTTTTCCAACTGTTCCGAGCTTGCATTCTGCTTGGCACCCATCCACAGTGTTTCAAACTAGCTGAGGTTGTCCTCCTTCAAAAGAACGATAGAGATCCAACGACAATCAAGGGTTGGAGACCGATCGCTCTTCTCTCATGCTTGGGAAAAGGATTAGAAAGGCTCTTAGCTAAGCGGATGGCACACCTTGCAGTTATTCATGACGTAGTCGGCCAGCAACAATTAGGTGCACTACCGAAGCGCTCAGAAACGGATCTGGTCTCATGTGTGGTCCACGATATTGAAGAGGCAAATTCACAAGGATGGGCAGCTACCTTTGTAACATTGGATGTTCAAGGAGCCTTCGACGCGGTATTCTATTATCGACTAGTGAGGATGCAAGAGCAGGGATGGCCAGAATTCATTCTTAAATGGACCAAATACTTCCTCGCCAATCGGATGGCTCAAGTGCGATACTCTGGAGGCGTCACTGCCAAGAGAGAGTTAGTGTGCGGAGTCCCGCAGGGCTCACCGATCTCGCCACTTCTCTTTCTTCTGTACATGGCAGAGCACATGCGAGCTGGAACCCCAAGCCTGAGGTTTAGCTACGCAGAAGATATCGGCATTCTTGGGTTAGGCCGGACGATTGCGGAGTCTGCAGCTGCGGTACAAGAGGAGGTCAACCATCTCTTAGAATGGGCCCGAAATAATGCCGTCGCTTTCGATATTGACAAGTCCGAAGTCGTCCAATTCCCCGGAAGATACTGTGAAGCATCGATTGGAATTCGAGTTAACGGAACTCTCATAGAACCGTCGCAAAATATCCGCTGGCTTGGTGTGTACCTCGATCCTCGACTAAACCTCAAACACCATGTCACAACTTAGTGTGGCAAGGCGCTGAAAACTGCGCAACACATGCGCCGCTTCAACAAAGTCTACCGAGGAGCCGCTCCTGGAGCGTTGGTTAAAGCAATTGACACGTGTATTGTCCCGATTGCAACTTACGGAGCTGACGTCTGGTGGCCTGGTCTCAGACGCCTAACAGTAAAGGGGATAGTCACACCACCAACTGCTAGCATATGTAGCATGATTGATAAGGCAGTCCTAATGGGTCTGAGATCAGCATTACCAGTAATGAGGATAACACCTAACGCTGCGCTTCATAGGGAAGGAGGAATACCAACTGGGAAAATCATACTGGAAGGAAACCGACTTCGCCTCTCTGCCAGAATGCAAACACTCGACGATCGCCATCCGCTCAGGATCCGGGCTGTAGTTTGCCCAAATGTCGGTACGCGGAAATTTAAGAAGCACAATCGAAAATCTGCGCGTCCTGAAATTCAAATGTCACGGGCTCAGCGTTCTTATAAACAGCTACTAGAAGCAGAGGCCGCGGAACCCCTTGCCTCACCATTTCATCGATCGCGGCCAGTTTCGAAGGTATTACGACCGACCTCAGGTTGATACTAGAAGGCTCCCTTGAAAGATAGAAGAGTAATTGCTTTGTATTTGGACCTAAAGCTACGCACGATAACTAAAAGAAAAGACAAGGAGAGAAAAAGGCATGCAGCCTCGCTGGGCTGAAAACTCTGCCAGCTCGCTTCCGGGACCGACGCTTACTCAACCAGACTACACATCACGTGCTATCATAAACCTATCACTTGTCAACTATAGCCGTAACAGAAGGCTGGTTCGAGGAAAGACCAAATAGAGGCCTGTAAACTTTGGATCACTAATGTGCCAAAGTCAGAAATCTGTGCGTACTCAGACGGCTCATCAGAAGGAAGCGGACGCTCAGCTTGGGGTTTTGTCCTAAAGCTGGATAGAAAAAATTTCCTAAAAGGAAGTGGCATAAAGCACGGGGGAGAGGTGCTAGATGCAAAGATTACGGGGGCACATGAAACTCATAAAGCAGCATTGGGTCACCTGAGAGGGAAGGAAGCCCAAGCGAAGGGAACGACGCAGTGCATTAATGTGTTGATGGATAGTCGACAAGCAATAAATGCACTGAGCACGGGCAGATCCTCGATTTGACACGAGGAAGTACGAAAATTTCGCGAACTATCTGGGCTAGCTCAGGTAAGTTAAAGTGGGTACCAGGATACTCGGGAATTCATGGAAACGAAGAAGCTGATGCAGCGGCCAAATCCGCTCTACGAACGCTTCCCAGCGTGGAAACTGAGCCAGCAACCACCACTACAGCATTTTTACATCAAAAAATGCATCGCCAGCGACAAACTTTGCTCGACAGCTGGTGAAATGAAACTTGCCCACTACGGTATCGTGAGCTAGATCTGCTCATGCGCCGTCGCAAACCACCAGAACAGGGGCTTTTCAGACTATTGTTACGAAATCTTATTGTAGCCCGTACGGGGCACGGCAATTTCGCGGCGTACCATCGTCGCTTCAACAACCCACACGCTATCACAGAGTGCACCTGTGGTTTCATGGATAAACGTAGTAGAAGCAAGGATGGTGTCTCATGGGGAGTTCTATGCCAAAACACAACGCGGTGTTAGATTGAGTTTCTAAACAATAAGGACATACTCAGGAACATAGGGTCGTTTCATAGGAATTACGTAGTATCACTGTTCGAGAAAGTGCTTAGGGCTGTTCTATTATCTGATGTACATATATACACAGCGTGAAGAGGAATACTTCTTCACGCAACGTCTTTTTTTTATACTCATACCATCCTCACCTATTATTTACTTCACCTTTACCTCTTCCATGAGCCCTATACCTAACGCTGATTTATACCTCCTACTCTTAGGAATCACCATGGTCCTCCACATCTATAACCTACTTGTACCCAACTCGTACCCTACGGAATACCGATAACACAGTGCCTTGAGATGTGGGGAGAAAACCACTCCTACCCACTTCATACATTGTCGACTCAACGCAATCATCACGCGTCGAATCAGATGGTCATTGTCACACAGTGCCTTCCTACACAAGCTACTCGGGCCTAAGTGTTTCGAGAGTTTCAAACAATTTGAATAGGATACCAATTGTTTTGGGTATTCTCCTGTGCATCCATCTCCTACTCTCAGTTGAGATCGAATATAATTCATCAGGGAACTAAACCTGACTAAACGGGAATCGATGCGAGAAGTATTGCTTCCAGTTCTAATTTCTTTACAATTTATATTTTTCTTTTGTCGGTTTTGAGAGAAGGAGTTCGCGGTGGCGCATATTTTTAACTGACTGCTGGTTTTGTGGTGGTTCATGCAGTGGAATCAACTTGGGTGTGTCTTAGATGTAGTCCTGGCTATGAACACCGGTCCTGTACTCATAGTGGATTTGGAGCTTTAGCTTAGCCTTTCATAAAACAACAACAATTTTTTGAAATTCGAATTTTCGAATCTTCTCATTTTCCCCCTCTCCCTCCCTATCACGCACGTCGCATTCATCAAAAGTTGTGATCGAGTCGCTGGTATTTTCATCATGCCACCTGTTCGAAAAAAGCTCCCCAACGCAATGGTGGACAACGCTAGAGTCCGCTCGAGGGCTCCCGCAAAAATATCTGGCCTCGCGCAAAACAGAGGCAAGCAGCTCCAGGAAAGGAAAGGAAGTCTTCCGGGAGAAGACGACAGAATACGCAGAAACGTCCGCGAGAAGATTTGCTGTGCCAGCGCCAAAAGGCACAGCTTCGACATCAGCATCGGAATTTCCCCCGGAGCTGCAATCAGTAATGGAGGCCTAAAAGTGTCGCACGACGCAAATTACGGACCGCCTCGCAAATTACTTCACTGTGACAAGTAGTGTTGAAGCAGTGCTTTTGGCTTTCTCGATTGGCGAAGAAAAAGAGTTTGTAGTTGGCATCAAATTCTACCTTCGAGCGGCTATTGGCCAATTTGTACAATCAGGCCCAGGGAGCACTCCACCAGCTCTCCCTGCGCGCCCCAGCAACCTTCCTCCGCCGAGGGCTCAAGAAAAAAGAGTACCGAACCCTTCGAAAACCCAGGCTCCGGCCCAAAAGACATCTTAGGTGAAAGTAGTCCGAGCAGGCCTTGGCCACAGCACTGGACCGTCAACGACAAAGGCATCTCCGCCCGCCCCCAAAGCAAAGGGTACCAATAAGAGGACAGCAGCCGTTACGCGACAGTTTCTACGCCTCACCTACAACCACCCTCACTGACTTCTATCATCAGCTGGCGTAAGATCAGCTGTCTCAGTTTATCGGTACTGCAGCTAACAATATTACGTTGGCTCAGCGGGTCAAAATAAGCTTTGGACTTTGAGCAAAGAATGAACTTGCTCGGAATGAGCTATTGGATTCCTCCGCAACAGGGAGGGAATCTGGAATCAAGCTGGAACCAGCATCAGATCTAGCTGCCGTACAAATTGCCATTGTCCCGGTGAAGATTCACACACTCACAGGTACCGTTTTCATCGCGGAAAAGATGGTCGCTGACGAAGTCACGCGAGTAACCATATTGATTCCTTTTCTTGTTCATCCTCATGGGACCTGCGAATGTGAGGCGCCTTACCAGAACTTGCAAGCGCTCTTCCCTCGCGAATCCACGCCTAGACCTGGATTTCGCCTCTTCGACGACTCTGGAGCTGCGAAACTCTTCCGACCTCGTCAACCAATAGAACAATGCAAACATTGCTTTGGCTTTCATGCAACCCGTGGCTACTCCCGGGCTCTAGCGTGCTGGAACTGCGGATCAACAATGCACTCGGAATCAAAGTGCACAGCCCTCAAAAGGTGTCGAAACTGTTGGGGGCCACGCCGATCGGACTTTCGGGGCTGCCTAGCCAGACCCGCGAAAGATGGACCGGTCAGTAAAGAGTAGCTCGCGATAATTCGCAAGGTCGAGCAAAAAAGGCTAGCATGTTATGCTCGGTTGAAAAAATGCAGCCGAAAAAGACATCGAGGCGATATACGCCTACAAGATAGATGTCTACAAGTCAGATGGATTGGGTTTCCAAATTCTGGAATCTGAATAGGAGGTTTAAGGTTTCAGCGAGCCTCAGTGAAGTCGTTCAGGTTTGAACAAATAAAGAGCAGGACACCGGCTGGATAAAGGGTGACTGCAAACGCATCTTTCGCTCTCAGCGAAGATTAAGAAAATTCACTTGGAATATGTGACAGGAAATGGAACAGGCGAGAAGCGCGAGATCCGGACCAAATTGTGATTTTCTCAAATTTGATTTAAGTTTTGCTGTTAACTTCTATCATTGCTGTGGAAGTTCACGAGGTTGGAATGAGTTGGGCCTGTAAGCAGTGATTCTTACTAGTTCCGCCGGTCCTGTGCCTATTGATGGACTTTAAGCTTTAGCTTATGACCTAAAAATGATGCTTATGATTATGATTAAATTTAGAGTCGTGCCTGTCCACAGCTTGTGACTACTGTCACATGCTGGAGGCCCAGTCCATACAGAACTATGCCATGCTCTAGCACGCCCTATAGCACCTAGAAGTAACAAAAGAGTTCGAACAGCCATCTGCCAGCGCTCGACACTGACTCGAACTAAAGACATGCAACAAAAGTAGACTTGGTCTCGGTAGAGTACATGATTCAAGAGTCCAGAGGATGTACCGACTTCTGCCAGAGGCTTAATTTCCTCCACTACTTCGACACGCAGTACCTCCCCCGCCGAACTCCTGCCGGACAAGCAAGAAAGAAGCGGCTAGGTTTTTAAGAGAGTGGCTACCTACTCTCCCACCTGGTTGTCTCTGCGTGTAAAGTGATGGTTCTGGGGTGTCCACGGATAGGGTGTCATGGGCCTTTGTGATCTTTATCGGAGGCACAGGCGCGGTAATTGAGAAAAGCGGCTCAGGCAAAATCACGTTTGCGGAGGTTCATGGAGCTTTGACAGCCCTAGAATTAATCACCACCAGGAATCGAGATCAAGGTCGCAGCGCTATTTATTTCCTGCCCGACAACTCCGCGACTATCCAGGCTTTACTGACGGGAACAACTGGTTCATCGTCCTGGTGGATCCAAAAGTTCATGAAAATGGCCCCAAGATCAGCCGCACCTGTCAAAATAGGATGGACCCCGGGCCACGCAGGGCTGGCAGAAAATGACCTTGCTGATGAACTAACTCGAAGAGAGCTTGAATCGGTGGACAACTGCAGGAAACCATACAGCATGATGACCCTCGCCTCATATGGACGGAAAGCTCGCGAACTGGCCAGGCAAATGTTGACGGAATGGTGGCACTCGAATCGCCGCAAACAATACGCCGACCTCGAGCTCGAGATGCGGCACAAGAAAGCGCCAGAGCTAGCGCTACTCAGAGCAGTCAACACCTGCTAGATTGCCGCTCGAACCGGACATGGGAACTTTGCGGCATATCACGGCCGCTTCAACCACACTTCCGCCACACTCCACTGCAAGTGCTGGAGGGAAAAATCAATCGGTCACCTTGTCAAGTGTCTGAAAGCACTAGCAATATGGCGGCTGAGGAGCGGAAAGCGAAGGGCGCCGGCTCTAGAAACAATGCTCCGATCAAGTGGGTGGCAGCTGTTCAAGGACTACGTTCAGGAGAGCGGAATATATGCGGTGGCTAGTCGGGGGATGGCAGGGTTACCTGTGACTCTGGAGTCATAGATCGAAAGCCTAGGTGGTTTTGCATGGAAAGAAGGATTGGAATCGAGGCTCAGGCACGTGGTGGCTGAGGCGGAACGAGGGAAGGGAGATTGTCAGTTTCTCATTTGTAATGCGGGAAATCGCATGGAGGTTTTCGCTTATTTTTATTCTGGGCTGCTGAACTCGTCATGATTCAACACATTGATGCGTTTTGAATCGAATTGTTTTAGGGTCCTAAGCTATGCTCTATATCTCCTAGGAGTCAAAGACCGGTGTACACGGCCGAGATCATGCTTTCCGCATGCCCACCTCGGTTTCACCGCGTGAGCCACTACACAACCAGTAGCTAGTCAAAAGAAAGAAAAATAGAAACTCCCGTAAACTGCTAAAACTAAAGTTCCCAGCCCGGTAATCCAGTTTGTGGTTAGAAAAACGACACTTCTCGTCTCATTTTTCTACCTGCCATGCATTGTGCTATGACTAGTTACCACCGTCTCCGGCTCTCAGCGGAGACGGATTCGTAGGTGGGCCCCCGAAGCAGCCGGTTTCCTGCGCAAAATTTGTACAGTTCTCGAGGCACTTAGGCCCGAGAAGCTTGTGGACAAAGTCGTGATGTGACATTGTCCCTCGATTGATGCGTTTTGGCATGGTTCCGATCATTTAGGTGGGACGAGGCACTTGTACTTTACGGTAGTTAACCTGATCCGGCCCGGCCCCACTCGTGCTCAAGCTCCAGCAGAATTGCGACGGGATTCACTATACCTAGCACGTAAATGAACAAACAAATAGCTGTCGGCTACTCTGCTTTACAATTTAAATGTAGCAAATCTCCCTTTACCAGAAGCTTCACTTTTGTTTTACAGGTATTTGGAAATTACACCCGCAGAAAAAGAAAATAATATAACTCCTTCCGTCTAACATTGTCCACTCCAGAACGCAAAATATTTCTTGGAAATATCTGAAGGGTTCTTTGGATTTCGTCGAAGAATCTCGTCAGCTCGACCCATTTTCCGAAGGCGATGGCAGCTTCAGGCGTGCCAAGTACCCATTTGATGCCAGGGCAAGGGTGCCGAGGTCCACCGCGCAGAAGGGCCCGGTTTCTTCCTTTTCTGCAGTGGAAGAAGTAATGTGGGCTTTTTTCTTCGGATTTCATTAAGTGGACTGAGTAATTAAATGTGTTTGCACATATTACCACGTGATTATGTTCTCCACAAAATTGTTAAAAAGATATAAAATAGCGGGACGGAATCGTATTATTATAACGAATCCGCACTGTATTTAGTTCCCATTCGGTAGTTACCTGGATGAATGCGCTCCATAACCTCAATGATTGAGTTGTTATATTTCCTTTAAATACACTCAATTGTACAGGCCAATACTATCTAACCTAATTAGGATTAGGCAACATTACGTGAAGCTATATTCTGGATGAACCTCAAAACAATAACAGTTAATATTGGAGGTTAGTAAGTGATAAATGCAGGAATTATGCAACGGTAAAATACAAGTTTTGAGGCTCTTCAGGTTGAAATCCCACATACAGGTACATCAGGATTGTTGGTTTCCTGATGCCAAAGGCACTTAAGGCACACACTACTAAAGACGCTTCAAACAGAAATACATACACATAACATAGGATAACCAAAAAGATGGTTGGACCAAAGTTTAATCTTAGGATCAATGTAAAAGTTTCATCTCGAACGTAATTGTAATGGTATTTTAAATTATAGTTTCAAAATAATATATCAGCTAACTCAAACAACTGACACTCAAGACTAGCCCTAAAGATAACATTTATCAAATTGATCAAAATTACTAGAGTTACCATTCATAGTTCTGAACGTTAGTAACTTGTTCCCAGCTCTGATTACCATTTATATTCGCTGATTCGTCCACATTTTGCCCATCAAAAGGTTCATTCGTATCTAAGTTATAGGATTCATCAAAAGTGGGAACAGCCTCTTTGATTGGTTTAGTACAACGGACGCGAGTGTGACCCATCCTAACTATTGTTAGTAAAACTAATATTTTTCATACGGCTTTAACTTACTGGTCGCAGTTTTGACATTTGACTCGGCTATAGTCTCTAGGAAGTGGACATTCTCTAGACATATGACCAATACCATCACAATTCCGGCATATTAAAACAGCCTCATTGGGGCAATCTTGCTTACGATGACTGAGTGATAAACTTTAGTGTGTTATAAATCAGAAGATGAGATCCCTACCCGTCTTGTCCGCAATTAAAACATTTACTATCGCTCCCATTATTTTGCAAGCAATCACGAGAGAAATGTCCAACTGTAGAAGTATTTTTAGTATTTTTCATTGAGTTTAAGGGTGACTATACTTTCGTTGCATTTTTTGCATTCAACACCCTCAGCTGACCTTGGTTGAGGACATTCCTTTGCTGAGTGACCAGATTCCTTACAATTTTTACAAGCAAATTTATCTGGTCTAGGTTCAGGACCTGAGAAAAATTAGTTACAATAATCTTGTTGTAGTGTAATTCTGAATAGGACAAACAATCGCGAACTCTATGCCCAATCTTGTCACAATTGTAGCAAGTTACGGATGGTTGATCTGGATTTTCAATAGTCTCTTCCGGACAGTTTTTCCGAATGTGACCAAGCCTAAAAGATCATTAGTCTCCTATAATTCGATTAAGGATATTCCATACATATTACAGTTTGAGCACTTGGGAACACCTCGATCTGTTGGTTCGCCAGCATCTTTTAAGCGTTCCATGTTTTCTTCTGGTGAACTGGGCCAGATTTGTTTTTCACGTGGTCGAGCAGGTCTTGATGACCAACGCCAACTAACTGTGAATTTTTTATCAAGATTTCCTTGAAAGTCCATATTTGTATACGTTGGTGCTAATTCCTTCTCTGTAGCAATTAAAAAAGCACCAAGATCTTGTTCCCTAAATGCCTGCTCAAGTTGATAGTAAGTCAAATTTGGCTGTGATTTAAGATAAATTTCGACGGCTTCCTTTAAGTCATCTATTTCATGTGCCATAGCAGCCACTTTAACCATCTCCCAAGCTTTGTCTTCGGGAATACTTGGTAAGTGATCACGAGTAATTTTTCTTGGCAACTGACAGTCAAGTGTTTTATGTCCACTTTCCTGGCAGTTTTTGCAGAGTTCGGGTGGTTTAGATGGGCAAACGACGGCACGATGACCTTGCTCTCCACAGAGACGGCATGTCCCAGAAAACCCAGCCTCGGCAGGTTGATTTGGACATTCTGACTTCCTGTGGCTATATATGTTTAGCAACTTTCCGGCAGATTTGTGCCCATAGACTATAGTTAACAACTTTCAAAAAGGATTTATTCTTACCCGATCTCTCCACATCTAAAACATCCTTCACCATCTCTAGCCTTTTGAGGTTCGGGGCATTGAATTTTTGAATGTCTTCAGGTATTAGTAGAGGGGTCTGATAAAATTAGATTTTCCCATTTACCCTTCTTGACCACAATTATAACAAGCAAAGCCAGTATCTGTTTTATTTTCATACCCTCTATCATATTCGCCATTAAATCCGACATCTTCATTCGTGATATAAACGGAGTCATATTTATTTGGGATGGTATCCCAGTGCTGGTTTTGGCCCACCATCGTAGCAGGAATGTCCCATGACATTTTCAGAAATTTTAGGACTCGTTATGCCTACGGTTTTGGAAAATTTAAGTGTTGTTATCAATGAGCTTTATTAAGGATGACGCTGATGGCTGTTCTTTGGTGGATAGATTCTTGGTATTCGTCAACAAAGAATATAGTGAATGATCCGAGTTCGATCTGTATTCTCTGGATGAGGCCTATGATTGGTCTAGTGATAAATTAAACTCGCAAAAATTGGATGAGTCCCGGCAGATTACCTCGGTGTTCAGTTTCAATAGATGAGAGTGAATAAGAAAGTCACAAAAGGATAATGGCCCTAGAACCTACTAAAGCAGCGCATGTTTGTAGGAACTGTTTACCAAGGATGTAACCGAATGACAGAAAAGGAAAGACAAACGATCTGAATATTCTTAATTAGAAGGAGCATAGACGGTGGTAGTTGCTGCTTCATCTTAAAAGCCTGGCTACAACTGCGATAGAAACTTGAAGTTAAGGAGGAACGTTTGAATCTAAAAATCTTTGATATTTACAGGGATGCTAACAATTAAAGCAAGCTATAATTGAAAAAAGCAGATTGAAGGTGAATGCGAGGGTTATCTTGTCAGACTAGTTCTATTTAGTCTCTCTCTATATGTTCTAAATCGTAAATGTTGGATATGCTACTGTAAATTCAAAGGTTTGGTGGTTTCGTGTAAGCGAGCTGGTTATGGCATTCAATAACAAAGTCCGATACACACAAAATATTAATGTAACAAAAATTAAAGGTGCTAATGGACTACCGACATACCCTCGTAGTGCTAGAAGATAAGGGAAACAGTACTACACTATGATTTCTACAAAAACCGAAGACACTAGAGGTGGCAAATGACTAAGACGTTTATCTCTCAACTGTACAGAAATAATCCTAGGTAAAATTGAGAAGTGGTGAACAATATAATATGCCGCTGGTTGTTTAAGAAGCTATTGGTTTTCTTTAGGCTGAGGGCAAATAAACCACTAAAAGAAAGACAGGACTAAATATCATTCTTTCCGTGAGAGTAAATTTTAGAAGTTAGAAACAGCGAATTCCTAACTATTTTGCCCGACTTTTTTTGAGAGATTAATGAGATATGTTAAACGTTTAAAATTTTGACTGGAAGATGTAACTATTTTTTGTTATTGAATTTTTAATGTCCTGAGCTAAGATAAAAGCTCTACGTCCTACTATCGTTACAGAACCAGTGGTGCCGTGAAGGATCACTTTATATAGGCCAAACTCATTCCAACTGCATGAACTTCCGCAGCAATGATAGAAGTTAACAGCAAAACTTAAATCAAATTTGAGAAAATCACAATCTGGTCCGGATCTCGCGCTTCTCGCCTGTTCCATTTCCTGTCACATATTCCAAGTGAATTTTTTTAATCTTCGCTGAGAGCGAAAGATGCGTTTGCAGTCACCCTTTATCCAGCCGGTGTCCTGCTCTTTATTTGTTCAAACCTGAACGACTTCACTGAGGCTCGCTGAAACCTTAAACCTCCTATTCAGATTCCAGAATTTGGAAACCCAATCCATCTGACTTGTAGACATCTTTCTTGTAGGCGTATATCGCCTCGATATCTTTTTCGGCTGCATTTTTTCAACCGAGCATAACCTGCTAGCCTTTTTTGCTCAACCTTGCGAATTATCGCGAGCTACTCTTTACTGACCGGTCCATCTTTCGCGGGTCTGGCTAGGTAGCCCCGAAAGTCCGATCGGCGTGGCCCCCAACAGTTTCGACACCTTTTGAGGGCTTTGCACTTTGATTCCGAGTGCATTGTTGATCCGCAGTTCCAGCACGCTAGAGCCCGGGAGTAGCCACGGGTTGCATGAAAGCCAAAGCAATGTTTGCATTGTTCTATTGGTTGACGAGGTCGGAAGAGTTTCGCAGCTCCAGAGTCGTCGAAGAGGCGAAATCCAGGTCTAGGCGTGGATTCGCGAGGGAAGAGCGCTTGCAAGTTCTGGTAAGGCGCCTCACATTCGCAGGTCCCATGAGGATGAACAAGAAAAGGAATCAATATGGTTACTCGCGTGACTTCGTCAGCGACCATCTTTTCCGCGATGAAAACGGTACCTGTGAGTGTGTGAATCTTCACCGGGACAATGGCAATTTGTACGGCAGCTAGATCTGATGCTGGTTCCAGCTTGATTCCAGATTCCCTCCCTGTTGCGGAGGAATCCAATAGCTCATTCCGAGCAAGTTCATTCTTTGCTCAAAGTCCAAAGCTTATTTTGACCCGCTGAGCCAACGTAATATTGTTAGCTGCAGTACCGATAAACTGAGACAGCTGATCTTACGCCAGCTGATGATAGAAGTCAGTGAGGGTGGTTGTAGGTGAGGCGTAGAAACTGTCGCGTAACGGCTGCTGTCCTCTTATTGGTACCCTTTGCTTTGGGGGCGGGCGGAGATGCCTTTGTCGTTGACGGTCCAGTGCTGTGGCCAAGGCCTGCTCGGACTACTTTCACCTAAGATGTCTTTTGGGCCGGAGCCTGGGTTTTCGAAGGGTTCGGTACTCTTTTTTCTTGAGCCCTCGGCGGAGGAAGGTTGCTGGGGCGCGCAGGGAGAGCTGGTGGAGTGCTCCCTGGGCCTGATTGTACAAATTGGCCAATAGCCGCTCGAAGGTAGAATTTGATGCCAACTACAAACTCTTTTTCTTCGCCAATCGAGAAAGCCAAAAGCACTGCTTCAACACTACTTGTTACAGTGGAGTAATTTGCGAGGCGGTCCGTAATTTGCGTCGTGCGACACTTTTAGGCCTCCATTACTGATTGCAGCTCCGGGGGAAATTCCGATGCTGATGTCGAAGCTGTGCCTTTTGGCGCTGGCACAGCAAATCTTCTCGCGGACGTTTCTGCGTATTCTGTCGTCTTCTCCCGGAAGACTTCCTTTCCTTTCCTGGAGCTGCTTGCCTCTGGGGCAGGTTCGACGGGAGTGTGAGTCTCGGGACCAATTTTTACTGACCTGACGGGCTCAGGTTCAGTCATCTTTTTGTCGGGAAGGTTAGGAGACTTCCCTTCGACAAAGGCCTCACTCGCAAATATGGTTGAAAGATTTTGCGGGAGCCCTCTGGCAGGCTCTCGAGTTGACCAATATTATGTTGGGGAGCTTTTTTCGAACAGGTGGCATGATTAAAATTCCACCGACTCGATCACAATTTTTTTTAGTTAATGCCACGAGTGCGAGAGAGAGGAAGAGGGGGAATAAGGATAAATTCGGGAATTCGAATTTCTTTTTTGTTTTTTTTTTTTTTAATTCTAATTCGAATTCCAAAAGAGTTGTGTGTTTGCGTTTATTGTACCACTTGAATCTACGACTATCTAGAATATTTGGCTCCTCTCTGTTAAAGTCTGCACCTCACATCCATGTACTTGTGCCTATCTATTGACTAATCGCCGATGTTCGTTTATGGGTTTGGCTTGGTTAATTATTTTACGTCGATCCAATGCAACTCCAATGTAGGACATGAGACGCCAAAGCTTACTGCTTTAGATACCTGAGGCCTTTAACTGTCCAAACCTACAATCTCTTATGGGGTGTACAGTGTCTTATGGATGGTTATTGTAAAATTGTCAAAACGACTGGGGTTAGATCCCAATACATATTGCCTTAATTGGTATGGTCTTCCTGCAGGCCCATGTCTAGTTTATCGACTAGTTATGCAAGCAAGGTGTACTATCCAATGATATTCCGTGAAAGTCTAAATTATGGGGATGGTTTTCAACCCTAAGTGAATTGTTAAATGGTCATCATTTAAAATTTAAAATTAAAAAAATTAATTGATATTATCTAAAAGTACATATCTATTTTAAGAATAATTGCTCTGTATTTCAAAAGTATACATCAAAGCCCTCAGTATGGCTCGCAACTAAAATGAAAGCGTAATACATGTTTTGTATTAGTCTGCTCCATCCTAATACTTTGTGTACCCTCAATTTGCCTTTATTACCGCTTAATATCTCTCGCTTATTACCCGCATTTGACGGAGGCTTCTTCCGAGAAATGAATCTTCTATTACCTCTTTTTTGGAGTGCATTAGAAATTAAATGCTCACTGCATCTCCAGTGGCTGAAGGGTCCCATCGCTAGTTCCAAAGAGCACATCTGTCGATTTTCAGGAGATTTGCGGAAAAAAGCCTCAAGCTCATCAACTTGTTCCGCGCTTGATATAGGCAAGCGTCCTTTTTGAGATGAAGGATTCGCAGTCTCTCTTTTTTTTTTTGCATCAGATTTTAATTGCGTATGCAGCTATCTAGCTTTGACACAATGTCAAAGGAAAAAGTACAGAACAGATGACTCAATTTACAGTAAGAGCACTCATGCCTCAGATTTCATTTGCAAATACCACTGCGAAGTTATGGTGGCTTTCTCTTCACCCCAAGTCAACCCTCATCCGTGAATACCCACCCAGGGGGACGTCTAAAAAACCCTGAGTTATCCAGACATGCCTTCATCATCCTCTGAATTTCCTCCGCGCGAAATGTAGTCTAAGGTGTCTCCTTCCCAAGTGGAGTAGGTGCCTAGGCTACTCAAACTATGTGTGACGGGCTTTGCCCGGATTGGGACTGGTCACTAGGACCACTCCGTCTCCAAGGGGTTACATACCAGATGGGGGTGTACGATACAGAAGAGGAGTTGTGCCGGGAGAAAGGATGATTCTCAGGGGCCAAGGAACTGAGCCAGGGAGCTAAGGAAGATAGCCGGGAGAAAGGATGATTCTCATATGGCCATAGGGGGGAGTTAACACTAGCGTACGCGGAAGACATAAAAGGCAGGATACGATACAGTAGTTTAGCTTCCCAAGGAAAAATTATCAATTCCTATTGAGTCAACGACTTTCGAGTACATCCGAATTCCTTGGACCCTTTACACTATGCCGGAGAACACCACCAGGAGGCGGACCACGGCACCCTCCATCGTTTGCGTGTTGTTATAGTGTCCGCTACACTCTCGCAAGCGAAGTATTGGCACGCACAAAGCTCAATTCGTAAAACTCCTTGCCAAAATTCAAAATTACACGCCCGTCGAGATTGTATCCATCTTCAGCATCATCTTGTAAACTTGTCCTGATCCCTCTCACGTCCATCCCAAAGAACTGTCTCCCAGATTTGTGCGCCAGGCTTTGCTTCCTCCGTTGGGTATAAATATCGGCGAAGGCGTGTATTTGTCGGCTAGCTGAGGCCAGAGAATAGTTGATGAGAGGTGTGGTCATTGAAATGAGGATGTACTTGGTCGTACTTGTAGACTTGATGAGACTTGGGTAGGAGTCGAACTCGTTGGGAGCGAAATTTTGACGTGGCGGAGAATTTTGAATTATTGCCTCGTAGGCCAACTTAATCGGTGTTGCGAAATTTGACTGAACTTGGCTCTGGGAGTTCGCAGTCTCTCGAGCACACGCTAATTGCACTTGCCTCCTTGTGAAGCCAAGTTCGTCGGATATACGTTGTAATGTCAAGCCAAGTATTCTTAATGTTCTTATTTCAATACATTGATCGCGAGTTATGTGCCTGCGAACGTTGGTTTCTGAAGGAGACTTTTCGAGAGTCATTGTTTGCCGGAATAGAGGATGAATTGATAGTGGTGTTGATGAAGGGTTGCGCAGTCGAAAATGTGTTTGAAAATGTGTTACTCTAAGCGATTGTTAGAACAAGACGATTGGACCATACTTCATGGCGAGCGGGGTGATGAGGAGAGAAATACTAACCTATTACGAGCTAGCCCAGCTGCGCATACAGGGCTAATCCCTCAAAAAGCCCAGTTTCAAGCCTAACATTTTCAATCCTAGAGATACTGTACCTCGTCCCACCTAAATGACCGGACCACCTCAGACGTCATCCATGTGTTGAATGATGTCAAGCCCAACCGTGCAGAAAACCCTCTTTTGACGCGCAGAAGCGCATATTCCTCCTCAGCCTCGGCCACCACGCGCCCGACCCCTTGACGCTCTCATTGACAGCGAAATACAATTGCCATTGTTGGATAGACTACGGTGTGGTATCACGATCGATCGTAAAGGTTGAGAAGAGTTAATATTATACTGTCTGTCTCGTCATGGAGAGAGAGTCCCAGCTCATAACTAAAGTGGGACCTAACTAGCGTGTTCAAAGCGAGCTCGTCATGTGATCCTACATGATGACAAAAATTATTGTAGTGGAGCTCTATGAACCGACAGCCGTTCAATATCTCATCGTTGCTCAAGCCTTGCACTTTCATATCGTACCGTTAGGTTGTTGTCGTCGTTGAGGATTTGTATAATCCCCTCGGTGTATGTTCCCTTATCTTCCTCCTTTAAACACGTCCCGTTTCCATATGACTTTTCCCATTAGGGCGTGTGTAGGTAGGTGATCTGACGAGTATGGAGGTGGGTCGCAGGTGTAGGACCGACTGAGAGATGCTTCGTCGCAAATATATGAGGAGCTTGAGAAATGACGGATGTTTGAATACGACCCCTAGTGAGACCTTGGCCCATCCGTGAATCGTATGTTGATAGTAATGAGTTTTTAATCGACTTTTTTGCAGTTGTGAAATCTCTGTCAACTGATTTTTCGACTAAATTACGGAATACAGCTCCTTCAAGCCGAAAATCCATCAAATAAAATACATCCCACCCTTTTTTGTCACTGAATCTCGGCTCTGGGAGAATATTTCACTCCTAGGTTCATAGAGGACACCACTGACAGGTGCTCAGCCTTCGTCCTCCGATCTTATCAGGTGTTAATGCATGGGGTGACAGGGAGTCTAGTATCATTGCCTCGCAGGCCAATATAAATGTCGCGCAGGAGGGCTAGACTGAACACTTGTACGTGGTGTCCTCTACGAACCTGGTAGTGAACTATTCTCCCAGACCCAAGTTCAGTCCAATTTCGCAATACCGAACAAGTTGGCCCATGAGGCAATGATTCAAGATTCTCCTCCAAATCAATCTCTCACACTCAATGAGATATAAATTGAGTCATCTTTTCTATATATTTTCTCTGATATTGTGTCATAGCTAGATAGCTGCATACGCAATTAAAATCTGATGCAAAAAAAATAAACACCCAACGAGATTAATCCCCACAAAAACCTCATCAAGCTTGCGGGTACGACTTGGTACATCCTCACTCCAATGATCACACCTCATATCGACTTTCTCTGGCCTTGACTGTTCGCCAAATTCACGCCCTGGTCTATATCTACACCAGACGGAGGAAGCAATGCGTGGCGCACAAACCTGGGAGACAGTTCATTGAGATGGGCGTGAGAGGAATCAGGACAAGTTTACAAAATGATGTAGCGGATGGCTCGATCTCGATGGGCGTGAATTTTAGAATTTTGACAACGAGTTTTCGAATTGAGCTTTGAGCGTGCGCCAAGACTTCGGTTGTGAGAGTGCGGGCGGCACTAAAAACACTTCCGTGGTTGGATGGTGCGGTGGTAGATCATCTTGGCCGGTTTCTCAAGTAAGGTCTGGATAGCTAGGACACATATCTCACCCGGAACAGGAGACCGATGGTTCCAATCCGGCAAAACATAACTACATTTTTTCGCGACGCTAGTGTGCATGGATGATCAAAGGCTTTAAATTTTCCTTTGGTGGGTAGTTACGGAGGAGGGTCGACTGTTTGTGTAAGCGAACATATCTCATAGTGATATTTGTGAATGAAATCTAGAGTTTGAGTGTCTCTAACGTCAAAAGAGTCATCCTACATGTATACATGGTACCGATCATATGTTATAGCTAAAAAGCTGCATAAACATTAAATGATTTAAAAGAAAAGTGTCGCACAACCTGCCGGAACTCGGCAATTACAGAAAGGTTAACCCTCAAGGTTCGGAAAAAATACCACGGACAGGCGTTGAAGTTTCGACCTTTCAATTAATTCGCTACGTGCACTTCACCAACCTAATAATAATTTTTGAATAATGATCCGGAAGTCACCTTATCGAACAAAATTTTTGTGTCGAAGTAATATATTATATAATCATATGCTTGCGACCACCAACATTTCCACAATCTACCTGTGACGGAGATAGAGTTGTTGATAAATAAATCGATTGATTAAACTATGTGAGGAGAAAAGAAAAATCAGGCTACTCACAACAGGTACGTATCAGATTTGATCACTCTCGTAAATCTACAGATTAGTGGCTTGTCCTTAGGCACAATCCTTTTTACCCAGCCACGTATATCCAGGTGGCAGTAAGTTGTAATAACGTTCAGCCTCCTGATCAATAGTGCTGTTTCCTTAAGGTCCACCTCCTCACCATACAGTCTTATCGTAAGAATTATCAATACTAAGCCCAGGTCTACTCCTAAGCCCAAGCAACGGTAAAACGGTAAAACTGTAACACTACCTCACAGAAAATCAAAAAGTATTTGATTTGACTACTTTATGGAAGGAATATGGAAAGCACAACATCTAATCTTTAATTATAATGAATTCAGGGTGGAAAGGGCGAAAAATTCGGAGGATAATACCATTCATTCAACCAACTAGTTTTAGAACATATATGAAGATCACAACATTATTTACCTTCCTTGATTCAATTTAATGCCTTCAAGCATGCAAAAGATGATGTGGATTAAATTTAAATTTATGATGAAAAATACTATGTGAATTAATTCATTTTATTGTACTATCTGAGTCTTTGACATGGTAGGACATGCAATTCCTATGCTGAAAGGCCAAAAATACCTATGTCAGCAGTATATATCCTACTTTGACTTCTATACAGCGGCCATAAAACAGCACTACCAAGCGTACTCCTCATTCCATCATACACTTAGAGGAGCCTTATGCCCTTCATCATCTCCCCTCTCAAGCCAGCGATGCGATCGCCATTTGCGGGTGTATGGCAGCCGGGAAAAACCGCAAAAACCACTTGGCGCGGAGCTCTCCTAATACCGATATTAAGACGAAGTCCGAGGACATAGCGACCCTTCTGAAGCATTCCAAGAGGCCGGCCAGCTGGCCGTTGCAGACTCGTGGGTACCTCGAAGATTCCACACTCTGCCTTTCTAGCCTCCTCCTTACTCCTCCCCTGATTTATACTGTAGGATAAACCGAAGATTACAAAAAGGAATCATATAAGTCTCGGTTGAGAGAAGCTACCGTGTAGTAGCATAGCATAGTATCCAATGGTCATGATGAATACTGAATGATCGAGTACTTCTTATTTTTCAAGCGCTCCTCTAGCTAGTAGATTTAGATTTATATATGTTAAGAGATAACGTTGTCAACGAGTCGAAATCTATCTTCCTTGAGGGAGGAAGCGTCTTTAACTGTTATCTTGAGCCTCTATTTGTTCGCAGCTGCGTTTTCCTTAGCCATTTAATGTGTATTTAGCCATGACACATGACCAGTGCT
Organism: Blumeria hordei DH14; assembly: GCA_900239735.1. Lineage (NCBI taxonomy): Eukaryota > Fungi > Ascomycota > Leotiomycetes > Helotiales > Erysiphaceae > Blumeria > Blumeria hordei. The sequence goes on along the minus strand of OENG01000025.1, from coordinate 1,981,069 downwards.
ATGTTTACATGTCGGATGACTTTTTTGATGATAGATACGCTAATGACCTAGTTTCCATTTGCAAATACCACAATGAGGTGTGTTTGCTTACTCAAACAATTGACCCTCCTCCGTAAGTACCTATCAAAAGAAAATTCAAAACCTTTGGTTATATAAGCATGCCGTCGTCATCCATGTAAGCTTTCGCAGGTGCGTAGTTATGTTAGGAAACAATGAGGGCTTCTCTGACTACTATTGTAGCATTTATACCTATACTGTATTTCCTTTTTAACAGCATCATTATCGTCACCTTAATCATCTTAGAAATCATACATGGAATCTTTGAGCGAAGGTGAGACAAAAGAAGCTTCTTTTAAAATAAAATTTTACTTTACCTCGGCGGGGGACTATCCTCAACACCTGTCAGTGGTGTCCCCTACGAACCTGCAGCTCTCACTGTAGAGGCTACAGAGCTGAGATTGATTAACACCTTTTCAACTTTGAGCTGAGTTATCTCCCCCTCCGTCAAAGATACGCTTCCGATTACACATAAGATGACCATGACGACAAAAATGATGCTAGGAATTAGGAAAGATAATATGGTACCAAATGATACAATAGTAGTCAGAGAAGGCCTCGTTACGTTACTGTTATGACACGCAGAATATGGCAAGCAAGAACTCAAGCTTTAAAAAGTAATGAAGCTAAATAGCAAAGCTATGTCTACGAATTACACATATTGTAAAATTTATGCGAGTAGGAATGGAAATGTCATCATTGCTTCCACAACGCCAAACCTCCGTAGGTATCCCCGTCCAATGCCATATCTTCAAACCAGATGTCTAGTCACTTAACAATTACAACATGTGCTACTCACCGACGGGCAAACAAAAAGCCCACGAAAGCAAAGTAAAAGATCCATCCGCCCTCAAGAAAAGTAGATTTCGACTCGTCCATAATGTCGTCCCTACTAATCTTTATTTCCTAATCAGCTAGCCAGGAGGGCATCTGAAATACATGAGTTACCCGACGATCCCACGTTCGTAACGTCTTTTGGATACTAGGCAAGGCTCCTTTACGATAGTCACTCTCGACCAAGAATTTTCTGACATCCTTTCACGGCCTTCGGGTTGTCCTGCGGCATGAATCAAGAAAAAAGGAAGGAGGAGGCTAGGAAGGTTGGGAGACGCTCTTAGGTCTAAACAGGTCTGTTGCGCCCGGCTGGCCGGCCTCTTCGTCATAGGAGAGCCCCGCACCCAGTGGTTTGTTTTCAGACTTTTCCCTGCAGCTACACACCCGTAAATGGCCATCGTTTCGTTGGCTGGAGAGGGGAAATAATGACGGGATAACGGCTCCTCTTAGTGTGTACTCGAATGAAGACCTGTGGGGGTAGTTCTGCTGGAAAGAAGTCGTGAAGGAGGCATAGGAGGGAATACACTACCTGAGGCATAGAGACTCCCGGCCTGTGGGCAGAAAGGACCTACCTGTCCTTACATAGTCATAGACTTTATAGGACAATAAACACAAACAAACCGACAAATATACTTAACCTCGGCTGCGCAGCGATAGCTGGAGTTTCAAAGGTAAACCGCTAACAGGTTTCAAATTTTCGTCCCACTCACCTTCATGGTAGGCCCACCGGTGAACCAGTGATGGGAATCCACCAGTGAATGTAGGAAACCCCTAATTAAAAACAAAAAGAAAACTTGTAATTAAATTATCTGTCTTATATAGGTGGATACTCAAATAGGCTGTAAATCGATTGTCACTACTTATATTTTCTTCATTGGAGGATGATATCGTGGTAAATCGTCCAGGCTGATAAAGCGTTGAGTTTGAAAAGCTTAGGCCTTCATTGCTCTTTAGAGATGGAGTCGCCAATTTAAACCCATCACTGCAGCACAATTTTCTCGCAGAGTTCATGTGAATGGGGGAGGAATATGAGCTTAAATTAAAGGAAGGTATGCAAACTCTCTTCAATGGAGGTAATCACGTTGGCTGCTCGGCTGTCTTGCGTTAGCCAAAATGCCATTTTTTTGCATCAGCTTTTAATTGCGTATGCAGCTATCTAGATGTCACAGTATCGGAGAAGATGTATAGAAAAGATGACTCAATATACAAGAAGAACACTCATGCCTCAGATTTCATTTGCAAGTACCACTGCGAAGTTATGGCGGCTTTTTCTTCACCCCAAGTCAACCCTCATCTGCGAATACCCACCCAGGGGAACGTCTCAAAAACCATAAGTTATCCAGACATGCCTTAATTATCCACTGAACTTTCTCCGAGCGATATGTGGTCTTAGGTGTCTCCTTCCCAAGTGGAGTAGGCGACAAGACTACTGAAACTACACCAGAGAACACCACCAGGAGGCGGGCCACGGTACCTTCCATCGTTTGCTTGTTTTTATAGTGTCAGGTGCACTGTCGCAAGCGAAGACGTGTCACGCACAAAGCTCAAATAGTAAAACTCCTTGCCGAAATTTTCAATTTCACACCCATCGAGGTTATATCCTTCCTTAACATCATCTTGTGACCTTATCTTGAACCCTCTCACGCTCATCCCAAGAACTGTCTCCCAGGTTTGTGCGCCATACTTTGTTTCCTCCGTCAGGTGTAGATACAGGCGAGGGCGTGTATTTGGCGAGCAGCCGAGGCCAAAGGAATTTGATATGAGGTGTGATCATTGGAGTGAGGATGCACCAATTCGTATCCGCAAACTAGATGAGGTTTTGGTGGGGATTAATCTTGTTCGGTGTGAGAGATTGCTTTGGAGGAGAATCTTGAATCATTACCTCATGGGCCACCTTGTTCGGTATTGTGAAATTTGACTGAACTTGGGTCTGGGAGAACATTTCACTCCCAGGTTCGTAGAGGGTACCGCGTACAGGTGTTCTATCTTGCCCACGTCCAAAATACCTTGAAATGGTACCTGCGAGTAAAATCTGGGTTATGATTGTCTCTGAATTCAAAATAGGCATCCGTTGTGTACACATAGCTGAATACAACAAGATACCAAGAAATACAGAGTAAAATTGTACCATAACTCAGTCCAGTTAGTGACATTCGCCTACCGCTAAACTAGTCTGGCTTCCCTTCTTTCACCGTCCACGTGATGAAAGGTCAGATGATGTTATCATTAGATTTGTAAACAATGAGGATAAGAGAAACAAACAACGATTCAGTACAAACGGGTGATTGTCCTTTAAATAATTTGTATCTCAAGCCATGAATGGCGTCCTAAACTTGTCCTTAGTTTTCATGGTTTTCGTTTCACGGCTTATTTACCAGCTCCTATCAAGTTGAAACACCCTCATCTAGCCCCTGGCACACAAGTCACGCGTCGCGCTTGTCATAATTTCCCTTAACATCCGTTTAGCATAAGAAAGGAAAGGGGATAAATGAAGTTTGAAGTCCATACTCTCAGCTAAATTTTGTCTACAATTCTGCCTCACGATAATAAAGTATGCCGATAGGTAATCAGAGATTTTTCGGCGGCCAGCCTCCTCCTAACTTGGCGGATCATGAGCAGGTAGATATGATCAAAAAGCGAAGTATTATAAAGCTCATCCTCTTTATAAAGGGCTTATGTCTAATATCTAATGTAGAGAGTCGCAGAGTAATTGAAGATAGCGACGACGACGATGAAATAGTCCCCAAGTTGGTATCCTACTAACAATTTTACACAAATCAGTAGACTGAATTCTTACAGTTGTGAAAAATTGGTCAAGGAATACCCGGCAAAAGAGAAGACAGCGTAAGTTACAACGAATTGAAATAGTGACGTATACTCACTGCGGTATTCTAGTAAAAATGAGAACTCTGAGGCTGTAGCAATATCAACTTCTGACTACTTTGCTTCGAAAAGCAAGCCAAGGAACATAAACATCACTCAAACATCTGCCAGTACTTCAGGAGCTGACGCAAAAGATTCATCACAAGGTCACAGCAATGTGATTTCGCCTGCAGGAGCTTATGACCAAGACGCAAATATAACGGATAAAAAGCACGAGAATCAAAACGATCATATTCTCAAGACAAGATCTAGTAATGGGCCTAAAAAAGATAGTATGTGCATTGAAATTCTGAGCGATGATGAAGAGGCCCCCAAAATCAAAAAGCACGCGACGAGAAATGCTGCAGCAAAAGCATCTAAAATCGCGACCCGCAAAGCAAAGAATACCGATAAAGACTCTGTCAAAACTAATGCTGAAACGAAAGATGATACTCTAAGTGCTGAGACTACAGTCAAAAATACTAGTTGCAAAAAGCAAGCATCTGTCGAGATCAAATCTGATGGCCAAGATTTCAACACGACTGTGAAATCTGTAAACCCTGTAAAACAGAAACCACAAATGCAAAAAAACTTAAAGGTCCCAAAAAATGAAGAACCTGAAACCTCGTCGGTCCAGGCTATTCTAGATAGTATAACAACTGTCCGTGCACCTTCACCCCCACCAAAAGATCCTGACGCCATGAGAATCTGGAAGAATCTACAAAGAGAAGAACAAAGAAGTAAGTATATTCCAAACAAAACAGCAGAAATACCAGAAGGTCAAGAAAACTGCCTAGCCGGTCTCACGTTTGTCTTAACTGGCTGGCTAGGATCACTCGAACGGGAAGAGGTTCAGGAACTCATAGAACGATATGGAGGAAAAATAACAGGTGCCCCCAGTCGCAGAACAAGCTTTGTGGTTCTAGGAAGCGAAGCTGGCCTGAGAAAGTTAAAAAAGATAAAAGAGCTGTCATTAAAATCTATAGATGAAGACGGGTTATTTGAACTTATACGTGCGATGCCTATTAATGGTGGCGATAGCAAATCTGCCTAAAAAACCAAGCTAAAAAGAAAGCAGAGATGGAGAAAACTGAAATTGAATCTAAAAAAATGGAACTGCAGGAAAAAAAAAATGATTCAAGAAGCCGAGGCAGCAGCAAAAATACCTGGCACTATTCCATCGAATCAAAAGTAGGTACTACCATTATCACAACTATGGACAAGCAAGTATGCCCCTACTTCAATAAATCAAATTTGTGGAAACAAAGGAGCTGTGGAAAAGATACAAAACTGGCTGAATGGGTGGTAGATAGCGCTGAAGTATAACTTCCAGAAGAGAGGTCCGGATGGTCTTGGAGGCTACCGGACAATTATGATTCATGGACCACGAGGAATCGGTAAAACAACAGCTGCTCACCTGGCAGCTAAGCTTGCTGGGTACGATGTTATTGAGGGCAATGCTTGTAACACCCGAAGCAAAAAATTAGTAGAATCCGGACTCAGCGAGGTCATGAACAACAAATCTCTTCTTGGTTATTTTTCAGAGCATGGAAAGGCAACCACCGACGGCAAGAAAAACATACTTTTAATTATGGATGAAGTTGATGGTATGTCGGCTGGTGATCGAGGTGGTGTAGGCGCCTTAGCCCAAGTTTGTAGGAAGTCAAATGTGCCTATGATCTTGATCTGAAATGAAAGACGGTTTCCTAAAATGAAGCCTTTCGATATAAAGATAAAAGGGCGACGTTTACATCGGTATATTGAGTATCCTTAATTTGTTTTGTTTACGATTAGAACATTATGCTTGCGTAAAGAAGACATTGTTATAAGAAGAATATATTTATAATGAATATCGTTATAACGAGTCCGCACTGAACAGGTTTTTTTAGTCATGTGTGTGTCAACAACATGGCTTACTTGATAGGCCCGAATTATTTTCATTGTCCTGTCTGAGTCTATGACTATATAGGACATGCAGGTCATCTCTACCTATAGGCCAAGGATACCTATGCCAGAAGTAAATTACCTCCTATGCCTCACATATAGTTCCCATCAAACAACGCCACCCCTCACAAGTATTCATTCATTCATACACTTAAAGGAGTCCTTTCCCCTTTACTATCTCCCCTCTCCAGCCAACGAAACGATGGGCATTTGCGCGTGTATGGCAGCCGTGAAAAATCGCAAAGACCGCTTGGCGCGAGGCTACCCTAATACCGACATTAGGACTTAATCCGAAGACGTAGTGACCCTTCTGAAGCGTTCGAAGAGGCCGACCAGATGGGCACTCCGGATTCGTGGGTATCTCGAGAAATTCACAATAGGCCTTTCTAGCCTCTTTCCAACTCCTTCCTGAAAGTCGAGCTGAAATGTCAGAAATGACTTGATAGAGTGTGATTACAGTATGGATCCTTAGCTTAACTTCTTTTGTGCCGTCCAGAGCGCTGGGGAGTGCCATTGACTCATCGACAAAAGAAGCCATTCTGGCTAATTAGCTAAAATCTCGGTCTTGGCGCCAACAAATGTTCCAAAGTTGAAAGCCCCCGAAAATGTCAGTCCCAACATCGTCTTCAGAGACCTGTTCCCCCTCTCGCACCACATCTCAGCCGCCTATCCTTCCTCAAGATGTAGAGCCCCATTAGGGCAACAGTCCATAATAAACTATGACACGAGCTTTGTATACTATGAATTAATTTACTCCTTACGGGTATACTTAGCGTTGAAAATTTGTAGTGAGTGATGATCGGTGATGAATGAGGCATGCTCCTATTTGCAATTGGGGTGACGATTTTATCGGTAGTTGATGCGAGATGATTTGTGTTTAGAAAGAGGTTGAGGACTCAGAGGATAATGGTAAGACCGACATTTATGAGAAGTTATTGAATAGAGATATACTTATTTTTATTTTTCACTTCGACTAGGATGCAATTCTTCTTGGCTTTCCCAGATATGCAGAGCAAACTGAGTGATTAAACCGACACCACTCGAAGGTGAAGAATTTGTCTTAGCTGTTCAACCAATCTCATCGGGGGTTAAGGGTTAAAATTTTAGAGTATTTTGATTATTTGTCTTGTGGGCCAAGTTTCGCTGTTGTGAAATACTAATGAATAAGGCTGTGGGAGAATATCTAACACCCAGGTTCGCAGGGGACATCGAAAGCAGGTGTTCAGCCTTTAACCAATTGCTACTGCGATCAGCGTGATCACAGCAATGGGCAATTATTCGAATGCGGAACATTACATTTCAGGCCCCATCCTACAAAACTTGGCAATTCAATTCAATATATTTGTCCAATGGATATGTTCACCGAGTACCTTGATCCCATAAAGGCTCTTCCCTTTGAGGTAGTAGAAATAATCTTTGGGTTGCTGGGCATGTATGACCTATTGTAAGGCTTGGAATATTCACAACTTCTCGTAACTAATTTATTCATAGAATATGCTTGTCCGTGAGTAAGAGCTGGAGGAACTTGCTGAAATCCATGTCGAGTATATGGACTTTAATGATCGCAAATGATGAATATCTACCCATTAATTTAAAGATTTTAAAGACATATCTCAGCCTTTCGAATAACAACATCAATTGCGCTTTAGTTAATTTGAGATTATTCAAAGATGAGTCCATCGCCAGATTTCTCTTGGAATCTTGTCACGAATTGCAAGATCTAAGGATCTCTGGCGAAGGAAAATTTACAAGTTTTCACGCTGCTTCCCTAGCTATAGCCTCAGGGATCCAAAAGCTTCACTTTTCGCCAAGGACTGAAGTAACTGTTCATACGATGGTTTCTTCACTTGAGGCCTGTAAAAATACTATTGTAGATGCCAAATTTGAGCACCTCAATAGTCCTTATACTCAATTAAAATATACATGGCCAAAATTGAACGCACTTACAAGCATCCACCTGGCTTCTCGCAGCGTGTGTGAATTGGAATTGGTGAGTCTTTTTTGCTTCGCATGACTAATGAGGATTTCCTCGAATGTAATCATAGTACCTGGTTTTACATAGACATCCGAGCTCAAGATAATATGAAAGATCTGTCGGCTAACTTGGTGCTCAGCCAGGTTTAATTGTAGCCGCCCCAAATATTCGTTCTTTCGTGTTCTACAGAGGTCGTTTGTGGGGGAATTCAAGGCTTGATATGACGCAATGGTCTAATTTAGAAACATTAGATTTCAAGAATACCCATGTTTTAATATTTCCGAAACTGCCCCCAAGCTTGAAACACTTGATCCTCGATGAAAGTTTCAGTCCAAAACATATGAGGCGAATGGATGAAGTTATTTACTCACTTCCTCTTCTGGAGACTCTTTCATTACAACGAAATGATATCGAAGTTTCAACTATATGGGAAATAACTAGAAGCTGTATACAAGCCAATAAGCTCAAAACTCTACTCTGTGGTAAATTCGATTGTGATAGTCCACATGAGACTCCCGTTCATGAATACCTCCCTCCATCTTCCACATTGGAGGAACTTTCGTTGGAGCTAGCTCCAATTAACGATGAAGATATTCTTGCCATAATTAAATTATATCCAAATCTAAAGAAAATTAACCTCTCCCAAACGAGGGTCACTCAAATTTCCATCGATGCATTAGTCAAGGCTGGGGTGAAGTCAATCAATCTTGATGGATGTTTAAAGGTGCCTACTAGATTCGTTGCGATGGCTAGGGAAGAGGGCGTGAATATTTCCATGGAAACCATGAATGGTCTCTATCCGATTGGGGACTACATCACTAAACAAGTATATTATTAGATTAAGACTTGCTGATATCTGAAACAGTAATCTTGGAAATACATTTGATGAAGTACAGGGTTTGACAGAACGTGTATTTAACTGCAATCACAGTACTCCAAAAAGCCGAGACTCGGCTCATTAGCTAATCGCTGCTAAGCTTTTGTACATAGTCAAATGGAACCAACAGTGCAGGGTATAAGATATCCATTGCCTTACCCTTGAATTTGAGTTTTTGATTCTTTAACGTGACGGGACAGACCTAACATCTATTTAGACGTGACACGGGTAGATGAGTTCTGAGAACTCATTGCTACCTACGTGACTGGCATTAAAGCCAGAAGCGATAAAAGAAATAAAAAGGAAAAATAAATGTCTGAGTTACGGTGCCATGCGCCGCATCACTATCTTCTAAGCACAACCCCTCTCGGGTCAGAAGCCATCTAATTATAGGCACCTCCAACCCTGTTCATTCTTCGGCAGACTGTAACCTCTACTTGTAGTTAGGAATTGGATAAACTTCTGCCATCCATTCTCCCTAATCATCTCCTTGGCTCCAGGCGGGGCCAATTTCTCACATCTTCTCCAACTTTGCAAGGCAGGTCGGCACTCTGAAAAATACCAGGGCATTTTCTCTCGGCCGCAAACGCATTTCAGATCTTCACGTTCGGGATTGAAACACCGATGGTAATCGGCATAGTCCCCCGTGGCCAGTTCTTGCCGCAATGAGATGATGGTACGCCCATCTTGGTAAAGCTAGTTCCGGTGGTCTTTTGCAACGCATGAATAGGTCCAGATCTTTGTATCGTTCTGGTCAAGACTGCTGCCACCACTCTTTCACGAGTTCTTGACTGCGCATTTTAACTAGTCTACCCAGTGTCGCAAAGGTTAGATTTTGATATTCTCCACTGAGCAAAGTTGTGGTTAGTGACCAGTTGATGAGAGATCTCAAAGCCGATTTGGCCAGCTCATCGGCCTCTTCATTACCTTGGATCCCCACATGACCAGGTATCCAGCGTATGTCCACACGCTTGTTTTGTCTCAGCGATGGTAACTTAACCACCACTGCCTACGAGGAGTTAGATCTTCCTCGGACGAGCACTCGGGTGGCCGCTTGGTTGTCCAGAAGAATCTAAATCGGCAGGTCTTCTCCAACCGCTATTGCAGCCTCTTAGGTTTTCATGCCGCCTTCGACTTCCGCGTCAAATATCTCTGCTCTAGGAAGTGGACCAGAACCACTTCCTGCTAGCTTGCCTCCTTGGTGTACCACGTATCCCCAAGCTAATTTTCCGAGACCCGATGACAATCCATCAAAAAAGGCCACGACTATATTGGCTGGTAGAGAAGTTAACCATTGTTTGATGCTCCCTGACCCAGCTTCTTTTTCTTGACTGCATGGAGTCAGTGCTGGGGGGCCGTGTGGAAATTAGAGCTTTCCAAGGCCTTCCGCTATCGCAACTTGGCGCACGCTCATTTGCAGGCGTGTCATATATCGTTCTGGCTGTCTGAATAGGCGATCTATTTGTCCAGACCAAAGACCTAAGCGTCTGATAGTATCTTTCGGTCCCTAAGCTGCTCGAAGGACTAAAGGGTGCCAGATATCCATTCTTTGCATACGAGCTGCAGACCACAACATCTTTTGCTGATGAATTATTGATGCCGGGGGTATTCCCGCTTCACGATGAAGAGCGCTATTGGGAGTGGTACGCCACGCTGGGAGTGCTACTCTGATAGCTTTCATTGTTGTTTTGTCCAGTAGAGATATATGCAAGCCTACTCCAGTGCCGACTTCTCCATCTCACAGAGTAGTTATTCGAGTAAGACCCGGCCACCACGCTTCTACCCTGTGTAGAGCTGTGCTAAAAACGCATGCCTGTACCGCACGAATTAGGGGTCCTGGAACCGCACAGCGTTGAGCTCCGTTAATATGTCGAAAGAAATGGACTAGACGATTAGCTTTTCCAGTCTATTCCTGTACATACTGCTTGAAGTTCAGCTGAGTATCGAGCCAGACTCCTAGCCACCGGATATGAGGTGACGGTCCGATCCGGCGATCTTTCACCAAAATGGAAAAATCGGCCGCGTTGATTTTCTTTCTAGGCCCTCCTCCGGTCACTAGAAGTTCTGACTTTGCTGGGTCAAAATCGATCCTATGTTATTTGCGACAATGATAAGGCTGTCGAGGTTGTCTTGGCCTGAGGAGACAGCTTCCACCGCGGTATTTCCAAATTTGACAATAGCTACGTGATCAGCATAACCAAACCTGCTTGTTAGTCCATGGTCCTCAAATAGCACAGCGATGTAGAGCATGAATGGAAGTGGCGATAGTGGCGAGCCCTGAAGTACCCTACATTCCAGAGTCTTCTCGTCTGTGATTCCACCACGGTATTTCACCTGTAATTTTCGCTGGCAAGGATAGGTCTGATTAAACCAGCACATTGATAGTGGCCAGCCCTATTCTAGAAGGTGTTTGAGCAGTCGCCTGTGAAGGACTGCATCAAATGCGCCTTGAATGTCTAGTGTAACTATAGCCGCACACTTACCACTTCCCATGGCCGCCTCAGCATCGTGGATTACGCAAGATGCAAGGTCGACTGCAGATCGTCCTGGAACAGTGCTAAATAATTGAGAGTGGACAACTTGGTGACTTAATGTCAGCCATGCCATTCTCTTGCCAACTAGAAGTGCGAGTCCTCTGCCTAAACTTGACAGCTGTTAAAACGTTTGATCTGGTTTGCTGGATACGTAACAGGAATAAGTCACAAGGATAAGCAATCAGGATAGGTAACGAGGATATGACTGTGTTGTGCGATGGGAGAGATAGAGAGGTCTATGTACACGAGAAACAACCAAATACCCTAACACTCCACACCAACCTAATATGGTACTTGGTCCCGTGACAGTACTCCCCCTCCAAATAATGTTTGGTCTCCAAACTTCAAGTCTCTAAGATCTATTTGATAATAAAATAAGTTCATCAAATTAAAAAATCATATGGTTTATTTAGCTAGTCGTCGTTGTCTTTCTGATCGACGTAGCTGTTGCCCTGCATTGTGTGGGGGTTTTGATGCAATTTTTCACCCATACTGGTGGGCCGGGTTTATGAGGATTTTTTCTATGAAAATTCTAGGGTAGATTTTCGCAGCCTTCTAGGTCTAATCCTGGGTACCAAGATAGCTCTTCGTTGTACTTACACTCGATGAGATAAGTCAGATCATTTTTTTTTAATATCTTCGTCATGTATGTTAATTATCTTTTCAAATATCCATTTATCAGCAATATTACCATCGTCATCACTTTGCGCGACACGCCCAGCAACGTCACGGGATTCTCTTTCGTTGAAACTCGACTGACCGGTATTGAAAGGCTGAGGGCGATGGATAGGGAGACGTCGCCTTGTGAGTAGAATACTGATAGGTATGGGAGAATTCAATAGATCACTTGGACAGAGTAAGATGATTGAATGGTAGTGAATTGTAGATGTGGATGTGGATACTAAGAGTAAAAAGGTCCTATCTATATACAGGAGTTCCAACCCTTGTTCCTCCATATGTTATTGTCTATGATAGCTAGAGTAACTACAATGGTGTCCTTATTATAGTGAACACGTTGATGTTAGTGTGTAGCAATCAGGAGGCAATAGTGATCAGATTCTAAGGGGTGAACTTAATTGGTGCACGGTTATCCCCTGATAGTGTGTGCAGTTATGAACTCAGATTTTTACAACAACCGGTAATCACAGGATCTGTCCATGGTCGGACTAACGAGGTATGGAAACTATTATTGATGTGAATATGTTTCGGAAGCTCAACAGCAATAGCACCATTATAAACCTTAAGTACTTTGTAAGTACCATTCAATTCGTCATCCCAATTTTTTTTGGTCTATTAATCTTCAAGTTTTTTAGACTTATCATAACTTTATCTCCCGGTGTATAAATTGGGGCCTCTGATCTCCGAGAGTTAGCATTTTCCTCGTATATTTCCTGTGACTGACGGGTGAGAGCCTGGGGTTTTGTCAGTATGCAATTAAAACGATTAGCAATTGAATCAGCTCTAAGGTATTCTTTTTTTAAAGATTCAGATAAATTAGGAGGCTTTGGATCTAGTGGCTCAACTCCTAGGCGAGGCTGATAGCCATAGTTCGCGAAAAAAAGGTGATACTCCCGTTGTTTCACTCACATGATTATTTTCTGAAAATTCCGCAATTGGAAGCCAATCAACCCAATCGTCTTGAGTGAAATCGACAAAAGCTCGGAGATATTGATTCAGTGCAGAATTAAATATCTCTGTTTGACCGTCAGCCTGTGGGTGGAAGGCTGGACTGTGTTTCAAGGTAATAGAGAGTCGTGCATTTAGCCTGCGCCAAAACTCGGAAACAAAAGCAGAGCCACGGTCAGAGATTATGGAATCCAGCGCACCGTGAAGCTTGTATACATTTGCAATAAAACATTCAACTAATTCAGTAGTTTCGAGGGATGTGGTGGGTATGAAATGACGCATTTTTGTTAGTCGGTCTACTACCACAAGGATATGGTGAACTATTTTGCCTTCGCGTTTACAGGGTGGTAAATCAACAACATGACCTATCGATATATCAACCCAAGCAGGGATAGGAACATCGAAAGGCTTTAGGAAACCAGGGGGGGAATGGCGTGGGGTTTTAGTTCTAAAACAAAGAGCATATCCTCTAACAAAATCCGCGACGAACTTGCTCATTTTAGGCCACCAGTAAGTTCTTTGCAATAGGTCCAGGGGTTTTAAACGTCCTGTATGGCCCGCGGGTCCAGAAGAATGGTTACGGTGAACGATATTAAAACGTAAATCTTCATGGTCGGGCGCAAAGAGTCGATCCCGAAAGTACACTAGTCCATTAATGAGCTTGAATTCTGCTTTATCTCTCCGAAGTAATATTCTTAATGATTCTGACCACTTTCAATTCGACTTGTTCTCTAAAGATTCAACCATGCTCTTAGCAATATTATTTTCTCTATAAGCTTCATGCATAGCATCTATCAGGGCGGGTTGAGGAGACATTGTGGCAATGGAATCAACGCTATTATGTATTGAGTTAACGTGAGTTGATAATGTGTTTCTCAGGATATTTGGGTCCACTTTGTGATTGGGTATCATTGTGCGGAAACGCTGCTGAAGGCGCTCATCTAGGGCGCTATTTGGTTTAAGTCCTGGTAGGTGACTTAGGGTATCAGGAAGTATCGCATTTGATCCGGGGCGATAAGTGATCAGGAAATTAAACTGAGATGGGAATTCGGACCACCGTACTTGGCGTTGGTTTAGCTGTTTCGCAGTTAAGAAAGTCTGTAGGCTCTTATGGTCTATGATAATCTTAAACGGATACTAAGCTCCGGCAAGCTCTGGGTGCCACTCCTCTAAGGCCTTGATGATAGCTAGTAATTCCTTATCATAGATGTCATAATTTTATTCAACTGGGGGGTGTTTTGACGAGTAAAATGCTACCGGATAAAGTACGCCGTCATTTCCTATTTAAAGGAGCGTTGGCCCAGAAGCCCAGTTAGAGGCATCAGTTTCAACCACAGTATGTTTATGATAATCGAAGTAAGTCAAAATTGGTGCTTGAGCGAAGGAGCTTTTTAGCTTCATGAATGCATGGACTTGATCTGCGGACCATATCCAGGGTGTATTCTTGTGTAGCAAACGAGTTAATGGTTCAATTAGACCTGAGTACCCTCGAATGAACCGTCTATAGAAATTTGAGAAGCCAAGAAATTATTGTAATTCCTTGATAGTAGATGGTTTTGTCCAGTCCAAGATTGCTTTTACTTTTTCAGAGTCCATGCTGAGTCCATTTGTGGAGATAATTAGCCCTAGGTATTTGATTTGCTTTGTGTAGAACTCTGATTTCGCGATATCAATTTGCAGTCCTGCATTTCCTAGCCTGCGGATTACTTCGTCTACGTGTTTAGTATGTTCGTCTCGGGTCTCCGAATAGATTAAAACGTCATCTATATATGCGTTGCAGTACTGATATAGCGCGTCATGCAGAATATGATTAATTTAGGTTTGAAATGTTGCAGGCGCATTGCATAAGCCAAATGGCGTAACCAGCATTTCATACAGTCCGAACCGCGTAGTAAATGCTGTCATCTGTTGAAATTATGGAGTACAGAGATAAGTCAGGTGATGATTAATGGCAGTTATTGATGAAGGGGGGGTTTTTTTTTTTTTATTATATTAAAGTCCTAAGCTAAAGCTCTAGGTCCACTATAGGTACAAGACTGGTGGAGCCGGCGGGGATCACTGCTTATAGGCCCAACTCATTCCAACCGCTGGACTTGCTACAGAAATAATAGGAAGTAAATTACGACGCGGACACCACCTACTCCAACTCCTAGATTAAAAAACCAATCCTTTTCCCTAAATCCAAATAGCTACAATCTTTCCTCAGAGAAACGACACTTCTCGCCTCGTTCCCTTTCGTGTCATGCGTTGTGGCAATGACTAGTTAGTCTGATCCCCGCTGAGAGCAGTGGATGAGTGAGCAGGTCGTCTATCAAAACAGCCGGTTTCCTGCGCAAATGTTTTGAAGCTTTCGTGGCATTTGGGCCCGAGAAGCTTTTTGATAAATTCAACGTGGGACATTGACTTTCTGAGCCTACGCGTGTGTTGTGCGTGGCGGCTACAGTGGATGAAGTGGGTTGGAGTAGTTTCCTTCCCGCAAGAGCACTCCATAGGAGCGCGTAGGTTGTTAAAACGGCGATGGTATGCCGCAAAATTGCCGTGACCTGTTCGTGCTGCAATTAATTCTCGGAGCAGGTGCCTAGAGAGAGACAGTTCGGGTGGTTTGCGTCGCCGAACCTGTAGGTTAAGTTGGCGGTATTTAGGCGGACAAGCCTCTATCCACCAGTCTTCCAGCAATTTTTGCCGCCGGTGATTCATGAGACCACGAAGATATGCCAGAGTACATGATCCTGGTGGAGTATCCTGGCTAGGTAGCTCTCGAAGGGGGCACGGGCAATGGTGTCTGCCTCTTCATTTCCTTGTATCCCTGCGTGCCCTGGCACCCATTTTACCAACACTTTTGCCACGTTACTTAATGCACGAAAGCTGCGTACATCTTCTAGGCTAGTTGAGGACGAGCCCGTCGTTAGTGCGCTTACAGCCTGCTGGCTGTCTAGAAACACGTGGATTTGCTGTGACCCTCCTACTTTCCTAGACTTTCCGTTATCCAAGAACTCCAGTGCGGCTTCCAGAGCCTTCCTTGCTCCTATTATTTCTGCATCCAGCACCTCTCCCCCGTGCTTGATGCCACTTCCTTTGCCGATGTCTTTCCCATCCTTTTTCAGAACGAAACCCCAGGCAGAGCGTCCGTGTCCTTCCGATGAACCATCTGAGTATGCGCAGATGTCCGTTCCTGTCACGTTATTGATCCATCCAACGCAGTCATTGCGTTCCGTCAGCCTTGAGCCTGACTTTTTAGGGTAGACTACCGGCGCCAGGGCCTCGGGGGCCTCTGCTTCCGGGAGCTCTCGATAAGCACGCTGTAACCGTGACATTTGAATCTCTGGTCTGGCAGAGAGTTTGGCGGTCTTTTTGTACTTTCGAGTGCCGACATTCGGGCACACGGAAGCGCGGATCCTCAACGGGTGTCTATCATCAAGGGTCTTAAGCCTTGCCGAAAGTCGGAGTCGGTTTCCCTCAAGTATGACCTTTGCCGGCGGGATTCCTCCTTCTCTGTGAACGACTACGTTTGGCGTTGTCCTCATCACTGGCAGTGCAGCCCGCAATCCCATCAGGTTAGCTTTGTCAATCATGCTGCAGAGGTTTGAGGTAGGTGACGTGACCATTCCTCGTGTGGTTGGGCGTTTGGACCCTGGCCACCAGACATCAGATCCAAAAGTTGCTAGAGAGACAATGCACATGTCTACTGCGCCGACTAACGGCCCGGGGGCTGCTCCCCGAGAGGTAGAGTTGAAGCGGCGCATTTGCTGTGCAGCTTTCATCGCTTTGCCGCACCAGGTGGTTACGTGGTGTTTGAAATTGAGTCGCGGATCCAAATGTACGCCAAGCCAGCGATGTGATCAGCGGCTCGATGAGATTTCCATTTACGTGAACCCCAACTGCTTCTTCTCGGCGTCGTCCTGGGAATTGGATGACTTCAGACTTTTGCGTTTCGAAGGCAACAGCATTTTTCCCTGCCCACTCGAGAAGATGGTCTACCTCTCTTTGTGCAGCGCCGGCAGATTCAGCTACTGTGCGTCCAAACCCCAGAATTCCAATATCGTCGGCATAGCTAAACCTCGATCCTGGGTTGCCACTTTGCATCGGCTCCGCCATGTACAGAAGGAATAGTAATGGCGAAATTGGTGATCCCTGGGGGACTCCGCAGACCAGCTCTTTCTGTGTGGTGACTCCACCGGAGAAACGCACTTGTACCTTCCGATGTGTGAGGAATGAAGTCGTCCATCGGAGGATCGAGTCTGGCCATCCCTGGGCTTGCATGCGTCTAACCAAGCGATTGTGGAGCACTGCATCGAACGCTCCTTGGACGTCTAAGGTCACGAATGTCGAGGCCCATCCCTGGGAGCGTGCTTCTTCGACGTCATGGACTACGCAGGAGACCAGGTCCGTTGCAGATCGCTTTGGGAGCGCACCGAATTGTTGATGGCCCACCACATCATAAATGATTGCGAGGTGCGCCATTCGCTTGGCCAGGAGTCTTTCTAATCCTTTGCCTAGGCACGAGAGTAGAGCGATTGGTCTCCAACCTTTGATTGAAGTTGGATCCCGATTTGGCTTTTCCAATAGTACCACTTCTGCAAGTTTGAAGCAAGATGGATGCGTGCCGAGCCGTATGCAAGCTTTAAAGAGCTGCGTAACATACGGTCCGATTGTCTTCCAGCAGGCCTCAAGAAGTTCAACTGTGACTCCATCTGCTCCTGGGGCTGCCTTAGTACAGCCAATGGTACAAAGTCGCACCTCGTTGTCCGATATGTCATCTTCCCAGGGTATCCGGTTATTACTGGGTGCAGTGCACGTAGGAAGATCGTCCGATGCTTGGTGACGTGTAAGAAGAGCATCACGGAGAACTGTGGCTCGCTCAGACGGGTCGGTGATAACGGAACCGTTATAGTTGAGCGGCGGAGGAGGTCTGACCTGTCTATGGTTGGCAGAGCGCATCAGCTTGAATATGTCTGCCGGAGATGTCATTGCTTCGACTTGGCATGTCTGGTGCTCCTTCTTGGCGGCTGTGATAGTCTCACGTAGCTTCTTCGCACAGATAGCCCGCTGTGAGAGTGATGTTGAGGCTCGGTATTCGGCGTGTGCGGATTTGCACCTAGGAGTCCACCATGGTGCAGATTTTCCGCTTTCCTTTCTGACCCGGGTTCCAGTTGCTTTAATGGCCTCCGTGAGATGGAAGCATATCTCCTGAGCGTATGCATCCACTTTCTCTATCGTACTCAAATCTGAGGGCGGATGTACCCATTTTGCAATGGCCCGCGCAAACTTTGCAGATTTCCCTTGGGTACCTTGATCTTTGCTGGAGCCGTGTCCCTTGTAACGGTTGCTGCAGGTACGATTCCGGATAGGAAGATGGTCGCTGGTCAATCCTCCGATCGACCCAAGCGCGGGCTCCAGATATGTTAGTCCAGGCGAGATCCAGAGTATTGCCAGCTTTATGGGTCGGCTCTCCAATTATAAGGCAAGAGAGATTGTGGTTTCTGCCCACTCTATCTCATCACCTGTCCATACGGCCGAGTTACTCCTGGCTGCCAGGCAGCATGCACTGAGTTGAAGTCCCCGGCTGCAATGGAATTGCAGAAGGTTTCCAGTCGAAAAGCGGGCGAACAGCAGTCGAGTCTTTAGGGCTTATACACGTTGAGAAATGTGATTCATTGACCTTTACCCAGCAGTAATCACCAGTGGTGTGGAACAAGGAAATAACTGTTCCGCTAATATTCATTTTTGGTCTTTCGAGTGTATGTCACAGCCCTCGGTCTGACATCTACACTCCGTACGGTATATGAGAT
Source organism: Blumeria hordei DH14 (assembly GCA_900239735.1). Lineage (NCBI taxonomy): Eukaryota > Fungi > Ascomycota > Leotiomycetes > Helotiales > Erysiphaceae > Blumeria > Blumeria hordei. Next base: position 1,962,571 of record OENG01000025.1, on the reverse strand, counting down.
ATACCCTGGGTGTGATATGGTTTCTTTTGATCTCAAATTCCATCGCGGTTCTTGAATTAGCACAACATCTACGCCTAGCTCATAATCGAGAGAGCGCAATGTTGTGGGTTGTGCCACCCCTGCCTACGTTTATTGACATAAAACTTAGTGTAGGAGGGGGGCGAGAAGGGCCCGTAGGGCGCCTTCACAAAGCTTCTTCAGGGTTCAAGGCACCAAAGCCCGAACCCTCAGCCATTGCTGTGTCTGTCGAAGATGTGTCCTTACCAACAGCTGGAGAAGCTGGTCGGTCGCTCTTGCGGCAGCTGTAGCAGCCTCTGCGGCCTTAGTTGCAGCTTTGGCCCTGGCAACTGCCTGATATTCCCGTTGGCCAGCTTGTCGGATCGTCACAAGTTGGTCCTTAGTAGCTGGGCCAGACCTGTTGGGACGAGCAAGACAGTCTCGACTGCCAGATTGATGGGGCCTCCGCAGTTTCGACATTTAGAGCTGCTTTACACTCGAATGCCGAGTGCATGGTGGATCCGCAGTTCCAGCAGGCTGGCGCGAGAACACCCACGGGTGGCGTGGAAACCGAGACATCGCCTACATTGCTGTATGGGAGGGGGTTTCGTTGGATGGTTGCTATTCCTGAGTCGTCGAAGAGTCGGAATCCAGGCTTTGGGCTAGCGTTCCTGGGAAACAAGGCCGACCAGGATCTGTAGGAGCGCCGAGCTTAGTTTTTCCGTGCATCCTTACTCGGTCTGGAGTGCAACTGGTTACTCTAAGGATTTCGGCGGCCACCATTTCGGCAGTGACTTCGACTCGTCCTTCTAAGCCGAACACGGCGACTGGAACCGTTGCGATCCGGAGGGAAACTAGATCACTTGGTGGTTCTAGTTTTGCCTCCACTTGTGTGAAGGAGCTGGAGGCCTCCAGCAGTCGAGTTTTTGCATCCGGGTTTTTGGCACGGATGGCAAAGCCAGTGGGAACGCGTTGCACCTGGTCGACATCAGCAGGGGTGCAATTTGTTTGTTTAGCGACGGCTTCGCGACGCCAGCTGGAGAGAGCTGTCTCCACTCGTGGTTTGCATCAAGACGCAGAAAGATTCGGTCATCTTTCGATGCTGTTGTTGATGCTGCCGGCTTCTTCTCTGGTTTCCTGGCAGATGGGGCAGCCGAAACCGAGGTGATGTTTGCAGGGGCTTGTGCGCCTGACTTTTGGTGTCCTGCTCTGGTGACAGTAGCCAGGTGCTTCTGAGCGGGAGAGGTGCTGCAGCCTTTGAAATATTCGAGGAACAGCTACTGGGATGGCGGTCGCGGGGGAGTTGCGACAATTGGTCGTTGGGCAGGACTGGCGGAGCGGTGCTCGACCCGGCCGCCACGAATTGCGCGATGGCTGCCTTTAGGTAGACTTTGATGGAGTCTACAAAAATTTTATTTTCACGGTGGAGAGCGGTGAAAGGGCTGTCTCGACACTGCTAATCGCTGTCGAGCATATATGGAATTGCGCAGCTTTTTGCCTTGCCCTGCGCTCCTCCGCTTCGATCGCTGCCAGCAATTCTGGGGGAATATTTTTTCTCTGCGCTGCTGCTTCTGGTGCTGTAGGGTTGGTCCAGCGAAGAGTTTTCGGCTCCTGCTGCCTTGGCTGTGGGTATGTCGGCCTCTTTGTGGGCCTCACTTCTACCGGTCGCGGTAGTGCTGGAACCGTAGCGCGCTTCTCGGTGCGACGACGGTTTTTCTGGGGGATCCGGTGGGATCCAAGACTTGCTCTGCATCTTCTGGGCTGGAGGATGCCCAAACTGAATCGGCGAGGGTTTTTAGCTTCTCGACTTCTGCGTCCACCATATCTACCTCGGGACATCGTTCTCCTTCGCTTGGAGCGCAGCCGCGATGGTGTTCATATTTTGAAGATTGGACTCGAGTCCTTTTTTGTTAGCATGTTTCTCGCGTGTTTTGAATGGCTGGAGTCCATTGGTAGGGTTTGATGACATCTTTGGTGATTCCGCTGATCGCGTTTTTGTGCGTTTTACGCGTCGGAGGCATTTTAGAAATGGCCGATGGCAAACAATTTCGATTCGATTCGTTCCTCAAAGGGTGGAATGGATAAAAGGGTGGGAATGGGCAAATTGGGGGCTTCTCGAATTGTTTTGATGAAGGGTTTGGTTGTTGAGATTTCTATTATTTCATGTTGGATACACATTGACGATCCTACTAGGCTCGATAATTAGTAGTCCGCGACAGACTGGTGTTTGGCGAACAGAGATTGCGTATACCCTGTGTTAGCGTTGTTTACTACTGTTAATAGGAGATCCCGCACGGGCTATCTATTGGGATTAAAAGGAGTCTGGTCTGTGTTTATTATTAAATCATTTTATTGTCCTGTCTGAGTCTAAGACTATGTAGGACATGCAGGTCTCTCTGCCTACAGGCCAAGGATACCTATGCCAGTAGTATATCCCTCCTATGCTCCCATACAGCTCCCTCAAACAGTACCACCCCTCACAAGCCCTCATTCGATCATACACTTAGAGGAGCCCTTTGCCCTTCATTATCTCCCCTCTCCAGCCAACGAAGCGATGGCCATTTGCGGGTGTATGGCAGCCGGGAAAAATCGCAAAAACCTGGGTGCGGAGCTCTCCTAATACCGACATTAGGACTAAATCCGAAGACATAGTGCCCCTTCTGAAGCGTTCGAAGAGGCCGGCCAGCTGGGCGCTGCAGACTTGTGTGTACCTCGGGAAATTCGCACTCTGCCTTTCTAGCCTCCTTCCAACTCCTTCCCTAAGGTCGTGCTGGAATGTCAGAAAAGTCTTGACAGGGCGTGATTGCTGTATAGTAGCTTAGCCTAACTTCTTTTGTGCCGTCCAGGGCGTTGGGGAGTGCCGTTGACTCATCGACAAAAGAAGCCCTCCTAGCTAATTGGCCGAAATCTCGGTCTTGGCGCCCACAAACGTTCCAAAGTTGAAAACCCCTCGAAAATGTCAGTCCAGCATCGTCTTCAGAGACCTGTTCCCCTCTCGCCACATCTCAGCACTATCCTTCCTCAAGATGTAGAACTCCATTAGAGCATCAGTCCCCCATAACCATGACCGAGCTTTGTATATTATGACTTAATTTCCTCCTTGCGGGTATACGTAGCGTCGTAAATTTGTAGTCGTGATGGCGTAATTAATGGGGCAAGCTCCTGTTTGCAATTGGAGTAACTTCTTTATTGGTTGTTGAGGGAGATGAGGCGTGGTTGGAAAGAGGTTGAGGACTCGATGAGATGATAAGAAAGGAATTGTCGAGAGGTCATCAAATGGATATGCTTGAGGTTGCTTTCGACTTCGATTCGGATGCGATTCTTCTTGGCTATCCCAGATATGCAGAGCATACTGAGCGATTACACCGGCACACTGGAAGGTGAAGAATTCGTCTTTGCCGGCTGGTACNATCTGTTGAAATTATGGAGTACAGAGATAAGTCAGGTGATGATTAATGGCAGTTATTGATGAAGGGTTTTTTTTTTTTTTTATTATATTAAAGTCCTAAGCTAAAGCTCTAGGTCCACTATAGGTACAAGACTGGTGGAGCCGGCGGGGATCACTGCTTACAGGCCCAACTCATTCCAACCGCTGGACTTGCTACAGAAATAGTAGGAAGTAAATTACGACGCGGACACCACCTACTCCAACTCCTAGATCAAAAATCAATCCTTTTCCCTAAATCCAAATAGCTACAATCTTTCCTCAGAGAAACGACACTTCTCGCCTCGTTCCCTTTCGTGTCATGCGTTGTGGCAATGACTAGTTAATCTGATCCCCGCTGAGAGCAGTGGATGAGTGAGCAGGTCGTCTATCAAAACAGCCGGTTTCCTGCGCAAATGTTTTGAAGCTTTCGTGGCATTTGGGCCCGAGAAGCTTTTTGATAAATTCAACGTGGGACATTGACTTTCTGAGCCTACGCGTGTGTTGTGCGTGGCGGCTACAGTGGATGAAGTGGGTTGGAGTAGTTTCCTTCCCGCAAGAGCACTCCATAGGAGCGCGTAGGTTGTTAAAACGGCGATGGTATGCCGCAAAATTGCCGTGACCTGTTCGGGCTGCAATTAATTCTCGGAGCAGGTGCCTAGAGAGAGACAGTTCGGGTGGTTTGCGTCGCCGAACCTGTAGGTTAAGTTGGCGGTATTTAGGCGGACAAGCCTCTATCCACCAGTCTTCCAGCAATTTTTGCCGCCGGTGATTCATGAGACCACGAAGATATGCCAGAGTACATGATCCTGGTGGAGTATCCTGGCTAGGTAGCTCTCGAAGGGTGGCACGGGCAATGGTGTCTGCCTCTTCATTTCCTTGTATCCCTGCGTGCCCTGGCACCCATTTTACCAACACTTTTGCCACGTTACTTAATGCACGAAAGCTGCGTACATCTTCTAGGCTAGTTGAGGATGAGCCCGTCGTTAGTGCGCTTACAGCCTGCTGGCTGTCTAGAAACACGTGGATTTGCTGCGACCCTCCTACTTTCCTAGACTTTCCGTTATCCAAGAACTCCAGTGCGGCTTCCAGAGCCTTCCTTGCTCCTATTATCTCTGCATCCAGCACCTCTCCCCCGTGCTTGATGCCACTTCCTTTGCCGATGTCTTTCCCATCCTTTTTCAGAACGAAACCCCAGGCAGAGCGTCCGTGTCCTTCTGATGAACCATCTGAGTATGCGCAGATGTCAGTTCCTGTCACGTTATTGATCCATCCAACGCAGTCATTGCGTTCCGTCAGCCTTGAGCCTGACTTTTTAGGGTAGACTACCGGCGCCAGGGCCTCGGGGCCTCTGCTTCCGGGAGCTCTCGATAAGCACGCTGTAACCGTGACATTTGAATCTCTGGTCTGGCAGAGAGTTTGGCGGTCTTTTTGTACTTTCGAGTGCCGACATTCGGGCACACGGAAGCGCGGATCCTCAACGGGTGTCTATCATCAAGGGTCTTAAGCCTTGCCGAAAGTCGGAGTCGGTTTCCCTCAAGTATGACCTTTGCCGGCGGGATTCCTCCTTCTCTGTGAACGACTACGTTTGGCGTTGTCCTCATCACTGGCAGTGCAGCCCGCAATCCCATCAGGTTAGCTTTGTCAATCATGCTGCAGAGGTTTGAGGTAGGTGACGTGACCATTCCTCGTGTGGTTGGGCGTTTGGACCCTGGCCACCAGACATCAGATCCAAAAGTTGCTAGAGAGACAATGCACATGTCTACTGCGCCGACTAACGGCCCGGGGGCTGCTCCCCGAGAGGTAGAGTTGAAGCGGCGCATTTGCTGTGCAGCTTTCATCGCTTTGCCGCACCAGGTGGTTACGTGGTGTTTGAAATTGAGTCGCGGATCCAAATGTACGCCAAGCCAGCGAATGTGATCAGCGGGCTCGATGAGATTTCCATTTACGTGAACCCCAACTGCTTCTTCTCGGCGTCGTCCTGGGAATTGGATGACTTCAGACTTTTGCGTTTCGAAGGCAACAGCATTTTTCCCTGCCCACTCGAGAAGATGGTCTACCTCTCTTTGTGCAGCGCCGGCAGATTCAGCTACTGTGCGTCCAAACCCCAGAATTCCAATATCGTCGGCATAGCTAAACCTCGATCCTGGGTTGCCACTTTGCATCGGCTCCGCCATGTACAGAAGGAATAGTAATGGCGAAATTGGTGATCCCTGGGGGACTCCGCAGACCAGCTCTTTCTGTGTGGTGACTCCACCGGAGAAACGCACTTGTACCTTCCGATGTGTGAGGAATGAAGTCGTCCATCGGAGGATCGAGTCTGGCCATCCCTGGGCTTGCATGCGTCTAACCAAGCGATTGTGGAGCACTGCATCGAACGCTCCTTGGACGTCTAAGGTCACGAATGTCGAGGCCCATCCCTGGGAGCGTGCTTCTTCGACGTCATGGACTACGCAGGAGACCAGGTCCGTTGCAGATCGCTTTGGGAGCGCACCGAATTGTTGATGGCCCACCACATCATAAATGATTGCGAGGTGCGCCATTCGCTTGGCCAGGAGTCTTTCTAATCCTTTGCCTAGGCACGAGAGTAGAGCGATTGGTCTCCAACCTTTGATTGAAGTTGGATCCCGATTTGGCTTTTCCAATAGTACCACTTCTGCAAGTTTGAAGCAAGATGGATGCGTGCCGAGCCGTATGCAAGCTTTAAAGAGCTGCGTAACATACGGTCCGATTGTCTTCCAGCAGGCCTCAAGAAGTTCAACTGTGACTCCATCTGCTCCTGGGGCTGCCTTAGTACAGCCAATGGTACAAGTCGCACCTCGTTGTCCGATATGTCATCTTCCCAGGGTATCCGGTTATTACTGGGTGCAGTGCACGTAGGAAGATCGTCCGATGCTTGGTGACGTGTAAGAAGAGCATCACGGAGAACTGTGGCTCGCTCAGACGGTCGGTGATAACGGAACCGTTATAGTTGAGCGGCGGAGGAGGTCTGACCTGTCTATGGTTGGCCGAGCGCATCAGCTTGAATATGTCTGCCGGAGATGTCATTGCTTCGACTTGGCATGTCTGGTGCTCCTTCTTGGCGGCTGTGATAGTCTCACGTAGCTTCTTCGCACAGATAGCCCGCTGTGAGAGTGATGTTGAGGCTCGGTATTCGGCGTGTGCGGATTTGCACCTAGGAGTCCACCATGGTGCAGATTTTCCGCTTTCCTTTCTGACCCGGGTTCCAGTTGCTTTAATGGCCTCCGTGAGATGGAAGCATATCTCCTGAGCGTATGCATCCACTTTCTCTATCGTACTCAAATCTGAGGGCGGATGTACCCATTTTGCAATGGCCCGCGCAAACTTTGGCAGATTTCCCTTGGGTACCTTGATCTTTGCTGGAGCCGTGTCCCTTGTAACGGTTGCTGCAGGTACGATTCCGCGGATAGGAAGATGGTCGCTGGTCAAACACTCCTCCCGATCGACCCAAGCGCGGGCTCCAGATATGTTAGTCCAGGCGAGATCCAGAGTATTGCCAGCTTTATGGGTCGGCTCTCCAATTATAAGGCAAGAGAGATTGTGGTTTTCTGCCCACCTCTCTATCTCATCACCCTGTCCATACGGCCGAGTTACTCCTGGCTGCCAGGCAGCATGCACTGAGTTGAAGTCCCCGGCTACAATGGAATTCGCAGAAGGTTTCCAGTCGAAAAGCGGGCGAACAGCAGTCGAGTCTTTAGGGGCCTTATACACGTTGAGAAATGTGATTCCATTGACCTTTACCCAGCAGTAATCACCAGTGGGTGTGGAACAAGGAAATAACTGTTCCGCTAATATTGCATTTTTGGTCTTTCGAGTGTATGTCACAGCCCTCGGTCTGACATCTACACCTCCGTACGGTATATGACAGATATACCCTGGGTGTGATATGGTTTCTTTTGATCTCAAATTCCATCGCGGTTCTTGAATTAGCACAACATCTACGCCTAGCTCATAAGCTCGAGAGAGCGCAATGTTGTGGGTTGTGCCACCCCTGCCTACGTTTATTGACATAAAACTTAGTGTAGGAGGGGGCGAGAAGGGGCCCGTAGGGCGCCCTTCACAAAGCTTCTTCAGGGTTCAAGGCACCAAAGCCCGAACCCTCAGCCATTGCTGTGTCTGTCGAAGATGTGTCCTTACCAACAGCTGGAGAAGCTGGTCGGGTCGCTCTTGCGGCAGCTGTAGCAGCCTCTGCGGCCTTAGTTGCAGCTTTGGCCCTGGCAACTGCCTGATATTCCCGTTGGCCAGCTTGTCGGATCGTCACAAGTTGGTCCTTAGTAGCTGGGCCAGACCTGTTGGGACGAGCAAGACAGTCTCGACTGCCAGATTGATGGGGGCCTCCGCAGTTTCGACATTTAGAAGCTGCTTTACACTCAAATGCCGAGTGCATGGTGGATCCGCAGTTCCAGCAGGCTGGCGCACGAGAACACCCACGGGTGGCGTGGAAACCGAGACATCGCCTACATTGCTGTATGGGAGGGCGGTTTCGTTGGATGGTTGCTATTCCTGAGTCGTCGAAGAGTCGGAATCCAGGCTTTGGGCTAGCGTTCCTGGGAAACAAGGCCGACCAGGATCTGTAGAGAGCGCCGAGCTTAGTTTTTCCGTGCATCCTTACTCGGTCTGGAGTGCAACTGGTTACTCTATGGATTTCGGCGGCCACCATTTCGGCAGTGACTTCGACTCGTCCTTCTAAGCCGAAAACGGCGACTGGAACCGTTGCGATCCGGAGGGAAACTAGATCACTTGGTGGTTCTAGTTTTGCCTCCACTTGTGCGAAGGTGCTGGAGGCCTCCAGCAGTCGAGTTTTTGCATCCGGGTTTTTGGCACGGATGGCAAAGCCAGTGGGAACGCGTTGCACCTGGTCGACATCAGCAGGGGTGCAATTTGTTTGTTTAGCGACGGCTTCGCGGACGCCAGCTGGAGAGAGCTGTCTCCACTCGTGGTTTGCATCAAGACGCAGAAAGATTCGGTCATCTTTCGATGCTGTTGTTGATGCTGCCGGCTTCTTCTCTGGTTTCCTGGCAGATGGGGCAGCCGAAACCGAGGTGATGTTTGCAGGGGCTTGTGCGCCTGACTTTTGGTGTCCTGCTCTGGTGACAGTAGCCCAGGTGCTTCTGAGCGGGAGAGGTGCTGCAGCCTTTGAAATATTCCGAGGAACAGCTACTGGGATGGCGGTCGCGGGGGGAGTTGCGACAATTGGTCGTTGGGGCAGGACTGGCGGAGCGGTGCTCGACCCGGCCGCCACGAATTGCGCGATGGCTGCCTTTAGGTAGACTTTGATGGAGTCTACAAAAATTTTATTTTCACCGGTGGAGAGCGGTGAAAGGGCTGTCTCGACACTGCTAATCGCTGTCGAGCATATATGGAATTGCGCAGCTTTTTACCTTGCCCTGCGCTCCTCCGCTTCGATCGCTGCCAGCAATTCTGGGGGGAATATTTTTTCTCCGCCTGCTGCTTCTGGTGCTGTAGGCGGTTGGTCCAGCGAAGAGTTTTCGGCTCCTGCTGCCTTGGCTGTGGGTATGTCGGCCTCTTTGGTGGGCCTCACTTCTACCGGTCGCGGTAGTGCTGGAACCGTAGCGCGCTTCTCGGGTGCGACGACGGTTTTTCTGGGGGATCCGGTGGGATCCAAGACTTGCTCTGCATCTTCTGGGCTGGAGGATGCCCAAACTGAATCGGCGAGGGTTTTTAGCTTCTCGACTTCTGCGTCCACCATATCTACCTCGGGGACATCGTTCTCCTTCGCTTGGAGCGCAGCCGCGATGGTGTTCATATTTTGAAGATTGGACTCGAGTCCTTTTCTTGTTAGCATGTTTCTCGCGTGGTTTTGAATGGCTGGAGTCCATTGGTAGGGTTTGATGACACGATCTTTGGTGATTCCGCTGATCGCGTTTTTGTGCGTTTTACGCGTCGGAGGCATTTTAGAAATGCCGCCGATGGCAAACAATTTCGATTCGATTCGTTCCTCAAAGGGTGAGATGGATAAAAGGGTGGGAATGGGCAAATTGGGGGCTTCTCGAATTGTTTTGATGAAGGGTTTGGTTGTTGAGATTTCTATTATTTCTATGTTGGGATACACATTGACGATCCTACTAGGCTCGATAATTAGTAGTCCCGACAGACTGGTGTTTGGCGAACAGAGATTGCGTATACCCTGTGTTAGCGTTGTTTACTACTGTTAATAGGAGATCCCGCACGGGCTATCTATTGGGATTAAAAGGAGTCTGGTACCTGTGTTTATTATTAAATCATTTTATTGTCCTGTCTGAGTCTAAGACTATGTAGGACATGCAGGTCCTCTCTGCCTACAGGCCAAGGATACCTATGCCAGTAGTATATCCCCTCCTATGCCTCCCATACAGCTCCCCTCAAACAGTACCACCCCTCACAAGCCCTCATTCGATCATACACTTAGAGGAGCCCTTTGCCCTTCATTATCTCCCCTCTCCAGCCAACGAAGCGATGGCCATTTGCGGGTGTATGGCAGCCGGGAAAAATCGCAAAAACCACTGGGTGCGGAGCTCTCCTAATACCGACATTAGGACTAAATCCGAAGACATAGTGCCCCTTCTGAAGCGTTCGAAGAGGCCGGCCAGCTGGGCGCTGCAGACTTGTGTGTACCTCGGGAAATTCGCACTCTGCCTTTCTAGCCTCCTTCCAACTCCTTCCCTAAGGTCGTGCTGGAATGTCAGAAAAGTCTTGACAGGGCGTGATTGCTGTATAGTAGCTTAGCCTAACTTCTTTTGTGCCGTCCAGGGCGTTGGGGAGTGCCGTTGACTCATCGACAAAAGAAGCCCTCCTAGCTAATTGGCCGAAATCTCGGTCTTGGCGCCCACAAACGTTCCAAAGTTGAAAACCCCTCGAAAATGTCAGTCCCAGCATCGTCTTCAGAGACCTGTTCCCCCTCTCGCACCACATCTCAGCCACCTATCCTTCCTCAAGATGTAGAACTCCATTAGAGCATCAGTCCCCCATAAACCATGACCCGAGCTTTGTATATTATGACTTAATTTCCTCCTTGCGGGTATACGTAGCGTCGTAAATTTGTAGTCGGTGATGGCCGGTAATTAATGGGGCAAGCTCCTGTTTGCAATTGGAGTAACTTCTTTATTGGTTGTTGAGGCGAGATGAGGCGTGGTTGGAAAGAGGTTGAGGACTCAGATGAGATTGATAAGAAAGGAATTGTCGAGAGGTCATCAAATGGAGATATGCTTGAGGTTGCTTTCGACTTCGATTCGGATGCGATTCTTCTTGGCTATCCCAGATATGCAGAGCATACTGAGCGATTACACCGGCACCACTGGAAGGTGAAGAATTCGTCTTTGCCGGCTGGTACCTGTGTTTAGAAGAGTAGTCGAATTGACATCCTTTTATCCTTCATTATTGCATAAGCTTCCCTCTACCAACAAGTCCACGAACTAAGTAGTGGGTTATACATTTTAATATCATCCACTCATTTCCTTCGGCGATACCGATGCGATTAAAAGCAGCAATAACATCCAGTTTAGTGTAAAACTGGGCGCCCGCTATTGAGTCCAGTGTTTCTCGAATTAGAGAAAGCGGGTATAGGTTTTTTATGGTAATATCATTGATACCGCGATATACTGACAGATTCTTGCGTCTTCAGATGGTTTGGGGACAAGAAGGAGAGGAGCAGCGGCGGGCGAGCAGGGTTCCCGAATGAATCCTATTTCCAGCATCTCATTAACCCATTTTTTTATGCAAAGAAGTTCTGCTGGAGAGAATGGTCTGTTTTTGCGGTGAGGTAACTGCTTACCTGGCATAATTTCAATTTTATGATCCCAGAATTGGTGTTGTGGAAATGTGTTGGCATATTTTGGCAAAATATGCGCTGCATGATGTCGAAATTTTAGTGGTAATTTTTTCTTCATGTCATTAATCGTTAATTCAGGTTTTAATTCAAGGAATTTATCAATGTCTGTTTGGTCTACTTTTCTTCGTAAAAATTCCGAACGAATACGCCTATTACAACTTTTTAGGTTTAAAAAATTATCACCATCAAAGGAGGTTTTTATTGGGAAGAAGGATGGATCGCTTTCAAATTTAGATGTCTTCCCGGTTGTCATACTATCACCTTTATTGCCGCTATCATGGCAGCCCTGAACGGTCGAATTAGGTGAACATTGAAAGTGGAAGTCTGAACTGGGATGTAACTGTCTCCATGGAAGGCAGTGATGTTGGCAGTAAGGGGAGGCAAAAGTGAGCGTCATATAGTTCCGATCATAAATAGGATTGTGCAATCTCAGCCAAGGTATTCCTAACATGATTGGGTTGCATTTGCTTAGGTTTGTAACAAAAAAACGAGAATTTCTGAATGACCGCCGACATGTTACTGAAAAGTGAAATAACGAGTGATGGCGGCCTGCGTGCTACCATCAGCCAGGCATACTGAGCGTGGAATCAATAAAGGATTAGTTGGAATTCCTGTCAAAGCATCAGTCTTCAACCCTGGTTAGCATGTGACTTACTTAGCTCGCTTAGCAAGCACACACTGTATATTAAGTTCAGCTGAATACTTTTCAATAAATATAAGATTCCCAAATAATACATTTCTGACCCATTCTGCTTTTCAACAGATTATGAGACCAAACAGCTCATAGAAATTGTTATTGTTTGATTGCGTGATCACAGATTACTTGCAACTTGCGGATTAATCGACTCGTTTGTCAGAAGATCATTCTTTGCTTCAAATGACAAAAAGCGACACGAAAAGTGATCAGAATCAGAAAATAAATTCAGAAATAGCTGAGTCAAGTATATTTAAATTATATCCTCGCATTGCTATAGGTGAAGCAATGTCTCAAGATACTGGAAGTAGCGCGGCATTACCCACTACCTATCGGTTGAAAGAAGAAGAGAACTATGCCCAATGGAAGTTCGACATAGAGAATATTGCTCGTGTTCATGGTCTAAGAAAATACTACCATCCTAAATCGCCTGCTCCACCAAAAGTGGTTGACGAGTTTGACGACAATGCATCTGCCGAAGATATTAAGGCATACAATGAATGGGCAAGAGGAGATGCAAAGATGAAACTAATCATTAGAACTAATGTTTCTACATCTATTGCAAGCCAACTTAACCGTCTTAGTACTGCGAAAGAGATGTGAGACGCAATTGCCAATCTGTACGAAAGCTCTGGCATAGTATTAAATCAAAATGCCATCGAAAATTACATCCAAATCAATTGTGCAGATTACGACAATATAGATGATTTCATTGTGTCATTCCAAAATGCCGCCGACAGGTTAAACACGCTTGGTATTGCTCCGCCAGAATCGTGGCACCCGCTAGTATTTCTACTGGTAGTGAAGGATTCATATCCTACATGGGCAGAGAGACAGAGAGCCGTCTGCAGGTCAAGAAGTGATGTGACACTTTCCGAGCTTGTTCATGACCTAAAGGATGAGGCTAGGGCAGATCGAAAGACATATGGCAATCAAATGGCCTTGTATGGAAAGAATCGAATTGATGAAGGAAAGTCCAAAGCGCAAAGCAAGGGAAAGTCCCAGAATCGACCAAAGCCAGCACCTTGCAGTATATTTGGAAATCCAAAAGTAAGACATGCTAAGGGAAAATGTTTTGAAGATCCTAAGAACAAAGATTTGCAAAAGCAATGGGAGGCCAGAAATAAGAAAAAATGGAAAAACTATAGAGATCTCAAGAAGAGTAACGATAGTAAGTTTGAAGCTGATGATAGTGACGAAGATGTTCCTCGCTTTGGAGGTTTAACCTGTAGCACTCTCTCAGGGCTATTTTTCCAAAAATCCGATCGATGGATTATTGATACAGGTGCATCAATACACATCACTAACTCTATTGACAAATTCGACTCCTATGAAGAAAATAATAATTTGCCCAGCATAATCACAGCAAATGGCCCTGTCAAACCCAGAGGCTCAGGTATCATCACCTTGCAGTGTAGATTATCAAATGGAAAAAACCATTCTTTTAAGCTTAGGGATGTGATGTTCCTACCAGAATGTCCTATTAATCTATTCAGTGGGGGCAAGCTATTGAAAGCAAAGGGATACATAAGAGACGGAAAGCTTTTTGGGCCCGACGAAATTGAATTTGCAACGTTTGATGACTCACTTCATATTATTGAATCAGCAATCACAGTTGCGATGCCGGCACTAATAAACCAGCCAAAGCCTACCCTCGATCTATGGCATCGACGAGTTGGCCACTTGGGCTTAAGAAATGTCATAGAAACTGGAAAAATAACAACTGGCATTGTGATCGAGCCTTCTAATAAATCAACCTCGACACAAAGTCTTTGCGAGCCTTGTGAGCTGTCGAAACCTCTCCGTCATGTGAGAAAGCATGTTTCTACTCGATCTCGTAATCCACTGGACTCAGTTTTGTTAGATGTGGTCATGATCAACCCAACCGGTAAAATCTTAGTCGGTGATTCATGGATTCCTGTTCGGTACTGCACCATGTTTACAGATGCAGCGACATCAGCTCGATGGGGCTATTATCACAAAGATAAAAATGGGGCAGCTGATTCCATCAAATATTTTAATGCTCTCATGAAGACTCAATACAACTCCATTGTAAAATCTTGGAGGATTGATGGAGGAAAAGAGTACTCACCAAAGATGATGAGACAGCTAGCTGCTGAACTAGGTCAGATCATCGAAGTAACTATACCCTACTCTCCCGAGCAAGATGGTCGAGCTGAACGCTCAATCGGAATTATAATCTCAAGAGTTCGGACAGTATCCATCGAAAATAATATCCCTCAATTTCTTTGGCCTGAACTCGTGTGATCTCAACTACAGATAGACAATCTCACTGCTACTTCTGTGCTAGATGGAGAAACGCCCATTCAAGCCTTTGAGCGCTTCATGCTCGGGGTTGATAAGAGGCCTGATTTGAGTCATCTTAGGGTCCTAGGCTGTAAAGCATTTGTTCAAATTCCCGTACAGAAAAGAGTCTTATCTCGAAAACTCGATAAGAGAGCTGAAATAGGTATCCTTGTTGGCTACGAAGGTCAGCATATCTACCGAATTTATATTCCTTCTCGGTGTGTAGTTGTTCGAACGTCAAATGTGCAATTTGATGAAAATTCTTGTGCAACAAATTCTCCAAAGACACATCTGAATTCCTCTGACTGTAGTCCGCCTATTCAGGTTGATGAAAGTAGTGGGGAGGAAACAAAAACTTCCGACCAACCTGAACCATTCTTTGATTCTCTCACACCTTTTGAGCAACTTAGTTTTGAAGAACATCAACGAGATGTAGAAGTTGACAATTTGCAGGTTGAAAGTAATGCAGCCAGAGATAAGGAAAGCACGGACAATCAGGATAATCAAGAGAGTCAATTGGAGAGAAGTAGAATTCCCGAAACTATTCAAGAAGAGAACATACCTACTCAGAGCTCAGGAGTGGAGGACATTGAACAGCCCGAAACAACAGTTACTCGACGAGGTAGACCAACTGGAAGCAAGAAAGTCTATGAAAAGGTGGATCGTGTGACCAGAAGCACAGCAGCTAGATCTGGCTCTGATGAGCATTTGGCTTTTCGTTGTTTTCTTACTGCATCACAATCTCTGTTGACTGTTGATAATAAAGCTGATCCAAAAACTCTTGCGGAAGCGATGAGTTGTGAGGATTCTGAGAGCTGGAAAGAAGCGATTGATCGCGAGTATAGATCACTCTCAAAGAAGAAGACTTGGTACCTTGTTCGACGATCTGAACTACCAGATGGTACAAAAGTACTGACTGGGAAACTAGTTCTTAAAACGAAGCGAGGCAAAGAGGGGAAAATACTTAAGTACAAGGCTTGTTGGATAGTAAAAGGCTTTGAGCAAGAGTACGGACGCGATTATACGCAGACATATGCAGGTGTTTGTCGTAACACGACCTGGAAAATTGCGATTGCCATGGCGGCCAAGTTCGACCTTGAGATCGAGCAGATGGATGCCGTAACAGCATTCTTGAACAGTGACGTAGATACCGACATCTATGTGCAGGTACCACCAGGCTGGAAGGAGCCAGGCATTGCTTCTACATATCTATTCGTGTGCAAACTTTAGAAGGCTCTGTACGGCTTGAAGCAAGCACCTAGGCTTTGGCAAAGGCACCTTCGAGGCTGTCTGGGAGAAGTAGATTTTGAACCCCTCGCCTCTGATAACTGCCTGTATCTGAATAAGCAAACGGGTATCCTTATCATCACATATGTTGATGATTTCCTTATTCTTGGAAAAAATATCAAACATATCAATCAGTTGAAAAACATGCTAGCAGACAAATTTCAACTTGAGGATCTCGGGCCAGCTAGTTACTTCCTTGGTATTCAGATAACGAGAGATCATCCTCGGAAAAGGATTTATCTCACTCAAGACGCCTATGCTCGCCAAATTCTCGAAAGATTTGGACTTGAAAACTGCCGACTAGTTGACACACCCATAGCAGCTGGATATGAGAAATTCTTGGTGCCAAATGATAGTGTTGCAACAAGTGCCGAGATTAAGGAATACTAATCCAAAATAGGCTCCATACTTTACTTGGCAGTGCACACACGACCAGATATAGCATTCGCGTGCTCGGCATTTTCTCGATACCTGTCAAATCCATCTGCACAGCATCTCAAAGGAGTAGATCGGATTCTCTGCTATGTTAAAGGCACAATTAACCTAGGAATAATGTACGACGGTAATAGCCCTAACTCTTACCTTCACGGTTATTGCGACTCAGATTGGGGAGTCGACAAAGGTACGCGACGATCTACAAGCAGGAGTGTATTCCTTCTGGCTGGAGGGGTGGTATCAGCGTCCTCAAAAAGTCAGCCGAGTATATCTCTATCATCTACTGAAGTAGAGTACTATGCCTACACATCATGCGTTCAGGAACTCCTATGGATACAGCAGGTCATGCCTCAAATGATGTACATCGGAAAGGACATCATATCAACTCGCATCTACTCTGACAGTCAAAGCAGTCTCGCTCTTAGAGAAAATCCTGAGCTACATCAACAAACGAAGCACATTGACATTAAGCACCACTTTATACGGGAACATATTGATTCTGGACGGGTTAATGCTCGTCACATATCCACGCATGAAATGGTGGCTGATGGGATGACCAAATCACTTTTGCAGAAGAAAGATTCTAGATTTGTTGAAATGTTGAACTTGAGAGTTGCAGAATTTTATTAGGAGGAATCATGAGTGATCAGTTTCGGTTTCAGACTGAAGGGGTGTGTCGAAGCATCAGTCTTCAACCCTGGTTAGCATGTGACTTACTTAGCTCGCTTAGCAAGCACACACTGTATATTAAGTTCAGCTGAATACTTTTCAATAAACATAAGATTCCCAAATAATACATTTCTGACCCATTCTGCTTTTCAACAGATATAGCATTACATTTGTTCTTCAGTTAATAAATAAACTTACATTTCGACATACAAACGCCCAAGCTTTATATATCGGAACTGTTACATTATCCTCTTCAACCTGTAGTTCACCATAGATTGAAAATAGACTACCTCTGACCATAAGGTTGCCTCAATGCCTATGCTTAGACTGTGACAATAGAATTGAGTAGAATAGAATAGTATTCTCAAGGCACTGTATTATCGGTATTCCGTAGGGTACGAGTTGGGTACAAGTGGGTTATAGATGTGGAGGATAGTGGTGATTCCTAAGATTAGGAGGTATAAATCAGCGTGAGGTATAGGGTTCACAGAAGAAGTAATGGTTAAGTATGTAATGGGTGAGGATGGTACAATAACGGCGGTCTTCTTTAGAGAAGAGATAAGTAGGTGAACAATAGGTATGAGCATAAACAGAAGACGTTGCATGAAGAAGTATTCTTCTTCACGCTGGGTATATATGTACATCTGTCAGATTGGAGCGTAGGCGTTTGACCTGAAGCGGAAATGGAGGGTGAGAAGAGGTCTGAATGGGTCGCAAGAGATGACTGAAGGTCTACTGGAGATAAATAGGAGGAACTAAAGTTTTGAAAGATGGGTAATATAAATAGCTAAAGAGGTCTTAAGGTTTGAGTGGGTACTAGTGGTAACTAAAGGTACAAGAGGTAATCCGAAGGTGTTGGGTATGACAGAAAACTAAGCGTGAAGAACTCTGAAGCTACAGACTAAGCCATCATATATACCTGATTTCCTTCCACTAGCTCATCATAACATAGACATCAACCTAATATCAACATGATCCCATATGTAAAGGATTATACTGTTGTCATAACAACATGAGAAGAAGGGTAAAATTATATGGCGGAGGAAGAATCGGAAGAATCGGAAGGATCGGGAGGATCTGGAGAGGAATCCTTACAACATCAGATAATAGGACAGCCCTACGCACTGTCTCAAACAGTGATACTACGTAATTCCTATGAAACAACCCTATGTTCCTGAGTATGTCCTAATTGTTTAGGAACTCAATCTAACACTGTTACGGCTAGAGTTGACAAGTTGTTGGGATATGGTAGCACGTGATGTGTAGTCTGACTGAGTAAGCGTCGGTCCCGGAAGCGAGCTGGTGGAGTTTTCAGCCCAGCGAGGCTGCATGCCTTTTTCTCTCCTTTTCTTTTCTTTTAGTTATTGTGCGTAGCTTTAGGTCCAAATACAAAGCAATTACTCTTCTATCTTTCAAGGGAGCCTTCTAATATCAACCTGAGGTCGGTCGTAATAAACACTGCGTTGTGTTTTGGCATGGAACTCCCCATGAGACACCATCCTAGATTCTACTACGTTTATCCATGAAAAGTATAGACAAGTATAAATCGGAGTAGAACTGAATAGAATGGAATGTAATGGAGTAGGGTAAGGTAGAATAGAACAGAACAGATTAGGATAGAATGTAGCAGAATAGTGTTGAAAGAGATAGAGTATCACTTAAAGCAGAGCGAAGAAGAGTGAATTAATTATATGTTTTATATATAAAAAGATGTCAATCAAGACCATAAAAACGACGTGATGATCTATTTAGTAAAAATCAGTGAGTTATAGTAGGCAATCATTTACGCTGTATTCCCTTGTCATAGAAGTAGAGCCACACTAGTATCTATTCGTGCAAATCTTACAGGGGAGATGGGGCCAGAGTGTAAATAGTGGATGTAGGGATTGCGTTGGGAACCCTTACGTAATGAAGGTAATCGTTACTAATAGGATTATACTTCATTTTCCAACAAATAGCACATATGTCTTCGTCCATAATTCCCATTCATTCAGAATGGGCCCTTGGTCTGTGACACACCCAATAGTAAGGGAAAAGGATAGGTGGTACTCAACGGTCTAGACAGAGACTCAGAGAGTCATATTGGGATAAAAGAAAGAGATTTGAAATGGTTAGTGTCTTTCATGGATCATTGGGGCATAGCGTAATATGAAACGTCATGCAGAAGGCTAGGTTAAAACACAGAGAGTCGTTCAATGCACTTCTAAAATGAGCAAGGAAGACTGATAAGATTAGGCTAGTTTCATAAAGTGTTATGTGTTGGAAATATCGCGCAATGAAATGGGCGCAATATTCATGGAACGAAAGTAGAAGTTGACTAAAAGAGTGTCATGTTCGGATTGCAGCTAAAAGTATGGAAAGTGTGCGCTACAAGTACAAGTGTAAGCGACACGTAGCCTAAGCCACACCATAAACGAGTGTGGCGCCATCTAGGCATAGAAAACCCCCAATAACCTCCTTATGCCCACGCCATACAGCCGCTCGTATATCTAATAGGTAGCCTGAAGCGCTACCATATTACCCATTCCAACCTCTTAAACACACACAAGATCGTGTCGGGAACCTAGACGAAATGGAGGGCCCATACGTCCACAACACTCCGTGTCTCCATTTCCAACATTATGGACATGGTGTAATGTTGATATAGTCACGTGAGATACTCAACGCCTGTGTAACCATGGTTACTTTGTTGTTTACCATTCTATTGCCTGTTTATCATAGGTCTGACTGTTACTGGGCAACCAAGTATTATTAAAGAATAGAGGCCTGCCTGCCTGGTTGTTTGTAGTTATACATATGTTTTCTGTATCTATTTTACTATCTATCTATCGATCATCATATCGGTCCTCATTCATAAATTCTATAATTGAATGCAATCCTTCCATCACTGCAACCTCATAACCTCTTATATAAGGTGATCTGTAGTAGATTGTTTGGCATAAAGGCTCTGTGCTATGCGTTGTTTGGTAATTTTATGTATATAAGTACCTGGCGAGAAGAGCATTATTCTTCACGCAACGTCTTCTTTACTTACCCTTTACAATACATTTGATTTTATTTTTATTTAATTCATAGTATATTTAGCTATCTAGCTATGACACATATTTTATACAATTCCAGTCCTAATAACTCCAATATTTCAACAAACACAATAATCAATTCATAAAATTCCCACTTAGATCTCCTACTTTAATTTCCTTTCTGTGCTGCCATGCACTTGGATGTATCCAAATTGTTGATATGGCAAAGTATTGTATAAATCAAAAGTACTGGCACGGTTTCAGTACAAAATGCATGGGCAATCTTGTAAGTACAGTATATTAATTATAATTCTCTGGGGAGAGAATTCCTACAGCTAGACTACAAATATATATATACACTCTGAGATACTCTTTTTCTATAAGGTTCTCCCTATGAATAGAATAATGTGGGCTCTTTGATAATTCTCTAGAAGATTCTCAATACACCTGTCATCCTCATGAGCCTTCAGACTGCTTCTGGAAGGTTCATTGAATCTTTTAAGCTCCATGTATTCCGAGATCCTTCCCGAACATTTCCTTGGTTTCGTTGCCTGCGCTAGCCAGCGTAGGCTACAGTAATCCCTAGGCTTAGCAGCTGTTACAAGTGTTGAGCGGATTGGATTGGAAAAGCTTGTGGCTGTTAGGCACAGATTATATCACTTAGTGAAGCAAGTGGGAAAATAGAGGAGTCTGTAAATCTGTCGTGGAGAGTTGTTAATTACTCCCACTAGGACACAGAGTGCTATATAAACTATATTTTGTAATAATAAAATCTAGTGGCTGGTATTTGCGTCAAAGCGCATTAATACTAACCTCACAATTAATGGGAGATTAGTGATGTGTATTCTTCACATCCCTGTCTTTACCACAATTGGAAGCACCAATTTCAACAACAAGTACTACATTGCAATGTGGTGGTTAAATTGTGATTACTTATTCTCTCTCTGTTCAGCCCGCAACAGTGAGATACCCTCATTTACACGGGCTAATTCTATCTAACCTAACTAGGCTTAGCCCACATTACGTGAAGCTTGATTTTGAATGAAGCTCAAAACACAAATATTTTAGTAATGCTTCTTTTCCTTGTCTAGTGCATAAGAGGATTGGAAGTATCCTTGGCTGTATGCCATTAAAACATTAATTTCTCTGCTTTTTAAACTTTGGGCAATGTAATAAAAAATGCTGAATAGTTTGCCTCTCTCTCCCACAAAAATTACATATGCTGTCTTGAACTTTCCCAATCATGTGCAGGTAGACCCTTGTGTTGCCCACACCAAGTCTTGCCTGGAAATATCCATATTCTGTCTCTCTGCTACATTCCTGGAATTTGAACAGTTTTTTGTTGAAATTGGGATGGTTTGATTGTGCCCGGAGCCTTTAATATTTTCAGAGCCCTTTAGCCTTTCGACCTTCCTCCTAATTCCATAATTCCAGGTCCCAATCTCTCTAACATGCCTGTATAATCCATTCTCTCGCTTTCTACTTGATAAAAGAATGAGATGTAAACTTATCCCTTCTCTTAAAGAGATATGTGGGACACGGTTTATGTATTGTTAATGTTGACTGATAAGGTCTACTGCTACGGATGAAATCTATTGTCAGGAAATGCTGCTTAGTCAGCTAGTTGGTCAAGTGCAAGGTGTCCACATCCTTGGTACATAATACATCTTGATCACTTCATACTCATATTACTCACAATATACATTCCTCTGCATATCCCATATTACCGTCTATATTATCTTACTCTCATGACAATCCCTTCTCAATATCCCAACATATATGTACTTCTAGGAAGTTCATGTGACGTGGCTTGCATAGGTTATATGAGTAGGTGAAATTCTACCTCTTGACACCTTCTCATAGGTGATTTTTTTCCACCCCCTTTTGCTAATCTATCAGCAAGCTCATTCCCTTCTATTCCAATATGTGCAGGACACCATTGGAGATGGATAGTGCGCCCTTGAGATGCTTTCTTTATCTGATGAGAATATTGATTACTGCTGTGCTGGACCCGACAGATGCTTGCTTGGCTGTCAGTGAAAATATGGATGGTCTTGGCAAAATATTTATTTGCATACAGTGTTGCTTTCAATATGCAATATGTCTCGGCATCTGTAATGCCTGTTGAATCTCGAAAATAGTATGAAAACCATCTTATCTCTCGGGTAACTGGACAATACACCACAAAACCAATACTGCTTCCAGTTGTTCCTGAAAGTGATCCATCTGTATAAATAATAATATCATCAAGGTGGCTACTTTTAACATGCTGGAGATGCTCATCTTTAGTCACCTCTTTTGATTGGGTAGAGATATGTGTAAAAGGACGAGAATCACGGACGCTGCACGCAATGGCTGCCACAAAATAATCCATATTTTCTATGAAGAGAACACTTCAGTGGGACAGAGCCAATGTAAGGTGTGTGCTGACAACCACCTTACCTAAGCGCTTACTAAGCGTCTAACCTGTTGCAATAGACAGATCATTTGCCACATCCCACTTTCATGCAAGGCTGGGCCCGTAAGTCAGCCCTGCTAACTAACACCGGGTAAAACCCGTAACAATAAGTTTGAGCAGCATGTAGACAGCAAGGAGGACACAGGGGTCAAAGTGGTGGTATTCAGGCTAAAGGGTGCCATACTACATTATGCATGAGATAGTTGCATAACCACTCGGCCAAAAGGCCAGACTAGAATCATAAAACACTAGGTTCTGATTATCTTCACATATATAGATTATACAGAAGGCAATCCTGACAAGATACTGGCATGAATAAATGCTTGATTCCAGGGTGGGATCCATTGCATATTCAGTTGCTCTAGATTATTAAGGCTGGCAAGAGGCTTTATTATGCTTCTAATTCTCTTCAATTGTGTTATTGGCTTGCCTATGAAGTCAAGTAAGCCTAAGTCTATTTAGTTAGTAGTTGTTAGTCCATCTTCAACAGGGCTGAATAGATGTTCCTGTATGATATGATCTCTTTGGGGTCGCAGTATTCTGATTCAATAAAAGATAAGCTGTTTCTGATGTCTAACTTTAGCTGGTAATATTGATGCCTCAACTTCAAGGGCCTTTATGGGACTACCTTACTAGGCTCCAGTTATGATTGATTGTTTTTTTCTTTTTTTTTTATTGCGTGTTGGCCCTAAGCTAAAGCTCTTTATCCACATTGGGTCAGGGACCGGCGGATCCGGCATGGCTCCCTGTAATCTTTCCTACAGCCTAACTTGTTTCAACCTCGTGAATTGCTACCAAAAGTGCAGCTGATTGAACAAAAACGAAAAATCACAAAATTCAATACAACTACAATGTAACGACTAGAGAGCTGGTAATTTCCTGCAGCCAGTACTGGCAAGTACTAGCGTACAACTTTTAGGGATCGGGCCGAAGAAAGAGTCACACAGTATACTAGAACTACTGATGAAGTATCTAGAAGGTCCCATATGAATAAGACTAGGACTAAACGTCGGAGAAGCTGCTAGAAGAACATCCTTGAAGCAGCAACTAGAATCATCTAGATGTGAACTGATCTTAGAGGGAAGAACCTAGAATTCAAAGTGTCTGTACATATATCTAGCATAGCCTGTAGAACTTAGATCTCTATAGTTGACTTATTAAAATACCATCATCCATACCAATGCTCCTTGCTTTCTATAGTTGATCTGTGACATACGAAAACCAGAAGATTCCTCCATATAAGACCCAGCCAATGCGCTCCTCATACATTCCCTCGTCTGTCACACCTTCCAAATGACAAATTTGCCCATTCTCCGCTGAGAGCAAGAGATAGGTTAGCAGGCACCTTTGATGCAGCCGGTATCCTGTTGGAAATGGAGACATGGAGTGTTGTGGACGTACGGGCTCTCCATTTTTTCTAGGTTCCCGACACGATCTTGTGTGTGTTTAAGAGGTTGGAATGGGTAATATGGTAGCGCTTCAGGCTACCTATTAGATATACGAGCGGCTGTATGGCGTGGGCACAAGGAGGTTATTGGGGGGTTTTCTATGCCTAGATGGCGCCACACTCGTTTATGATGTGGCTTAGGCTACGTGTCGCTTACACTTGTACTTGTAGCACACACTTCCCACACTTTTAGCTTTAATCCGAACATGAAACTCTTTTAGTAAACTTCTACTTTCGTTCCATAAATATTGCGCCCATTTCATTGCGCGTTATTTCCAACATATCCCGCTATTGATTAGTAAAGCCCAGGAAGGGACATTTTTGAGGTTGCTGACTCCTCAAACTTCCTCTTCAGATTCCAGCGTTGCGAAACCTGTTGCCTCGGCCATCAAGACATCCTTCGCCGCGGCGATAATCGTCTCTTTGGCCCTTTTGGCTGCAGCCCTGACTCATGCCACCTTAGCAAACTCCCCTTGTTCTATGTGGCGGATCCGCGCGAGCTGCTATTTTGTCACCGGTCTCCCACAGTTTCGACACCGGGTGAGGGCCTTGCACTCTGATTCTGAGTGCATATTAGATCCGCATTTTCAGCAAGCTGGAGCGCGGGAACAACCGCAGGTGGCGTGAAATTCAAGACACCGTTTGCATTGTTCGATTTTGCGACGAGGTCGGAAGAGCTTTGCAGCTCCAGAGTCGTCGAAAAGGCGGAATCCGGGTCGAGGAGCGGATTCTCGGGGAAAGAGCGCTTGCCAATTTGAGTAGGGCGCCCCTGGTTTGCTAGTCCCATGAGGACGAACCAGAAAGGGAACCAGCTTGGTCACTCGCGTGACTTCGTCGGCAACCATCTTTGCTGTCACGGCGATGGGGCCAGCAAGTGTTCGAATTGTCTCCAGAACGGTGGCAATTTGCATGGCAACCAGATTTGATGCTGGTTCCAGGTGTATTTCTGGATCTCTCCGCAGTGCGGAGGAATCCAAGAGCTCCTTTCGAGAAGCTTCGTTTTTTGCTGTAATAGCAAAGCCGGTCTTTACCCGCTGAACCAACGTAATATCATTAGCAGCGGTTCCAAGCACCAGAGATACAGCTGACCTAATGCCAGCTGGGGAGAGGAGACGGTAGGGGTGGAAGTAGTCGAGGCGCAGAAAAAGTCGTGAATCGACTTTTGTCCTCGGGCTGGTACTCTTTGCTTTGGGGCGGGCGGTGCTGGCTTTTTTGTCGACTGCCCAGCGCTGCGGGCTAGGCCTCCCCGAGCTACGGTAGCCCAAGTTGTCTTCGGGGCCAAAGCCTGGGTTTTTGGAGGATTAGGAACCATTATTTCTGGTGCCCTCGGTGGAAGAGGGTTGGCGGGGCGAGCAGGGAGAACTGGTGGTATGCTCCCTGGGCCAGATTGTACGAGCTGGCCGATGGCCGCTCGAAGATAGACTTTGATTCCGTCTACAAATTCTTTATTATCGCCAATCGAAAGAGGCGAAAGTGCTGCTTCGACACTGCTGATTTCAGTCGAGCAGATTACGAGTCGGGCGTTTATTTGCGTCGTGCGACGCTTTTCGGCCTCCATCACTGATTGTAGCTCTGGTGGAAATTCCATTGCTGATGTCGATGCTGCGCCTTTAGAGGCTGGCACAGTATTTTTTCCTACAAATGATTCTGCACGTTCGGCTGTCTTTTCTCGAACAACTTCCTTTCCTTTCCTGGAGCTGCTTGCCACTGGGGCCAGCTCGACGGGGGTTTTAGTCTTGGGACCATTATTTTCTGCTCTGATCGGTTCAGAGTCAGTCATCTCTTGATCGGGCAGATTTGTGGACTTCCTTGGGACGAAGGCCTCACTCGCAAATAGGCTTGATAATTTTTGCGCGAGGCCAGTAGGCTTTGGACACAATGGTGTTCGTTCAAAGCCGACTGAAGTTTTCGGCTTTGGGCGATTTTTTCTCACTGGAGGCATTTTAAATTCTTCGCGACGGTTAACAATTCGAGAAGTCAAGCACAGAAGTGATCATAGGAATGGAAAATAGGAAATAGGGAATTTTCGAATTTCTCGATTTGTGCGGTTTGTTTGTTCATTAACGTGCTGGGTAAAGTAACTCCCGTCGCACTCCTACTGGAGCTTGAGCACGAGTGGGGCCCGACGAATCAGGTTAACTACCGTAAAGTACAAATACCTCGTCCCACCTAAATGACCGGAACCATGCCAAAACGCATCTATGTGTTGAATCATGACGAGTCCAGCAGCCCAGAATTGAAAACAAAACAAAAGAGAACTTCCACACAAAATCCTGCATTACAAATGGTGCAATGAGTGAGCCGTCGGAAGTGTTGCACTAGCCGCATTGCTTTACTGGTTCACTTTGCGACGTGGCTTTCGAAGGTCAGACCGCGATCAAGGTGTACTCCGAGCCATCGGATGTCGTCGGATGCTTGTACATCGCGAGTACCTACCCTTATAACCGGAAGATCGTGTCCCCTGGATCTGGGGCTGACAAAGTAGACTACTTCGGCCTTATCTGTGTGAGGGGTCCGAAGAGAGCACGAACTAGGAGATGACGAAGTCGAATCAAATAGATACTCAAATTAGGATTATAATATAAAGGATTCTAAACTAAGGAAGAGAAGGGAAAGAAAGCATCTACAGATCTATAACTGCACATAATTTACACCTGGCCCGTGCGTTCCATACCGGGTAACTCCTTATAATACAGACCTATCATTATGTCATTGCACTCCTACTCATTACTATGATGCAGGGCCGTCACAATCTGGGTCGAAAGAAACAGCATTGTTAGCAGCCCACCCTAGGACTGCGTCGACTTCTCTCTGGACAACTGCTGCGGCTTCATTTGGAGTCGAACCTATGCCGAGGATAGCAACATCATCTGCATAGCCAAATCTTCAACTACTACCCCCTACGACTTCGGCCATGTAGAGGAGGAAGAGAATTGGGGATAGGGGCGATCATTGTGACAGCCCGCACTCTAGGTGAATGGGGTCTATTACTCCGTCCTCGTGTCTGACACGGGCGGATCGTTCTTTCAGGAAAGACTTTATCCAAGTGATAGCTGGTTTAGGCCACCCAACTTTGTTCATCCTTTGCAGCAGCCTTCCGTGGAGTACCACGTCGAATGCCCCCTGTAAATCCAGAGTGACAAGGACTGCTTTCTTCTGCCTTTTCATTGCATGCTCCACATCGTGGATAACGCATGAAAAAAGGTCATTAACGGATCTGCCGGGGAGTGCTCCGAAAAGCTGCTGCGGCACGGCCTTATAAGAAATGACGGTGTAGGCCATTCGCCTTGTAACTAGTCTCTCAAGACCTTTGCCGAGAGAGGATAGAAGTGCGATTGGCCTCCATCCTTTAGCTGTACTAAGATTACGGCCAGGTTTGGGGAGCAGAATAACTTCGGCTAGCTTGAATGCCTTTGGGAAATGGTTCAATCGAAGTGAGCCCTCAAAGAGTGCTCTCACTGCGTGACCAATTGACGGCCAGGCTGTCCTAAAGAGCCGCACAGAAATTGCGTCTGCTCCTTAGGCTTTATTTTGGCAGGCCGTTGTTACCAACTTGGCTTCTACGTCTGTGACGCTGGAGACCCACGGAAGATTTCGGCGCCCTGGCTCGAGGTTCTCGGTGCCGACGTCGTTTTGGCTGGTGAACCGGCCGAGGAAAAGGTTGCGCAACAGAAGTGCACGCTTTCCTGGATCTGAGACAAAACCATCCGGAGTTTGGAGTGGTGGAGCAGCAGATGCAGGTTGAGGCTTTGCCCAGCGTGCCATCCGATACATATCGACGTCTGTTGGAAATATAGCTTCCTGCATTTCTTTCTATCGACCAATGTGGTTGCATACATCTTGCCTGAACTATATTTCTGAGTTCAGGCAGGAGCCCATACTCCTGATCCAATCAGACTCAACGTTTGAGTCTGCTTGAATCCAATTCTTCCTGAACAAATCTAGTCATTGGTTTGTTCGTATTTTCTATTGGATGACCCAGTATTCTGAGTCAGTGAATAATTATTTTCTGGTCTGGGGTCTCACTTTTCTGTACTCAAGTCGGTTTCGAGTAACCTTTCTACCTTGTAAATCCACTATATATATCATAATACCTGTAGTCTATTAGTCAATTAAGCAAACTGAACTTCTTCACTGTTCTCAGGCAATTCTTACTCCGAAGTTCTCTCCATACTCTAACAACGTCGGATGTAGCTTCCGAGAACTTTCGCCGCCAGTATTGGCGTTTCGCACTTTTGACTATGCGCCCAAAAGCCTTTCTGCTCTCTTCGTCCCTAAATATCTTGTATTCTCGTTTGGCTTGTGCGCACTTTAACGTCCATCAAGATGCCGTCCTACCCTTCTTCGCACTCCCGCGTCTTCCGGTAGCCCTGATAGCATCTATGATGGTTTGAACCAGCCTATCAGCGAGGTTGTCTACCGCGCTTATAGAGTCTAATGTCTTTATCCCTGTTCCATGAGCCCACCTAGCGAGCACTTTGGCAAAGTCTTCGAGTGTGTCATCTTTCACTCGGAACGGTTGGCCAGTTTTAATGGCAACCCTGGCCTTCGAGTTCGGTCGCGGGGGTCTCCTGCCAGAGTTCTGTTGTCCGATGTCGAGTCAAGCTCTGTCGAAATATCTGCAAGTGCGCCAGCATTAGACCAAACTAGGTCGAGTGTGTTTCCGAGATCGTGGGTCGGGACGCCCGGTGTGGAAGATAGGTCCATGCCGTGCTCGAACATTCATTCGGTGAGCAGCTGGCCGTCGCCGTGTAGCCTATAAGCCATTGGCTGCCAGTCAGGGTGAACGGAATTGAAGTCTCCGCCAATTACTGTAGGTCCGGATGGAGCCCATGACAGCAGCGGCAAAAGGTCTACTCCAGGAGCGCAGTATACGGAGACAAATGTGACTCTTTCTGCCTTTACTGCAGTGAGATCTGGTTATGACTCGCAGATTGCTTGCCGCTGGCACTTGATCCCTTTTCGCGTATAGATGAGGGATAGTGGCCTTGAATGGTTGGCAGCGGCGCGGGGAGGCAGACGCCTATTGAATCCGGGATGCGACTTGGTGAGCCAGAAGCCGTCCTTTAGTTTGGTCCAGGGTTCCTGAATAAGTAGGACGTCGGTTCCTAAATCCCAAGCGGATTGCAGGATGATGTCCGTAGCGGGGTCATCTCTGCCCAAATTAGCACAGAGGAACGATATTTTTGTTGCCGTTTTTTGAATCTCGGTTGGGTTGTGGTCCTTTACAGGCATTGAGTAACGTTTGAATTTTCGTTTTTGGCAGTAGTCTCGGTGGCTTTCTGCTATGCTTCTATCTCTCTGATAGAAGCGTTACGTTCCTTTTGACCTTGTTCGCGAATTACTGTCAGCTGGTCTCTTGTGCATTGTACCGTTTTGCCACCAACCCGCGTCGGCCTTAACATGCAGTTTGGCTCGACGGCAGAGTATGGTCCATGGCAATTGATGCATCTCTGGATAGCCTGTTTGCAATCTGTGGCCTTGTGCTTGATAGAGCCGCATCGTGAACAGCGTTCCGCTCGCGAGCAGATCTTTGTAGGGTAGTGTCCCCAACATCGGTTGCATTGAGCAATTTTTGGCTTGCGCTGCAGTTCGTGCAGCCGACCACTTTCTTCAAATAGTCGTTCACAAAGCTTTGGTTTTCCTGTTGCATATTGTAGCACTCTTTCTGTTGATGGCCTTGCCATGCTAGTCGCAAAAGCGCGAGCAGATCTTGGTCTGATGCCAGCTTTGAGGGTGGCTTCTTCGATCACCATTTCTGGTGTGACTGGCACTGGTCCCTCGAGGGTATAAAGCCTGTCTGGAATATTGGGTGCAAGCACTGAAAACCAATTGGATGCGGCTTCCAACTTCATTTCAGAGCTGTCTAGGGTATTGGCTCCTGTCACTGGCGCGCTTCTTGCTCCTTACCCGTCAGCTTTTATGGCAAATCCAGTATTCACGACTGTGACTTGTCTGATCGATGAGTTTGCCAGGCGTAGTTTACTAGCCAGGCTTATTTTTATGAAGTGCAGAGACATGCGTCTCCACGGTTGATCAGGTTTAAGCCGTAAGAATACGCGCTCGTCAGCTTTTTCCTGCATCACTGCTGATGCCTTGAGCTTCAATGTGGGCGTGTGGCCAGTGTGACGCCCCGACATTTTTAGTGACCACGTGGTCGTCGGTCCAATAGTCGGTAAGCCGACTCAGGGTCAATCCAGGGATTCCAACGACTAGTTTCACACACATGAGTCTTGAGTGTGACAAATCACGATACGAAAGGTTTTTCATGGATGTTGGTTTTAATGCAAAACCCTTGGGTTGAAGACAATGAGGGACGGGAGGTTTCGTGTTGGCCACTCCATTTTTCAGTGGAATATCTATGTACATATATACAGATTAATATCCTTCTAGATACTTTTCTCTTTAGTTTAGAATCTTATGATTTGAGTCCACGCCAGCTTTTGACCACTCGCCAATTGTCTTTTGTCCCTCGAGTTTCCACAGCCAGTGGTTGTTTTTATGGCAGCTGTGGTTTCTGTGGTTGCTGGCTTAGTCTTTTTACGCACCACCTCTGTCCAGGATCTCTCGGTGGTCTGGTTGGTGGTTTGTTCTGTCCCATGGGTAGGGATTGGTGTTGCAGATGCATCCGGTGGTATGGCTGCTCCTAATCTCGTGTTCTCCCTGGCGAGGATCTGTACAGGACATACGCCGCTCACAATAGTCTTCTTCCTCGGCTCTTTAGCTGTCTCGAGGCGAGGATTGATGGTGTGGCCACTAGCAGCTTGAGCTGGTGCTATGGCTTTATGGGTGGCTGAATTGCCCCGTAAAATTTCTGTTATCCGGCTTTGGAGAGTCAAACCGGTGAGTTCGATGGCTTGTCGGAACTCTTCATCTTTTGTCGATTCGAGTAAGTTTCAGTACCCGCTGACAATGTGCTCTGCTTTCGCAAAACGTTCCTGGAAAGCCCTCGCTTATTCGGCGAGAAAGTTGGTCATGTTGACGGCCGTGGGGTTTGGGCTCGGGTTTGTAGAGTGCTGTTGACTCGCGTAGCAGACTGAGTCTGGTGTGGTGTTGGGTGGTGCAGGCGGTAGAGTGTATTGTGGACCGTTGGGATCCATTTCGACGTCCTGGCGCGTCGCGTGTTGGGTGGGGAGAGGTGGCCAGGAGCCAGCCTCTGCGGAGGACTGGGGCGGCATGAGTGATTGAAAGATAAATTTGACAGTAAGATGTCGTAAATGGAATGCAATATCGTCACTTTGGGTTGCGAAAAATTGTGTGTGTGTAGTTATGATTGTAAGTGCTTGATTTTGAAGTTTCTGACAATTATTTGATAGAATGCTAGTGCCTCTCCTGCCATGCCATAGTATGGACCCATAGTCAAGTACTGAAGTGACACGGGCTAGGTAGAGTTTTCGAAGGGCAAGACAATAAGGTCCTCTTGTTGCTGAGGCTAGATTTCGGATCATGCTGAAGGCCCAATTGGCAAGTTGAAGTCTCTTGTCTACATGAGTTTTAAAGTTAAGTCTCCTGTCAAACCAGATGCCAAGACACCTTACAACTTCCTTAGGCTCAAGTGTGGTGTTGTCACTGAGAATTATTAGAGATGTAGGCTGCTCCTTCCTGTGACAGAAATGAATAAATTCCGACTTTTCTATCTCATAGGTGACTGATAACTTCTCGGCCTCACTTAACAGCTCTTTAGTGATTCGCTTGAGGTTCCGTAGATTCTTTGCAACAGAAGTTGATGACACTGAGACTGAGATGTCCTCCATATAGGATAGCTGGAGATGGTCAATTTTAGATACTGTTGGGATGAGATTCCGGATGGACAGCAAGAAGAGTATAGGTGAGATTGGACTTCCCGAGGGATTCATGTCACTGGAAACTCGTGACTTAGCTGTCCATTGTACTGAAATTGTATGGTCCTATCTGAGAGAAAAGACTGTACCCATGAGATCAAAGTTATTGTTATCTGTAATGAGTGCAGAGTGTTGACTAGCCTAGAAGGCTCAAGTTGATCAAAGTCCCCCATAATGTCCAGAAAGACAGTTGAGACAATTCTTTGCTTATTTAGATTCCTCTCAATTAACTCCTCCAGTAATAGTGCAGCATGAATAGCTGATCTCTGCTTTCGACCACCAAGTTGACTTGAATGCAAAAGTTTACAGTTGGTGTTAGCTACGAATGATAGGCGGTTGAAGTAGATTCTTTCCAGCAGTTTCGAAAGACAGGGGAGAAGGGAAATTGGTTTGTAGGCTTTTGGTGCACTATGGTCTTTTTTATATCAGATCCTAAGCTTAATTCTGTACTGTAAGTTGAAGTTGTGGCCTGAGCCTGTGAAAAGAGGGCATCGCGTACAGGTGTTCAGTCATGCCCTCCAAGCATACTACTTGTTTAAGCTGCTCCATCCTAATACTTTGTGTACCCTCCATTTGCCTTTATCACCGTTTCATATCTTTTGTGCATGCTACCGACTAGTGACGATAGCTGCTCAGAAGGGATAGAGTTCCATGCGGCCTCTAGCAATATTCTTAACGTGCCAGGGCGGAGGGCATGACTGAACACCTGTAAGCGATGCCCTCTACAAGCCTAGGAGTGAAATATTCTACCAGAGCCAATTTCAGTCAAATTTCGCAATACCGCACAAGTTGGCCCATGAGGCAATGATTCAAGGTTCTCTACCAAATCAATTTCTCACACCCAACGAGATCAATCACCACCAAAACCTCAATTTTGCAGGAACGATTCAGTACATCCTCATTTCAATGATCACACCTCTTGTTGACTTTCTCTGGCCCCAATTGACCACCACATACACGCCCACGTCGATATTTATACCCGATGGAGGAAGCAAAGCGTGGCGCACATACCTGGGAGACAGTTCTTTGGGATGGGTGTGAGAGGGATAAGGACAAGTTTACAAGATGATGTAGCGGATGGCTACAATCTCGACGGGCGTGAATTTTAGAATTTTGATAACGAGTTTTCGAATTGAGATTTGTGCGTGCGCCAAGACTTCGGTTGCGAGAGTGCGGGCGACACTATAAACACCGGCGTGGTTGGATGGTGCAGTGGTACATCATCTTGGCCGGTTTCTCAAGTAAGGTCTTGATAGCTAGGGCACATATCCCACCCGAGACAGAAGACCGCTGGTTCCAATCCGGCAAAACTAAACTACATTTCTCGCGGCGCTAGTATGTATGGATGATGAAGGTTTGCTTGAATAGTCAAAGGTCTTAAATTTCCCTTTAGTGGGTACTTACGGAGGAGGCTCGACTCTTCGTGTAAGCAAACATACCTGATTGTGGTGTTTGCCAATGAAATTTAGAGTATGGGTGTCTCTAACGTCAAAAGAGTCATCCAATATGTATACATAGTACCGGTCATTTATCATGGCTAGATAGCTGAATACACATTAGATGATTTAAAAAAAACGTGACAGAGCGCACAAGCCTGACCCCATTCATCTCAAGACTATTTACCTGAATATAATTTTTAGGATGTTCCACAATGACTGGGTCGGGTTCAGGTCCGGAGAGTAAGGAGGCCATCTAATAGGCGTTATTCCTACCTCACGCAGCGCTTCAATCGTTGAGTATACTTTGTGACATGGTGTATTGTCGTGCATGTATGAAATTTCTGGATTTTCCGAGTGAAATTGATTCAGAAGAGGCAAAATCATTTCACAAAAGAATGAAACCCTAATTGATCCCCAATCCTTCTCCCAGACTAGGAATGGGCCTTTCTGTGATCCATAAAATGATCCCCAAAACATCCAGCTGTTCCCATGAGCATGATGAGCCACATTGCATGTCTCGTCAAACTCATCATCAGACTAAACTCTGCTGTTAGTAAAAGGAAGATTTTGATAGAATTTATACATGCTTTTCTTGTAACACGAGGTATCATATGAGAATCACCCGCTACGTAGGTTTGATCAGTCAATAGTTTTCTACTCCATTGTTCCTCGCTTCAATCTATATAAGGTCGGATGGTGTAGCGGTACACCATCCGGGCCGGTCTTCTAAGTAGGGTCTGGATAGCCTGAACATCTATCCCACCTGAGACAGAAGATCGCTGGTTCGACTCCAGCAGACCTCACCTTACTGAGGTGAGCTACATTGATGATGGTGGCATGTCTGGATAGCCCAAGGTTTTTTGAGAGGTATCCCTTGGGTGAGTTTCACGGAGGGCATAGTTCGACAGCGGCGAAGAAAAAGCCGCCCTGTCACAGCCGTAGTGAGACTTGCAAATGATATCTGAGGCATGATGTTCATCACAACTATATCATCATTGTATCTGACTGAAGTCAACACCTGCATGGGCCAAAAAGGCGCCAAATCAGGACAATTGAATTATTTATTTATTTATTTAATCTATATGTAATTTGGCGAACTCCAATCTTTTCTGCTTTTTAACCGCACTTAGCAGAGGCTTCTTCCGAGCAATGCAACTGCTATAACCTCATTTAAGGGCTTTAGAAATTAAATGCTCCCTGCATCCTCAGTAGCTGAATGGTCCTAGTGCTAGTTCCAAATAGTACGTCTGACGATTTTCAAGAGATTACCGGACGAAAGCCTCAAGCTCATCGAGTTGTTTCGCGCTCAATTTTGGTGAGCGTTCATTGAGAGGTGTAGGATTCTCATCCTCTCTAGCACACGCACGTTGTATTTGTCTTGTTGTAAAGCCAAGTTTGTTGGTTACATTTTGTATTGTCAAGCCAAGTCTTCTTAAATTTCTTATTTCAATACATTGATCGCGAGTTAGCTGCTTGCGAACTTTGGTTTCAGAAGCAGACTTTTCGAGAGAATTTTTTTGCTAGATTAGAGGATGAATTGATGGTAATGTTAAGAATTAAGGAATTTATTTGTATATTGTTTGTATATATTAACGTGCTAGACAATTGGAACCCTCCGCAATCTTATGGGAGCTTGGGCACGAGTGGGGCCGGGCTGGATCAGGTTAACTACCATTAATTACATCTACCTCGTCCCACCTGAATGACCTGATCACCTCAGACTTCACCCATGTGTTGAGTCATGTGAAGCCCAACCGTCCAGAGAAGCTTCTTTGACGCGCCGTAGCAAAATTTCCCCCACTGCCTCGGCCACCACGCGCCCGAGCCCTTGACACCTTCACGACCTTTCACTTTTCCCTTTCATTCAGTCCCAGCTTTGGCTCATCTCAGCATCTCCTTATCTCATCCAGTCGCCAACCAAGGCCTCCTCAGTTTGTATTCCCTTTTTCCCCCATACAGCATCCCTTTGTCCTTTAGTCAGACTCGCCATCCCATAAACTTTGTAGAATTTCCACTCCTTCGGCCTTGCCTCGTTGAATCCGTACCCCTAAGCGTGGAGGTCGAAAATGCGACTGAGAGCTCAAGACAGAGGCACCGGTGTCCCAGCCTTTGTCGAACTCTCTAGTTAGTGTGCCGGCGAAATATCGTGAACTAAGGGCTTTTTTAGTTAGGCAGTCAGAGGTGACGTCGACAATACATTTCTCTAACCGATATTTCGAAAGAGACGATTGGACCACACTTCAAGGCGAGCGGGGTAATGGGGATAGTCAGTCTAATCCATTACGAGCTAGCCTTGTTGCGCCTGCAGGGTTGTTCCCATAAAAAGCCCAGTTTAAAGTTATACCCTTTTTATCCGAGAGGATCTGTAGTTTCCTCCTTTCGGGTATTTATAGCATCATAACCTTATCGTGGGATCGCCGAATTATTGCAAGGTAAATCCCCGCTTGCAATAGGCACAACTGCTTCACATGTCGTTAAGGCGTTATGGTGTACGGTACGATTAAGTTGGAGGAGTAGCGGTAGAAAGATCTATTTTTGATGAGAAGTCGTCAATTTAAGATGTGCTAGTATTTGCTTTCGGCTTCGATTCGG
Organism: Blumeria hordei DH14; assembly: GCA_900239735.1. Lineage (NCBI taxonomy): Eukaryota > Fungi > Ascomycota > Leotiomycetes > Helotiales > Erysiphaceae > Blumeria > Blumeria hordei. The sequence continues at coordinate 1,927,112 of OENG01000025.1, read as the reverse complement.
ATGAAATTTCTCTTGGCTATCCCAAATATGTAGAGTGCACTGATTTTTTTGAGTCATATTGTATCCAGCTATCTAGCTGTGACAACTGATTGTTTACATGAGCAGCTGCACTTCATAATCATATATTCACTAGGGACTTAAATTTAAATCATTTCAATTTTACATGATCAGTACTGGCAGGTTAAGAAATTCTATCTGACGCCAGAGTTTCTATCAAACCTGTTGCACCTACGATATTAGCGGTCGACGGGTTCCGACCTCCAATGAGGCTTTTGCTTCGCCATGCTTCAACACGCATCAATTCACTACCTCTAACCGAACACTAATCCAATCAGCGATTTTGCTGCAACAGGTGAGAAGTTGCCTTCGGGCCATGTTTTCAACTCCAACGTTCTACCAAGTTCGGCTATTCATTCATAACAAATCTGACTGATAGATATGTCGTCCGAATGCCATGATCCTCTAGAGGCACTTCCCTTTGAGGTAGCAAAGATAATCTTTGAGCAGCTGCGCATGCAAGATCTAGTGTAAGCCTTAGACTATTCATAAATTTTCCGACTAATTTATTCATAGAATATGCTTGTCTGTCAGTAAGAGCTGGAAGAACTTGCTGGAATCTATGACGAAGCTATGGACTACGGTAATCACAACTGATACATGTCAACCAATTACCCTGAAAGATTTAAGGTCTTATCTCAGAGTCTCTAATTACGGCGTCAGTAGCGCTTTAGTTGACCTGAAATTTTTTGAAGATGAGTCCAACGCCAAATATCTTATGAAAACTTGTCACCAGTTGCAAGATATAAGGATTTCTGGCGAAGATCAATTCACTACTTTACACGCTGCTTCTCTAGCTAAAGGCTCAGGGATTCAAAAGCTTTACTTCTCGCCAAAGACTATAGTAGATGTTCCCACGATGATTTCTTCACTTGAGGCTTGTAAAAATACTATTGTCGAGGCCGACTTTTTGTGTCTCATCGAGAAACGCTCTCCATCAAAATTTCCTTGGCCGAAAATGAGCGCTCTTAGAAGTATCCACTTGCATTTCCGCCAAAGATGTGAGTTGGAACTGGTGAGTCTTATTTGCTTCATATGACTTATTTTTGGATACTTTAATAAAAATATAATACATAGCTTTATCACACCGTCCATGCAAAAGGTCGTATTTCCAGGTATTTCTGCTAACTCTGTGTCTAGTCAGGTCTAATTGATGCTACCCCAAACATCCGTTCTTTCATGATCTACAGGGCTTATATACGGGATAAATTGAGGCTTGATATGACGCAATGGTCTAATTTAGAAACATTAGACCTCAAGAAGACCAAGCTTCGCATCTTCCCTAAACTTCCGTCTAGCCTGAAACGCCTAATCCTTGAAAAAAATTACGGCATAACTTTCAGGAGCAATGACGATAATGGCAATTACTCACTCCCTCTTCTGGAGACCTTGTCAATCCAACAAAACAGGGTGGAAGTATCAACTATAGGGGAAATAACAAAAAGTTCTATACAAGCTAATAAGTTAAAAACTCTACTCTGTGGTTGCCTCGGAAGTGAAACTAAAGCAAGGGTTAAAGCCCACGAGTATTTTCCTCCATCCTCCTCACTAGAGGAGCTCTCTTTGGAGCAACTAAATATTGGCGATAGAGATATTCTTTCCATAGCTAGACTTTATCCGAGGCTTAAGAAAATCAATATATCTCAAACCGGTGTATCTCTAAAAGGCTTTCAGGAGCTGGTCGACATTGGGATTAAATCAATCAATATTGATGGATGTTTGACGGTGCATCCAAGATATGTTATGGAGGCGATAGAAAAGGGCGTGGATGTTTCCATGAAATCCATGAATAACCATTACTGGATGGGGAATAATATCGTAAAATTAGTACCTGGTTAGCTATCATATATTCCGAGTCTTGCGGTATATCTTCACGTGGCATCTCTAGCTCCTAGTAGAACGAAGTTTGAAGAGTATAAATAGCAAAGCTACACACTTCTGATCCTGATATTCTCAAATTCACTGATCCAAGTCAGATTCCTAATGAACTAATGAACTAATAATTTTTCCATTGTTCGGAGAGCGAAGACCGAATACCTGCCAGTATTGACCTAGAAGAATTTGGGAATAAAACATTCTCATGGCCGAGCTCAGCTTGCTAGAATTTCACTGTTTTTTATCAATTTATACTAAGATACCGCGTAATAATAGTCTTTGTCAATATACAGAAATCCAATGGATAGTAGAGTTGATCTGTGTTTAATGCAGATCAGGTATATGTTTTTGTTGAAATGATGGGTCAAGGTAACCACTTGATTTTGAATAAGGAGTTTAGGCGGTATATAGAATAATTTGTCTTAGTAGATAAGATGATTTTTTTTGTAATGCCAGGCTTACACCCTCCATCCAGAGGACATGACACGTATGGAGGACATCTAGAATACAAGTTCCTCTATTTTCCAGCAAAGCCCATGCGGTGCCTGAAATTCCCTACTACGTGCTTCACGCTTGTTACATCAGGTCGAAAAGGTAGGAACGCATTCACCATGATCCTCGGACCATGCATTGAGGGAAAACCTTCGTGGGAAAACCTCAATAGTTCCTCCTGTACTCTTTCACGACGAGCAGCCGTAGTCCCCCCTTAAACAGGCCGTGTAGAAATCCAACCTACCACTTCTAGAAAGCACATCCAGCACCCGACCAACTGTGCCAACAGCCTGTTGAAAACCACATATCCTTCTTCTCACATTCTCCCCTGCATTGCGCTCAACCCCCATTTGAGAGGGCTGAAATTCCGAAATCGAGAGCTCAAAACCGAGGCGTCAGTGCCTCAGCTTTTGTCGTACATTGTCCGTTGTCTGTATGAGGCGTCTTAGTTCGCGCCGTCTTTGGAATGTGTCGAAAAGTTTAGAGTGTTGATGTCGCGGTCGAGGTGCCTGTCTAAAATGAGGCCGAGCAAGTGCCCAGTCCTGCACGCAATGTTAGTAAGGTTGAAAGCGAAAGGAATTTTACCTTTGATTTCGGGAGGTTGTTGGTGAGTCGTAAAGCCCTCCCAGTCACACTCAATCGGGAAGTTGTTGAAAGACTGAATAGAAGAGACCCAAACTTTTGATCTATCGTGCCGTGAACGGAACCTAGCCCATGTGTCAACCAAAATCGACTGGGCCACGCTCAGCAAGCTGCCGTTGCTTTTGGTGTTGCACGATTTGACTAGGCTCATAACCTTTGGCCAAATGAAAGTTACAATGGTCCTCATTTAAAATTAAAAATTAAAAAAAAATCAATTAATATTATCAAATTTAGCTTGAACATATCACATCACATCACCAACAACCATTCGTACAAGAGCTACCAACCGGTGCAATGGCCCCTGCTGTTGCATCGTCATCGTCAACGCCCTCCAATCCTGGAGGGCAACTTCACCCAAGCCTGCTTGGCATTGTGAATACAATGCAAAGAGCAGAACAACAACGGAAAGAAAGACTGAATATAGCCCAGGAATTTCTAGAACTAATCGACTCCTGGGCTAAAAGCAAAGGAGAGAAGCAAGCAGCAGCAGTTGTCGCGACGCTGATGGAAAAGATCACGCCTGTAATAACTGCATTTGCAGTAGATCAGGAGGAAGCAGCCAACTTACCAAGTAAGAAACCTTCCACTATGGCAAGCACTCCCAAACCAGTCGCCCCTAGGAATATCACAGCTGTTGAGGATCACAGCCACGCCCTTCCCTCAAAGCCCCAGGACACCAGCTCGCCCTGGGTGACAGTAGCCCGCAAAGCGGCCAAACTACCGACGCCGCCTAGCGTGCAAGTTCCGCGAAGGCCTGCTCCAGCAAGCAACCCGAAACCTCAGTCAATTCCAAAGGAGGGCAAGTGCTTGTTCTTACGACTGAGGAAAGAACACCACTGGCACAAGTTATCGCTAGTTACGATCAAGAAAATTATCACCGAAAAAGCTGGGATAGCAACTTCTGCTATCACGTCCATGTACCCAGTCAGGTCGGGGATCGCTCTCGAATGCGCATCAGATGCATTGAGAGATACAGTCATGGGAATTGCACCTCTCCTACAGGAAGACAATACTGTAATCGAGGCAGCGTCCAAATGGACGTCTTTGATAATCCCGCATGTACCATTGTACATCAGGACGCTTGAAGACAGTATCCCAGTCACCAACGAAATGGTGAAGAACGAGTGCCAAGCAGTATGCAGCGCCACACCAGTCCAGGTAAGGCCCACAGAAACAAAGCCGGGGCAATACTAAACGAGCTGGATTGTTCATTTCCAACAAAAACCAGAAAACACAAAATTTCGGCTATTTGACGAGAGCGGACCAGCCATTCCCTTCTCGCGCCGAAGACCAATCGAGCAATGCCAACGTTGCTGGGGATTTTATACAACGCGTTCCTGTACCAGGAGCCATCGATGTGGACGATGCGGAGGAACCCACGAGACATTAGAGTGCCAGGCCAAGGTGCTAAAGTGCTCGAATTGCGCGGGACCTCACCACTCGAATGAGGGTAGCTGTATGGCTAGGCCAAGACGACAAAACGAGATAATTCTGCCCCGCACCCCCGCAGAATTACATATCATAAGAGAACGCGGACATCGTGATTATCACGCTGCTCTAGCGTACTCGGAAAGGAAGGGCAAAGCGGTTGAAACCGTCATTGCCCAGAACTCAACAATGTTGTAACGGCTGTTGAGCCGAAGGATTCCTGTAGCCTACGCTGGCTAGCGTAGGCAATGACACAAAGCGAATACTTGGGAGAGGTCTCGGAAGCCACGGAGCTTAGAATATTCTCATTGAACCTTCTGGAAACATACTGAAGGTTCATGAGGATGACAGGTGTACCGAGAACCTTCTAGGTAGTTGTCGAATAGTCTCAGTCATTCAGGTTACAGGGAGAATCTTCTCGAAAGGCAATAGTCCAGAATGTATATATATTTAGTCTTTAGCTTCAGGAATTCTCTCCTCAGAGAATTATAATAAATATACTGTACCTACAAGATCGCACATGCACCTTGTACTGAAACCGTGACAAATGTCGTGTTAATGTTAGGAAACCCCTCAACAAAAGCACCAAAAGACAAGTACAACACCGTCCACTTTCACCAAGTGAATGTCGCAAGGGGTAGGGAAAATACGGATATAGCATTGCAACAGGCATGGGATGCCGGTGCACATGTAGTCATGGTACAGGAACCATGAACAAGAAAGAAAGAGGGGGGTTTTATAACAAAAAGTCACCCTGGCTACAATGGCCATATACCATTCGGAGGAACAGACATCCGGCCCCGCGCTATTACTTTCACGCTCAAAGGTAGTCATGCAACTCAATTCTTTCCACCGTTGTCAGGCCCGATATCTGACTACTGCTTTGTAAAGATGGGTGGTCTGACCTTTGTCAACGTTTACCGTGCCCCAGGCACTAGTGGAACCTTGGAGCCCCTACTCCGGTGGGAAATTAGAGGTCTAGTGATTGCCGGAGGCGATTTCAAATCCATGTCATAGCATTGGCAACCGCTAACGACAAATCAGTACGGCAATGGTAACCAGGTTATGTAATGGGCATCAGCTCATGACATGGATCTAATCAGCATTGTTGGAGAGCCGAAGCACAGGGATGGGAACGTCCTCGATCTAACGTAGAGCAACACGGCCGCTATAGCATCAGTGTCCAAACGTTACCACTGTACCTCAGATTACTCGACCATCGAAGGTACCGTGCTTAACCCTACAGTGTCAGATCTCTCTGGAATTGTAAAGAACATTCGTGTCAGCGACGCCAACTTGAAGGAATTTAGCCGATGGACCAAATCTGGCCCTCTTGACAGTGTCGTCAACATCGAAAACTTCACGAAACATCTCCTACAAGCACTTGGAGATGCGCTCAAGATTGCAGGGAAAGTCCCAGCCATCGAAAGCGGAAGAACTGGGCCATGGTGGACCGATGAATGTCGCACAGAATGGCAAGAGTACAAGGCAGCGAGAGACAACCCTGACCTCGCGAAAGAGGCCCGCAAGAGCTTTAGAGCCGTGGTGCGAAAAGCCAAGCGATAGTACTGGAAGAGGCAAGTAGAGGCAGTGACTACTGACGCACAGGTATTCAAGCTCATGAGATGGGCTAAGCCTCGACCAGCTGCTGAGCCCCCTCCTCTGCAGATTGACGAAAACCGGTGGCTATCTGACCCGCGAGAGCGAGCTAGTGCGCTACGAGACACTCTCTTGGCTAGGTTTAGCGGGGAGAACGACATTTCTATCTGGGAGAACGGACAGGAGGAGCGTATTACATGGGATACAGAATTATCACTGGATGATGTGACAAGCGCCACTGTCTCCGTCAACGACACGGCACCGGGAGCGGACAAGATAACAGTACGGTTACTGAAATCCTAATGATCCCATCTAGAACCTCTCGTTAAAGATCTTTACTAGGCCTGTCTGAAAATCGGCCACTTTCTCACTGCTTTCAGGCTAGCATAGGTTGTGCTTCTTCCAAACCGGGTAGAAATCTGTCAACTGCTAAGGGTTGGCGACCAATCTCGCTGTTGTCGAGTTTAGGCAAAAGACTTGATCGTCTAGTTGGTAAGAGAATGGCATGGCTGAAGATAAGTTACCAAGTTGTTCACCCACAACTATTCGGCTCCATACCAGGACAGTCTGCAGTCGACCTTGCATCCTGTGTAATCCATGATGCTGAGGCGGCCATGAGAAGTGGTAAGTGTGTGGCTATAGTCACACTCGACATTCAAGGTGCATTTGATGCAGTCCTTCACAACTGACTGCTCAAACGCCTTCGAGAACAAGGCTGGCCACGATCCCTGTGCCGGTTCATTAAGACATTTCTTTGCCAACGAAAGGTTCAGGTCAAATACCGTGGTAGAATCACAAAAGAGAAGATACTGGAATGTGGAGTACCTCAGGGCTCGCCACTATCGCCACTTCTTTTCATGCTCTATATCGCTGTGCTTTTTGCGGATCATGGTCTAACGAGTAGGTTTGGTTATGCTGATGATGTAGCTATTGTCAGAATTGGAAATACCGCGGCGGATGCTATCTCCGCAGCTCAAGACGACCTCGACAGCTTAATTCTTCTCGCAAGAGAACACAGGATCGATTTTGACTCAGCAAAGTCAGAACTTCTAGTGACCGGAGGAGGGCCTAGAAAGAAAATCAATGCGGCTGATCTCTTCATCTTGGTGAAAGATCGCCGGATCGAACCGTCACCTTATATCCGGTGGCTATGAGTCTGGCTTGATACCCAGCTAAACTTCAAGCAGCATGTACAGAAATGGACTGGAAAAGCTAATCATCTAGTATATTTCTTACGACATATAAACGGAGTTCAACGCGGTGCAGCGTCCGGACCTCTGATTCGTGCGGTACATGCATGCGTTCTGAGCACAGCTTTATACAGGGCAGAAGCGTGGTGGCCAGGTCTCACTCGAATAACCACACTGCGAGATAAAGAAGTCGGCACTGGAGTAGGCTAGCATATATCTCTACTGGACAAAACGATAATGAAAGCTATCAGAGTAGCACTCCCAGCGTGGCATACCACTCCCAATGGCGCTCTTCATCGAGAAGCGGGAATACCCCTGGCATCGATAATTCTTCAGCAAAAGATGCTGCGGTCAACAGCTCGTATGCGAAGAATGGATATCTGGCACCCTCTAGTCCTTCGGGCGGCTGAGGGTCCGAAAGAGACAATAAGATACTTAGGTCTTACATCGGGACAAAGAGATCGTTTGTTCCGACAACCAGAACGGTACATGACACGCCTACAAATGAGTGTGCGTCGAGTTCCGACAGCCGAAGGCCCGGGAAAGCTATACTTCCCACGCGGCACCCCAGCATTGATTCCATGTAGTCGAGAAAATGAAGCTAGGTCTGGATGCATAAAGAGGTGGTTAGACTCCCGTCCAGCTAACACAGTCTTCGCTTTCTCTGATGGATCATCATCGGGTCCCGGAAAATCAGCCTGGGGGTATGTAGTATACCAAGGAGGCAAGCTAGTTGCAAGTGGCTCCGGTCCACTTCCTGGAGCAGAGGTATTCGACGCGGAAGTTGTGGGTGGCATGAGAGCCTTGAAGGCTGCAATAGAGGTAGGAGAAGACTTACTGATCTGCATTCTTCTGGACAACCAAGCGGCCACCCAGGCGCTCGAAAAAGGAAGATCTAACTCCTCGCAGTCAGCGGTGGACAAGCTTTCGTCGCTGAGACACAATAAGCGTGTGGAAATACGCTGGATACCCGGTCACGTGGGGATCCAAGGCAATGAAGAGGTCTATAAGCTGACCAAATCAGCCTTGGGAGCTCCCAATAACCGGTCACTTTTCTCAGCTTTGCTCAGTGAAGAATATCAAAATCTAACCTTTGCGACACTGGGTAGACTAGTTGAAATGCGCAGTCAAGAAGTCGTGAAAGAGTGGTGGCAGCAGTCTCGACCAGAACGATACAAGGATCTGGACCTATTCATGCGTTGCAAAAGACCACCGGAACTAGCTTTACCAAGATGGGCGTATCATCGTCTTATTGCGGCAAGAATAGGCCACGGGGACTACGCCGACTACTATCGACGTTTCAACCCCGAACATGAAGATCTGAAATGCGTTTGCGGTCGAGAGAAAAGGCCCTGGCATTTTTCAGAGTGCCGACCTGCTTTGCTACGTTGGAGAAGCTATGAGAAAATGGCCTCACCTGGGGCCAGGGAAATGATAGGGGAGAAGGGATGGCAGAAGTTCATTCAATTCTTAACCACAAGCAGATGTTACAGTCTGCCGAAGAATGAACAGGGTGGGAGGTGACCATACTGAGATTGTTTCTGACCCGAGAGGAGATGGGTGTGGAAGATAGGGATGCGGCGCAGGGCACCGTAACTCAGACATACACTGTTCCTTTCGTTTTATTTCTCTTCTTTTGTCGCTTCTGGCTCCACTGCCGGTCATGTAGGTAGCAATAAGCTTTCAGAGCCCATCTACCCGTGTCACGTCTAAATAGATGTTAGGTTCTTCCTGTCATGTAAAAGATTTTAATTTTAATTTCAATTTCAATTTCAATTTATATTATCTGAAAATACACATCTATTTCAAAAATAATTGCTCTGTATTGCAAAAGTATACATCAAAGCCCTCAGTATGGCTCGCAACTAAAATGAAACCGTTCTATATGATTTGTATTAGTCTGCTCCATCCTAATACTTTGTGTACCCTCCATTTGCCTTTATCACTGCTTCACATCTTTCGCGCTTGTTACCCGCACTTGACGGAGGCTTCTTCCGAGAAATAAATCTTCTGTTACCTCTTTCTTCGAGGGCATTAGAAATTAAATGCTCACTGCCACCCCGGTGGCTGAAGGGTCCCATCGCTAGTTCCAAATAACACATCTGTCGATTTTCAGGAGATTCCCGGACTAAAGCCTCAAGCTCTTCAACTTGCTCCGCGCTTGATTTAGGTGAGCATCCTTCGCGAGGTGAAGGATCCTCAGTCTCTCGAGCACACGCAAGTTGCACTTGCCTTCTTGTGAAGCCAAGTTCGTCGGATATTTGATGTAATGTCAAGCCAAGTCTTCTTAATGCTCGTATTTCAATACAGTGATCGCGAGTTAGATGCCTGCGAATATTGGTTTCTGAAGCAGACTTTTCGAGAGACATTGTTTGTCGGAATTGAGGATGAATTGATAGTGATGTTGATGAAGGGCTGCGCAGTCGAAAATGTCGTTCTAAATGTGTTTCTCTAAGCGATTGTTAGAACAAGACGATTGGACCATACTTCATGGCGAGCGGAGTAATGAGGAGAGACATACTAACCTATTACGAGCTAGCCCAGCTGCGCATACAGGGCTAATCCCTCAAACAGCCCAGTTTCAAGCCTAACATTTTCAATCCTAGAGGCACTGTTATTACAACCCATGACCCTTGCCAATTCTTAGCGCACACTTCTCCACCAACTGGGGTTAAGCTACTCCTAGAAAACAACCCAATAATCGGCGCCCTCCCCAAACCGCCGAATTCATCTTGAGCCAGACCAGGACTTACGCAATCAATTCTCGCTTCTGCCTCTCATGGAATTAGCAATTATAGCCACAATAGGGAAACGGCAAACTCACTTAATAGGGCAAATCCCTCCCCATCAACAGCGGATACAAATAAATTTGCAACTGCACTTTTGGCCTGGCAGAACGCCGGGTCCAAGTTACTTGGCTGTTTACTGTTGAAATATAATATATCTTGAAATGCCAAGAATAACTTATCTGTAAGTTTGGTTGATTAGACTATTAAATTCCCCATACTACATCATTTTCATCAATACATCCCTCACTGAAAGTTTAATGCACATTGGCATTTATTTCACACTAGCATTCCAGCGGATGACTACGTCTCAAATACAGCTATTAGGATTCTTAGACCTATCACCGACACACATGTATATAGCTAAAAATTCCCGGACTATATATATGTATGTATATTGATCTACATCTACAGAGATCATAGCTCATGATTTATGGAGATTGATAAAATCTGGCCAAAAACCACAATTGATAAAAAATGCACACAGGTAATGTCAATTTTATCATCTAAGTTTACTGTAAAAGGACGAGAATCACGGACGCTGCACGCAACGGCTGCCACAAAATAATCTATATTTTCTATGAAGAGAACACTTCAGTGGGACAGAGCCAATGTAAGGTGTGTGCTGACGACCACCTTACCTAAGCGCTTACTAAGCGTCTAACTTGTTGCAATAGACAGATCATTTGCCACATCCCAATTACATGCAAGGCGGGGCCCGTAAGTCAGCCCAGCCAACTAACACCGGGTAAAACCCGTAACATTTACTAAGAACCATACATCTCAATACAATTGTTTTCACTCAAATCTTTCATCTACAACCTCATATAAGACTTATTGTATCGATCTAATCGCCGACACTAATTCCACTCTTACCTCCATATTCGCTCAAGCTCATGACTTCAACACTTCCGTGGTGGGCGCATGACTGCCTGGTTACAGCAAGAATGGGACATGGCGATTTTAAAAACTACCATGAATAGTTTGGCCACAAATTTGGAAACTGCAAATGCGTGTGTGGAAGAGACAAATGTCCTTGGCATTTTGCCTAATGCCGGATTGCTCTACAGTAATTGAGGAACTCTAAGCACGAATCACCACTGAGAGGATGAGGTATACAGGAAGAAAAGGGTTTTGAAACCTTTCTCAAATTCTCAACGGTAACTAAGAGTTTCGAAAGGTAGATCCCAGACCGGGAAGATTAAGTCCTGCTGAAGGAAATATTTCATAGAAAAACTGGTTACAAAGAAGGAGTAAAGGTGCAGGTCGCTTTTTTATCACGAAATTAATCACTATTTATGTTTTGCGTAAAGATTTGACAAGCCAAATATGTGCTTAGGTTGTAGTGTGTCTTCAGGGAGCATAGATCCGTATCACGCCCATTGGGTGTAGAGCGTGAGCTTGATACGACATGAATTCAAATCAAATCAAATCCAGTGTCGGTCCCTTAAATGACTACCAACAATTGGAACAAGTCGATTAATAGAAACTTAATTTTACAGTCCGAACAGATGATGATATAGCTACTTTGTAAGCTGAACGATCCGTGCTTCACGAATCGCAATCTTCTAGATCACTCTGGAAACCTTCTTTGCGGAAGCTGCAGCGGCTCATGATGCAGTAAAATGAATTGATCACGTATTTATACGCGTTTTGCAGTGGCACGAAAATTGACAGGACGTCAGTAGTATCTCCTTCGAGTCCCCAGTTAATTTTTTGTATCAGTTTTGAATTGCGTATGCAGCTATCTAGCTACGACAAAATATCAGAGAAAGAGTACTGAAAATATGACTAGGTTTAAAACTAGAGCACTTACATCTCGCATTTCATTTGCAAGTACTACTGCGAAGTTATGGCGGATCTTTCTTCACTCCAAGTGAAGCCTCATCCGTGAATACCCATTCAAGGAAACATCTTAAACCTTATCCATTTACTTTAGTCCGCGTGAAATGTAGTCTGAGGCGGTCCACAGCACCTTCGTTGATTTGTGTTTATAGTGTCAGCTGAACTCTGGCAATCGAAGGCTCGACGCGCAAAATACTCAATTCGTGAAACTCGTCAAAATTCCAAATCTCAAGCCCGTCGAGATTGTACCCATCCTCTGCATCATTTTGAAAACTTGCCCTTATTTCTCTCATGCCCATTCCAAATAATTACCTCTTACATTTAGGCACAACGATTTATTTCCTCAGTCGGGTATAAGTATCGACGTGGGCGTATATTTGGGGGTCAGCTGGGCAAGATAAATTCGACGAGAGGTGTGGTCATTAGAATGAGAATGTACTAGGTCGTACTTGTAGACTTGATGAGACCTAGATAGGAGTCAAACTCGTTGGGATTGAAAGCTTGACGCGGTGGAGTATCTTGAATCATCGTCTCGTTGGCCAGCTCCTATTTTAATAAAAAATTTGATTGAACTTAATTGTGGGGGAATACTCCACTCCCAGTTTTGTAGTGGACATCACCAGTAAGTTTACAGACTTTGTTATCCCTTGGGTGCACTCGCCGTTGACGAGAGTGTTTGACCCCGTGACAGTGCACGTGCAACTAAGCTGATGGGATTCACACATCTACCACTCAAATAGTTTGAATAAAATATTTATAAAATTTCTCCAGAAGCCCACCCAAATATTAATATGCTTATACTTGAGGGAAAAAAGTGTCTTCAAATGACTAGATGTAAATCAAGCTGTAGAGCTGCTCGTCCTGCTAGATTTCTCAGCTGAAATAGGACAAAACTCCAATATCCCTCAATATATCTGACGATAAACATTTAGATGCCTTCCCAGGAACAGGAATACATATGCGAGATTTTTATCCCATGAAAGTTTCATGCTGTGACCAAACTATATTTTGGTAGTTTCCGTCTGGGATCTCAATTTGTCTTGCTATGTCCTGCATTCCAACCGACCGCACTCGGACTGTCATGCCTGCCCACAGGAACAATACTAAGCAAGACAATACTAAGAGTCCCCCTCACCACCACAATCAGCTACCATTGTTTGTCAAAACGCATCAGATCTAACCACACTCATATTTTAGTCCACACTGTGTCATATCCTACCATCCCGCGCTACAATAATATGATAACTCTCTTTTTTCGATATGATTGTTGTCAAGACAGGCTTCTTTCACTCACTATTTGTTTGAATATCTTGCATTATGCTCCTCCTAGTATTGTTTCCATTCCTACGATACCCTGGGTCACAATCAAGTAAAGAAAAGATTTTATTTAACTGGGATCAGACATGAATATCCCTAATCTTATGGATATTTCCTTCTTACTCAGAGCCTTTCGTCCCAACTTCAATTGTTGTCTAAAGGGAGAGAACTTGTGTTGGCCTTCTTCACTTAAATATTGGACTAAAAATACTTCACGGCGAATGAACACGAAGATTTTTCGATATGTCTTCACAGGCCCAACTTTTCGACTACAGAATGCAAGGAATGAGCTTTGTTATGGTTGATGGCACTACCCCCGTGATGTTTAGTCTCAATGATATCGAAGTTTGGAGCCTATATAATATCAACGCATCCATCAGTTACGGTGTTCAGGCCGGTGCATGTGGCCTCATGTTCATCACCACAGCTATACTCACAAGAAATAATAAAAGAGGCACGCCAGTTCATATTCTCAACCTACTTTCTCTACTTTTTGGATTTATACGAGCCTTCTTACAGGCACTCTACTTTACTAGTAGCTGGAATGAATTTTACACTTACTTTTCAGAGGAATTCAGCCAAATATCGACCAAAGACTACCTGATAAGCGTCCTATCTACAATAAGCCAACTTTTTTTTGCCGCTTCTGTTACCTGCTCTCTTCTACTTCAAGCACACATAGTTACGAAACTCTTATCCCGCAGATGGCACCTTGTTATCACTAGTCTATCTATCTTAGTGCTTCTACTTGGAGTCGGATTTCGGTTCGCTAACGCTGTCTTGAATTGTATTGCAATCATCAATAAAAAATCATACTATTCTTTTCATTGGCTAGAAGTCTTGGTCTTGGCAACGGAAACTCTAACAATCTGGTTCTTTAGTATTATATTTACGGGAAAACTAATTTACACAATTTGGTCACGGAAGAAATTAGGCTTAAATAGATGGGGCTACTTTCAGATACTAAGTATCATGGGTACTTGTACCATGATAATACCTTGTTAGTTATTGTCACCGTAACTCTTAGCGCTAACTAACTATTGTAAGCTATTTTTGCTGTTCTTGATTACGTTGACTTCCCAACATTTCCATCGATTGGTGCATGGCCTCTTACAATTGTGGCACTACTACTACCACTTTCCTCTTTATGGGCATCTACTGTTATCAATGAGCCATCATCAAATCTTGGAATTGCTGAACTTTTGAGTGGGAAGCCTTGCACAGTTTGCAAGAACTGTGCATGTGGACCTCTTGAAGCTACATCAACTGCATCAAGGCTAAATCCTATGTCTAACAGAACCAGTGCCAATACAGTTGGGACTTGTCGTACCGCTACTTCAAACTCCCAAACCATAGGCGTTAGAGATAGCCTTGAAAGCGATCTACGAAGAATGGGTATTAATAGTTAAATTCAATTGTCATTTTCATTCATTGCTTAAATAAAATATTCATAGTGGAGTTGTGCTCGATTTGATGAGGAATTTGTGTACCATTTTCACAGTGAAATGATGTGGAGCAAAGTTAAAAGATATATGACTTGGAATTTTTCCAGTACTAGAACTACATGTTAGTGATATTTTCCCAGATACCGATGTAAGCCCGATTTTTCCCTAACTTTTGAATCCGGGCGTAGGAGTCCACTCGATAGTACTAAGAGATGTATGTATTGTTCCCCATGATCAAAGAGCATATGGGGACTTACGAGTTTTAACAGCAGTCAATATCCCTAGTAGTAATTTTTTAATTCCAAGCTACTCAGCAATTCAAATTCTGGACACAGCTCATCTTATTCGCAGCATTCTGTGAAACATGCCAAAAATAATAATCAATTTTACATATTTAAAAATTTAGATCATTGATAATGCGAAGAAATAATCTCAACGCTTCAGTTACTGTTTTAGAGCCATGTGACTTACGCCACTGGCTCTCGTATAAACATGAAGTGCAGGATCACGACTTCCTTAAGATTTAACTAAGGATGCAAGTCTTGTTGTTTCCCAAACAACAATTCTTAATTAGGGGGAAGGTCATCCCCAATGCATGATACATGCTACCCTATGAACACAAATTATATTTATCCACATCATGTAGAGACTACAGATCATCTAGACTTTTAGAGACTATCCAAGTGTCGTTAATTATAGGTGGAAGCCCTCAAGTAACGTTATAGCTTTTAACTTCATTCTTAGTTGCAAAACTTTGGCCAAGCATATGCAGTATGTCCTATAAATTATATGAAGAGCAAAATGTAGCGTCGTGGCAATTTACACAGTTGCGTCAGCCTCAATACGTAACCCGCGATTTATCAGAGCAATTAGCTTATACAGAAAGCCGCTCCTCAACATCTGATACGCGTGGCGGAAAATCACACAGAATCTTGTCACTAATTCACAAGTTTGAGGCCCATAGCGCTCCAACAGCGAGTCTCTTTTCGAAAGGACTTATTCGAGCAGAACGTTGGTCAGATAGGAATACCGACAGCGCGCAATCACTGCCCATTTCAGAAATTCCCACAGCATGCCAAAAATGGGTTCTCCCAGTTGCATCCACCTACAAAAACGAGCAGGTCATTTCGGCAGGGCCGTTACATAGACAGCACAGAGGTTGCACCCGCCAGACTTACCATCGGAAGTCGCAACGATCGAGTTCCCTCACTGGAGCCTACAGCATTGGATCCCACGCCACAGATGCCATTCATGACCATTTTATCTTTAGAGAAGCAAGTAGACTCACGGCACCATATGTGCAGAATAGAGTTCCTCAGCTGAAAACGGGTGGGTCCATTCGTGACAAGGTTAGGTTTTACAATGACACGACAAATGCACGGTCAGGCTTGAAAGACATCCATAGTGATGAATGGTACCATTCGGGGCATTCTATGGGGCGTTATCTCCATGATTCTTCAACGATCGTTCGTTCAGATCGACAGCAAAATACTTTACAAAAATCTAGTGTCACTGGTACCCGTGCTGGAGTAAAAGACGCAACCTCGCAAATTCTGGCATTGGGAACTCCGACTGGTGAGAACACGCGCCGCGGCAATCATCATACGCCTCATCTACAGTCTAAATCCAAGGCGTTTGGGCAAATAAATATAATTCAATCACCTCGTGAGCTTCAGGAACCCCTAATCTTACCACAATCAGCGACAGTGGTAGCTAAAACAACGGGGAAGGATGTGGTGGTGCTCACACCTGAAAAATCAGCTTGCGTCTCCGGCATACCTATTGGGTTAGATCTTGTAAATGAGGCTAATAACTATTATAGTACATGGAGTAGTGGGCGAAATGTCAGATCACGCTCACGAAACTCACTTTATGATAATAATACCACTTACATTGAGTCAATTGACGATGCCAACACTATGTCTAAGAGGATCTTGACAAGTCGTACAAAACAGAGACAGGTTCTAGGCGCCCCCCTATCTTTTAGATCGTGGCAGATGAACCAGGGGCAAAATAAATCCGAAGAGAAACCGTCTACAAAAATTAAACTGGCAGGGAGGCAATCTAAGGTAGCGACCATTCGACAGAAATTCGAAAAGGGCCCTTCATTTTCGGTCGGATTACTTGCCGAACCTAAGAAACCTGTATCTCCGATCGCCTCGCCTTCCCTTAAATTAAAAAAGGTCCCTGGTGTAGAACCTCCACATATACCCGCACTAGTTTTAGCATCAACCTCTTTGCCTACGACAAGATCAGAGCCTACATCACGGAAGGCTGTCGAAAACTTCATACCACTTTCTGGATCCCCACTGACTATCAATAAAACAGACGAGTACAGAGTGATTGAGTCGGCGTTACCGAAGGCCCCAGTGGCAAATATACACCCCAAAAGCACACATCATTTGCCAACTACTTCGACACTTGAGGTATCGGGTGTACTTGTGCCTCACAACACGCCTGTTTCACGAGCAAAAGTAAATCGCGTTGGAGACAAGGTGAAACAGTTTGAAGAAATTCAGAGCTCCAAGGCAAATTCAAATAAGATAAATAAGACTGAGAGAGTAAAAGTAAAGAAACCCATTGGTTATGAGAGTTCGACTCTGCAAAACGTCGATGGAAGCATGAGTGAAAAAAATAGTCTTTCTGGGCTCGAAGAGTCAGAAAATTGGCTGATTCGAAGAGTTGAATGTGCACTAAAGCAGCCTAAGCCACTTAGGGTTGTTGAGATGAAGCGCATGATGCATCTATGTAGGGGTTTGATTGGTGGTGGCATGAGAAGGATGAGGAATAGTTTACCTGGATAAAAAGTGACCTCAATGCGTATCATTCTCAGTCAACTTTATGAAGATTTCCAGGTGAGACGCAAAAATCCTCGGGGTTGGGCAAATTTTGATGTATGCTCATCTGATACTGTATGACACTCAAATCACCTATAATAAGCTGTCTTAAAGTTGCTTCGCCAATGATTAGTAACTTGTCAGGCCCATACAATGTCCGATTTTGCGCACAAGCGCCTTCTTCAAATACCATTCTCGTGCGAGGGCCCTCGTCATTTTGGCAAAAACAGCTGCGCTGATACGGCCTCGTTCCATGGCTCTCCCAAGAACGAATAAGGCATCGCCGAGGCTTCGTTCATCACTTACTAAATTATAGAGTTGGTTGGCTACAACAGTAGGGGCTACAAGTAGCTCATCAATGCTCGGCAAAGTACGGTGCTTGCTCGATTTAATCACAATTTCAGCGTCGTAGAGGGCGCCATGGAGGATTTTTGTATTTGTTGCGAGAAGGTCATTGAGCGACCCAAGCTTTAGCATCTCAGATTCAATTTCTGCTAATCTACTGAGCATAGAATTATGTTGTGCCTCTATCCTTGCGAGGGTTGAGGTTGTCTGTGCTCTTTGCTGTTGTCGCTGAGAATAGAGAGCGTGTCCAATTTTTTGTATTAAGAGATCTTTTTCTGGATTATGGGGGACAGGAGGTGCAGGTAAATCAACATTTGAGGCTTGAGGATTTGCAGGATCAAGGGGCGTTGATAATAGATCAAGGGGTGGTTGAGGAGACTGAGAGTTGGATTGCTTCGTATAAACACATTGTTGTTGGATGTACTGATGAGGTTCATTATTATGCCGCGAATTTGACAGGCTTGGTTTTAGTAAATCTGGCTTGCGATCTGGTCTGAATTCATTGATTTTTGCCGGAATTGAACTGATTTTTTGACATGTCTGTTCAGATGAAGCCGGTGACCTTATTGGGTATGATGAGCGTGGTGGTGGTGGCGGCCGAGCTGGAGGTTCGTGGTGAAGGCTGTTCTCTCTGAATGGTAGATGGTACTCTTTATCTCGAGATAATTCGGTTCTGTGATTAACTGAACTGCCATCACTTCTCTCAGTTGTTCCAGGAAGTGGTGGCAGCGGAGGGCCTGTAGATGATCGTGCTAACGATCCGAAAAGCGAGTTTGACTGGTCAGTGTTGCTTGCCTTTGGCTTAGGGGGGGTGGGGGAGGGACTTCTTGATCGCTCAGCTGAGGTGTCTGCGACAATATCTTCGTACTCACGGGGGCTGAAGACGACGAGACAGGTGGTGAATGAAGCGATTTAGTGTTCGGCGGTCGTAAAACTACTGGTGGTTCCTTTGCGAATATATTTCGCAATATTTCTAGAAATTCTAGGATGTTGCATTTCTGTGGTAACGTAGCCATTAGTAAGCATATTATCCTTATTCTCGGAAATATATCAGCCCTTACATCCCAATTTTCCGCCCATCGCACCAAGTAGGGGTGATATATTTTGCCTTGCAGGTCAACATGTTGACCAGGTCTTATCATTAGATTCTCAGCCGAAGTCACGTACACTATCGGTGCATCTTTCGGATATGAGTGCGGGATCCATAGCTCTATAGGAAATCGATAGGTGATTTCCCGAAATACAACGGGTAGTGTGCCGAATATGTGAAGTAGAAGCGCCGCGGATCCATTTTCATAGGCTTAAAGGGAGTTGATTAGCTTCTGGCTCATATATTATGTGGTGAATGGTGCCTACTGTAAACATCAGTTTTAGGAGACAACGAATAATAGTAAGAAAGGGTTTGAGCCACATCCTTGTAGGTGCGATTCACATCTTTATATTCCTAGGCTTCAAATTAGCAAATGTAACTTGAGCTAGCTTGATCGTACGGAAGCGATACACTGGTGAGAACACTGTACAGCCAGTTCAGGACCTGCTGCTGGACTGCAGCCATTATAGTGATGTGTAGCTATACGAGCAACCTCTCCAATATGACACATCGGTACAAGGACGCCGGACCGGCGGAACAATAGTCCGTAGCCAAGTTACCCGCGTAGCATTCTTCTCTCATAACAAGGCCAACCATGTAAGAAGTTTAACCCCTCTTCAGCGTGATTCGACCCACAATATCGAAAACGCGTGACCTTTCGGTCCTAGGTTATCATTCAGACTCTATGTAAGATACAGACACACGTCAGATGGTGCTCCGGATACACTGGGATCCCTGGAAATGAAGCAGCAAATTCTTTATCCAAGTAAGCCTATAGGATGACTGCGCTATTCACACCTATAACCATAGTATGGGCAAAAAGTAAAATTCCTTGGGTATATAAGGCCTCCACCAACGCTTTCTGGGCCCTGAAAGCGCCTTCTAAATACAAGGAACTAGATACCGCTCCTAGTTTAGGAATAATTCCAGAACTGAAACGTTTAAACCGATGCACATGTGTAGCGTTTGTTGCCGCTCGTTCTAGACACGGATATCTCGCTGAAAACCACCGGCAGCTCGCACACAAAGAAGTTCTCATGGCATGCTCATGTGGTGAGGAAAAGTCCTGAGCACTTCTTTCGCTGCGAGGTTGGAAGAAGTCGGGCCCGCCCTGTCCACCAATGAGTGCTCGGCACGGCCAAACCTTCATAAAATGGGTCTACTAGATGGAGTTCAACGGAGAAGTCCAACGAGCCCACCAGGTGTTAGTGAAGGGTGATGGTGTATACGGTATTATAAACTTGTCATCTTCAATTAGATATTTGGTAGTATTCACGGGGAATAGGATACATTTGAGTGATTATGGCAGTAATTTGTGAGGGATACCAATTTAATTTTATAGGGTTGTCTTAATGTGTGATTGTAGTTCACAAAGTTTTAGTTATATGATAGTTGACCCGTCCTGTCGGAGCTCTTGCTCCGGTAGGCCTGAGGTTTGGATGCATGCCGTAGGCACACAAGTGGACTCAGGGGAGGGCAAGACTGACACCTGTACCCGGTGCCCTCTACGAACCTGGGAGTGAAATATTCTTCCAGAGCCGAGATTCAGTCACGACAAAGGGTGAATTTGGAGGTTTTTGTCGAGTTGGCGATCGGGAGGAGCGGTGTTGGCTCATTTTTGGTCGAAAATCCGACTTGCAGAGATTTCACGTCTGCACAACTCAACGAAATCAACCATCTACACCCCAGATACGAACCACAGATAGGCTATAACCTGTCTGATGTTCGTATCACAACAACCGACACCTTTAAGGTCTTAATTTCTTTCTCTGTAAAATCATTCCCTGCCAAACTCATCTCGCGGCCCTCTCCATAATCATCTCGCCACCTATCAAAGCTATCCCATACCTCCAAAAGTCAAATCGCCAACAAAGAAACAAGAGGATGTCCCACACTACGTAACTACCAGTCGCTGTGAAGGTACGTTCGAAATACCGGCCTTAAATGCGTCCTCATCTCGTCCAAGGGCACCAACAACTCGACCTATGACGACTCGCCACCGACGAAATACGTACAACGTTTCGCCGGCATACTAACTAGAGTGTTCGACAAAGGCTGGGGCACCGGTGCCTCGGTCTTGAGCTCTCAGTCGCGTTTTCGACCTCCACGGTTAGGGGTACGGCAGCGACGGGGCAAGGCCGGAGGGGTGGACATTCTACAAAGTTTCTAGGATGACGAGGCTGGCTAAAGGACAAAGAGATGCTGTATGGGGGAAAATCAGGGAATATAAACTGAGGAGGCCTTGGTGGGCGACTGGATGAGGCCTCCAATGAAGAAATCGACCCCTGGATGAGATGATGAGATGCTGAGATGAGCCAAAGCTTGGACTGAATTGAAGGGAAAAGTTACAGATGGCGAAGGTGTCAAGGGCTCGGGCGCGTGGTGGCCGAGGCTGAGGAGGAATTTGCGCTTCGGCGCGTCAAAAGAGGGTTCTCTGGACGGTTGGGCTTGACATGATTCAACACATGGGTGAAGTCTAAGGTGGTCCGGTCATTTATGTGGGACGAGGTAGATATACTTAATGGTAGTCAACCTGATCCAGCCCGGCTCCACTCGTGCTTAAGCTCTAGTAGGAGTACGACGGGAACCAATGTACCCAGCACGTAAATGAACAAAACAAAACAAAACTTCTATATCCATATACAGACAGACCCCTGTTAAGACGATGTAATCGGGGCCGTGAAAAATGTCGTCATATAGAGGATATGATTATCTAATCCAGCTATCTAGGCTACTTTGTACTTTTGATGCCTCTTTTATACTCCCAATTGCCGTCTCTAATTGCTCTAATACTCTCAAATAGCTCGACTTAAGAGAATCTTGACTCTCAGTATTCTCAATCAACACTTTCAGAGCCATTTCGGCCTCTTTTGCTGTCCATAAAGGCTGTTCGTCTTAAGCTACCTCTTCTTCGTCTTGATTTGCTCCCAAATATTCTCCTATTGCCTCGTCAAGCATCAAATTCCCTTCATCTTCCTCCTCAATTGTCTGTAAAGCTTTCATTTCGGCTTCTGCAGCCGCTAGAATTGAACCAACTTCACCGTGTCGTACCCGATTCTGTATATGGTTACGATTCTTAAAATTCTCAAGCCAACGAGCGCTGAATTCAGGGCACGGTTGCCTAGAGTGCTGTGGTAATTGTGTCCAGATCTGCTTTGCCTTCTCACGGAGCAAATCGCCAGTTGTGATCCCTCCTCCTTTTTCAACTCGTATTTGCCACACCAGGAGAATACTCTCAAGGTCAGGCTAATTTCCAGCTCACTGTCGTAGCGCAGTAGTACTTGTAGCCTCGTCGAGTTTCGCAAAGGTCTTCCTCAAGGACTCGGAGAATGCAGACTGGCTTAATTGATGGCCGTACTCAGCGAAGAACCACTCAATGCACTGTTTTTGTGTTGGTTTTGGGACCTGGCAGTGCGCCTATCGTCGCAGAGCACGTCATTGCTCTGCAGAAATTCCCTTTTTGGCGGTATTATTGGCACCAATCTAACAAAAAAACCCTGGTTAAGACGATATTTAGAGGTTGAAGAATGATAATCGAGTAATCGGTAAATGTATGGGAGTGAAGTCCGTTCCGGAAAAAATATCGTATAGACGGTAATATCGGCTTAACCATGATTGTCTTAACAAGGGTCTGACTGTACATGTTAATCAGTCACCGCTTCACCAGTAGCAAACCTCATTCTCATTACCTGTGATATCACAGAGATTGACCCTGTCATACTAACACGTCCCTCATACTTTCAGATCAGAGTATAGATTTGAACACCTGTAAGCATTGTCCTCTACGAACATAGGAGTGAAAAATTATTGCGGAGCCAAGTTCATTCCAATTTCGCAATACCAAAGAAGTTGGCCGACGATGCAATATTTAAATAATCCACTTTTTCTAGTTTCCACTCCCAAAAATTGTTTTCATGACCACGCTTCGTATCAATTATATTTCGTACCTTGACGTCCCCAAAATAAACGCCCACGACGCTATCTATTCCTTTCGTAGAAAACAAATCTTGGCGCACATATCTGGAGGCAGATATTCGGAATGGATGTGAGGGATTTTAGGACACATAGGCAGGGTGATACTATCATTGGATATAGTCTTGAAAGAGCTCATATTTCGATTTTTCGAGTGGTTTTGAAATAGAGTATTGTGTGCTACACGACTTGAATTGCGATAGTGCGGGCGATACTATAAACACATCCACGGCTGAGTGGTGCGGTGTTACATTGTTTTGGCCGGTCTCCCAAGTAGAGTCTGGACAGTTTGGACACATTTCCATCTTGAGACAAAAGGTCGCTGTAAGGAGACGGATCGAAAGGAGATATCAGATTATAGATTAAGCTACATTTACAAGGACGTCGTACGATCTTTAACAAGTGCGCGCAGCTATTAACTTGTACACTAATTCCGTACTCTTGCCAGCGTGATGTGACGAGCGTCTAAGAAACTCCCATTCCCCTAAACCATTCCAAATAACCTCTGATAAACAACTGTTCCGATCTGCGCTCAAACATAATGTTGACCCATACTTATCAAATCAACTTGGACCAGCAGAATCATCCATAAGCTGATGATCCAACCAGCTGAATAGGGATACTGACAACCGCTGGTTCGAATCCAGCAAAGCTAAACTACATTTCTCGCAGTGTAGGTGTACATGAATAACAGAGGCATGGTTGGATTCTCAAAGGTTTTGAAACGTCGCTTTGATGGGTACTCATGGAGGAGGGACAACTGTATGTGTGAGCAAACATTGTTAAAGATTTAATCTGTCCATAACCCTTAACTTGATTATGTTCAGTGAGACGAAGGATCGTATGGCCTGTGATTAAAGATAATAGGGCGAAAAGATATTAGTTATGAGATGAATCCGTCTATGTCAATAAATATTGGTAGGGGGGTCCAACGCACGACATTGTGCTTTCTCGAGCTTTCGAGACAGGTATTGATGTTGTGCTTGTACAGGAGCCTTGGTGGTCCAGCGAGGCAAAATTTCATCCTGGATACACTCTACACATCCCACATGGCGGAAAAGGCGTTCGGCCACTAGTCGTAACGTACACTCGAACGAAGGAGAAGGAAATATTTGCCAAACAGATTTTCCCAGGTTCTTCGCTGTCCGGAGACTACTACTGGGTAGTTGTGAACAATGTCACATTTCTCAATGTGTACAAGGCGCACAACGACGACGCATCAATCGAACCGGTAATCAACTGGGTACCTCCGCCAGCATCAATAATCGCAGGCGACTTCAACTCCATTTATTTGGCATGGCAACCGGGTACGACGCGATCGTATGGTCACGGTGAGAAAATTCAGGCCTGGGCTGAGCAACACCGCCTCACTTGTCTCATCATTGGGGAGCCTATGCATCGAGCCGGAAATACGCTTGATCTAGTACAGATAAATGTCGCAGGGGCACAGGCATGGGTAGAGCGGAGTGAGTGCGTGACAAGCGACTATTTTCCTTTCTGCGGCCTGGTAACTAGCAAAAGTCATGCAGAGGCAGATTATCAAGGCTCACTGCGAGTCTCGAAAAAAAAGCTTCCAGAATTCGTACGAGCAGTATCTCAGTGGATCTCAGCTCCTCAATCCTTGGAGTCGACTAGCGATGTTGGGAGATACGCGGAAGCGATTTGTCAGGCCTTAACAGACGGATTGAACGCGTTCGGAAAAAGACATAGTCAAGGAAGCGGTAGGTCTGCGCCCTGGTGGACTTCAAAGTGCAAAGAGGCTTACCTTAAATATCGCTCGGCATATACAGAGGAAGAAAAGACTACCTGCGCCAAAATCCTGAGGTCTACAGTAGCATCAGCCAAGAGAGAGCACTGGAAGAAGCGGATAGAAACGATGCGGTCGTGCTCGGACGTCTACAAGATGATGAGGTGGGCGGCCCCTAAACAACAAAAAATCCCGCCACCCCTACAGTATGATGGGAAGCTAGTGTCAGACCAGGCAGAACGAGCGATGATTCTGCGCGATCTATTACTGGACCATCACTCGGAAACAGACGACCTCCCACCTTTCACAAGGTCAGCAGAGCCTCGGATTCCATGGTCTGAGGAGCTATCAGAGCTGGAAGCTCAGTCATGTACTGTTGGAGGAGGTAATACCTGTCCTGGTGCAGACGGAATCTCAGTAGAATTGCTAGCCGCACGCTGGGGCAGTATTGTGAGATATATAACACAACTCTTTCAAGCATATCTGAGACTTGTTTACCATCCGGCCTGCTTCAAGCTGGCGGAAGTCGTCTGCCTACCGAAGAGCGGTCGTGATTTATCAACGGCCAAAGGATGGAGATCAATTTCACTACTCTCATATATAGGCAAGGAGCTAGAAAGAATCTTTGCGAAAAGGATGTCAGCATTAGCCATCACTTTAGACGTTGTAGGTAACCAGCAGTTTGGCGCACTACCAAAACGATCGGCAAATGATCTGGTATCTTCAGTAGTTCACGACGTCAAGGAAGCTCGATCTCAAGGATGGGAATCCACCTTTGTGACGATGGATGTACAAGAAGCATTTGACGCTGCTATACATAACCGGCTACTATGGCGAATACAGGCACAAGGCTGGCCAGACTCGGTACTGTGATAAACATACTCCTTTCTCAAAGGGAGGAGCGTACAGGTACGGTACCCGGGAGGCGTGACTAACCCGAGATCTTTGAGGCTAGGGTTGCCACAGGGATCACCGATTTCTCTGTTGCTCTTCTTGTTATATATGGCGGAGCCCATGCAAATCGGGAACTGCAGAGCACGATTTAGCTATGCGGACGACATTGGTATTCTCGGCATCGGTCGCTCGTTAGCCGAGTCTGCGACGGCGGCATAAGGTGAGGTCGACCATCTTCTTAAATGGGCTGAAGAGAACGCGGTTTCGTTCGACCTCGACAAGTCTGAGGTGATACAATTCAAAGGGAGAAATCAGGGCAAACCGGTAGGAATACAAGTTGACGGTAGAGTAGTCCAGCCAGCGGAGCATATTCACTGGCTTGGAATTCACCTTGATCCTCGTCTCACCTTCAAGCATCATGTCGCGACCTGGTGCGGGAAGGCCCTCAAAGCTGCCCAGCACGTACGGCGACTTAACACACTTTGACGAAGAGCGGCCTCAGGTCCTCTGGTAACCGCTATCGACTCATGCATCGTACCAGTAGCAACATTTGGATCGGATTTGTGGTGACCCAGACTAACATGGCCAACGAAGAAAGGTACCTCAACACCACAGACTACACACCTATGTAGTCTGATCGATAAAACCATTCAACTAGCTCTACGTGCGGCGTTACCGGTCTGGAAGACTTCACCTAATGTCCTTCTTCACAAGGAAGGGGGCATTCCACCGGTGAAGATTCTCCTCGAAGGAATTCGACTCTGTCTAGCAGCCAGGATTCAGTCGCTCGATGACCGGCACCCTCTCCGGAACCGCGCAAGCGATTGCCCTAACGTTGGCTCGCAGAAGTACAAGCTAAGGAAGAGAGTCAGTCGCCAACCAGAAACCCAGATGTCGCGCCTACAGCGTGCTTTCCGACAGCTCCCGGAGTCATCAGAAGAGGCAGATGGGCTGGCTGTCCTCCAACGCGGAGGACAAACATTCGCACAAGGTCACGGTCGTCTGCACGGTGGTGAGGTTTATGATGCAGAAATCGCAGGAGTAGCAGTAGCACTTCGGGAAGCTATGCGCGCTCGAAAGAACGGTGAGAGAATCTTCGTTCTTCTTGACAATCAGGCACCTGTACTTGCGCTTCGGACGGGGAAGTCATCATCGTCGCCGCAGATAACCCGCGTCTTTCACAAGTTCGCTTCAGAAGCGAACGCGACCGTGAGGTGGGTGCCTGGACACTCCAAGATTAGTGGCAACGAAGAACCGGACGCAGAAGCCCGAGCCGATCTTCAGCTGCTGCCGGATAGACAGACGCAGCCAGTGCAGACAACGCAAGCATACATACGCCGTTTGATGCACAATCGCCGATAGATACTGTTGGATGACTGGTGGAATAAGTCGGGTCCAGACGGATATCAAGACCTGAACTTACAGATGCGACGTCGGAAACCACCAGAACTTGGGCTCCCTCGAAAATTACTCCATAGGCTCCTGGCAGCAAGATCAGGCCATGGAGACTTTGCGGACTATCATCGCCGCCTGAACCACGAAAACGCGAAACTGGAATGCGTCTGTGGACGAAGGACATCGCCAACCAATTTTGTCCGGTGCCGGAAGAATGCTGCTATAATGCGCAGGTTGAGAAGATCCATGACCGTGGAGGACTATACCAACAAACTCCTTGGACCGGAAGGTCTCGAGAAGTTCATAGAATTTGCAAGGATAACCCGCTGCTTTGGGAGCATGGATGCAGACCCGCCCTCAGCTGGATGCGAGGGCCGGAGTGATTATTTAGTCAGGACGAGAGAAATGACTGAGGGGGGCATAGGATGAGAAATACTAGCACCGCTCCTACATGTGAATTCGCTTTGTTTCAGTTGGGTTTGTTTGTTATTTCTTTTGGGTTTTGGTTGTTTGTAATCAGAGTCACATAGTGACAGTGTGGTGGGAACGAGTAGGGCATAATTATTTAGGATGACCCTTACCAAGCCCACCAGTCCCGTGTCATAAGGCTCTGGGCTAGTGCCTGGTGTTGAAATATGATATATCTTGAAATGCCAAGGATAACTCATTTGTAAGTCTGTCTAATTAGACTATCAAATTCCCCATCCTATGTCATTTTCATCAGTACATCCCTCACGGAGAGTTTGATGCACATTGGTATTTATTTCACACTAGCATTCCTTCAGATGATTATGTCTCAAATGCAGGTTATAGGTTTCTCGGATCTATTACCAACACACATGTATTTAGCTTTATATTTCTGTCACATATATCTGTATGTATATAGATCTAGATCTACAGGGATCATAACTTATGATCCATGGAGATTGATAAATACTGGTCAAAAACCACAGTTGATAAGAAATGCGCACACGTAATCTCACTCTTATCATCTCAGTTTTACTCAGAACCATACATCTTAATACACTTGTTTCCAGTCAATTTTTCCTTCTACAACTCCATACAAGACTTACTGTATCGGTCTAACCGCCGACACTGATTCCGCTCTAACCTCCATATTCGCTCAAGCTCATAACTTTAACACCTGGGACCTTAAAATAAATCAAATCAATCACACATTCCTGGGAAATTCGAAAATTCTCTTTTTTCCCCTTTTCCACCCCTCACGATCTCGTCGCATATATCTTCGAAGTGTGATCGAGCTCAGGCATTTCTAAAATGGCTCCAGCTCGAAAAAAGCATCCAAACGTCTCGTTGAACAACACGAGAGTCCGCCCAGGGCTCTCGAAACATCACCTGGCCTTGCCCAGTCTCCGAGATACGCGGAGATGAGCAAGATCTCAATTAAAGGGAAGGAAAAATCCCTCGTGAGCTTCGACCAATTGTCGAAGCTGAACAACGACGCGCCGCCAAAAGAGCGGCAAATGTGGCCCTCTGCTCCGCCGCCATCTCTGGCGTCGAAGCCACCCTCCCCCCTTTGACCAACGGGTCAAATAGACAATTCGTAGACTCGATGAGAGTCTACCTACGCGCCACCATTGCGCAATACATGGCCACAGGCCCGGCCTATACGCCCCACGTCCTTCCTCCTCGCCCGTCGAACCCTCTCCCAAGGGCTCCTGACGCCAGGAGTACCAAAACTCTCGCCGTCCCAGCGCTGCCTATCAAAAGCACCTTGGCCACCGTGGCCAAAAACGGACTGCGACAAGCAGCAGTCCCCATAGCAAAGGCTGTGCCGCGACCTGTGTCCAAAGCCCAAAAGAAAGAAACCCCCAAGGCGAAAGCCGACAAGCGACTGTTCCTTCGCCTTGAAAAAGACTGCACGTGGCGAAAACTGTCCACAAGTATTGTGAGAAGTAATTTGGAGTATACATTCCACTACTTTCACAATGGAATAACCTCACTAGATCGAGTGAGGACCGGCTTTACTATGCTAGCAAAGAACAAAAACATACGACAAGAGATGTTAGATGCCTCTTCGGAGCTGGCGAGTGTTAACGTCAGACTCGAAGCATCTTCAGATCTTGTAGCCTTACAGATACCGAACGTACCTGTAACTATATTTACAGTGCGCGGCCCCAGGACGGTCAATGCTGAGTGGGTCTCCGCCAAGATTGCCGCCACGACCGGCGTGCTTTCAATCCAGGTCCGACCTCATGGGACATGTCGACCTGGAGCGCCATACAGAAATTGGAAAGTCCTTTTTGCCCGGGACTCCGCCCCTCGCGCGGGCTTCCGCCTCTTCGACGAAGCTGGTAAGGCTACCATTCACACGCCTCGTCGACCAATCGAACAGTGCAAATGTTGTTTGGGCTTCCACGCCACCCATGGTTGCTCCCGCGCTCCAGCCTGCTGGAACTGTGGGTCAAACATGCACTCGGAAGCCGAGTGCAAGGCCCTCACCAAGTGTCGCAACTGTGGGGGACCTCACCGATCGGATTCCCGGGTCTACCAAGCTAGACCCAGAAAGTTCGTACCGGTGACCAAAGATCAGCTCGCGTGGATCCGTCAAATCGAACAAGGGGGGTTCTCGAAGGTGGCTCGAGCCGGGGCTGCAGCCAAAAGGGTCAAAGAGGCGATTATCGCCGCGGCGAAGGATGTCTCGATGGCCGAGGCCACAGGTTTCGGAGTACTAGAATCTGAAGAAGAAGCCTGAGGAAACAGCAACCTCGACGATGCCTCTAATAGGCATTTACTAACCAATAGCAGGATACCGGCTGGATCAAGGGTGTCTGCTAACTCATCTTTTGCTCTCAGCGGAGACTGAGTAAATTTGTCATTTGGAAGGTGTGACGGGGGAGGAAATGTGTGATGAGCACATTGCTTGGGTCCCAAATGGAGGAATGTCCTGTCTTTCAGCGTTTTTTGGGGGTTTTCATTTCAGTTTAATCAGCTACATCTTTAGCGGCAATTCAAGGGGTTGGAACGAGTTGGGCTGCAGGAAGAAGTACAGGGAACCCTGCCGGCTCCACCGGTCCTTCACCCGTAGCGGAAATAGAGCTTTAGCTCAGGATTTAATGATATAAAATCAACAGCCGTCCGCCACTCTGCTTTCCAATTTTAATGTAGCAAATATCCCTCTACCAGGAACGAGACATCTGATTTACAAATAGTTTAACATTTTGCTCAGAGGCTAGACAATGAATGAAGGTGAAGCTACGAAAGAAGAGATTGTGAGTCTTGCCATCCAACATTACTTCACCAAATCCCCTCATTCGCAGGGGGGGATTTAGCGGTATGGTTGGACTTTGTAAAATTTTGTCTGCTCGAACCATTTTCCGAAGGCGGGGGCGTGTAAGGATTCCCTCTTTGATTCTTAATTTAGTATATATTTTTAGACTTCTCCCAAGCGGCTATGACAATACCGTAGCTCTTGGCACTGGGTCCTCTATTATTAGGATAAGACTTATGTCATGATGGAACAATGGAAGGAATTCATGTAAATAAATAAGGGCTTGGTCTACTGAAGCTGAGCTCTCCACGCTTAGTTTCTGTCACAACCACCACCTTCGGATTATCTCGGATTACCTCTTGTATCTTTAGTTACCACTAGTACCCACTCAAACCTTTAGTTCCTCCTAGTTATCTCCAGTAGACCTTCAGTCATCTCTTGCGACCCATCCGACCTCTTCTTACCCTCCAATTCCGCTTCAAGTCAAATGCCTGCGCCCCAATCTGACAGGGCGCTTTCAGGCGTGCCGAGTATTCATTTGATGCCAGGGTGAGGATGGCGAGGTCCACCGCGAAGACGGGCACGGTTTCTTCCCATACTGCAGTACAAAAAGTGATCTGGGCTCTTTTCTTCGCCACAGGAGCAAGCCATTAGGGCATCTTCGTGTGCGAACCGACGATAATAATGGGCGAAATCTCCATGTGCGGAACGAGCCTATTCGACATTAGTTATCTAAATATTCAGACATATAATGAATATGGTCTGTTTGTCGATTATGATGTGGCTGCGATTGCAGTTGGATGTAAATAATGTAAAAGCCTTTGACAAGTATCTTTATTAATTTATTATGGAAATACCCTCCCGTGAAGTCTACATTAATATGTACATATACATGCCTTCTTTTATAGATATGCCCAAAGTTAGAGATAGGACACCGATTTCCCATAAGATTTGTGTTCGATACAGAATTGTGACCTGCCTCCAATATTATATGCACGTCTGAAACTATTTTCTATCATATCCGTCAGTTCGGTATTCAGTTTTCCTGCCCTAATTGCCGTGCACATGTCCTAAAGTGTTATTTGCCCACAGATGTATGATCAGCGGCGGAAACCTGTACTCTAATAAACATAGTTTAGACACCATAGGAATAGACTTTAGCTCTAACAGAGCCGCACTTAACACCACAATTCCACGTCGGCTTAAACCTTCCAGTTCTGGCGTTATTCCCAGGCTAGGGCTAATTCCTGGTTCCTTGCATCTATTGGAGCCTTCCTAAGCCTAGTAGGCGGTGGTGGAAGCGTTGTACCACCGTGAAATTTCTCTTTTTGCTCGTGCTATGGATGGGGGTAGGGGTGACGCAGTCATTAGACAAGCCAACTTTGCTAAAATATCAGCTGCTTCATTTCCAGGGATTCTAGAATGTTCCGGGCACCATCTAACACTGACTACTCTTGCTCTAGTACAGGATGCCCGTGTTCTGTTCGTCCGGCCAGCTACTAGCTGCTGAAATTTTGCAATTTGGCGAGAGTTTGTTGCGTAAAAGGCCATGGGATTGTGGAGAGCAGCTGCTAGGCCCTCTGTAGCTCCAGACATTTCTGCGTCGTATGCTTCTGCTGAAGCACCTAAAGGGACGGTTCCGCGGGCAATCTCATGGGTCGCACCGCGTCGAATTGAGTATCCGGCTCCTGCTTGGTTCTCGATCAGAGCGCCGTCGGAGAAAACAAAGAGATCCATAATGAATTGTTGAGCGTTCCATTGAGTGAAGGAATCGACTCCCGCTGTTCGGGCGAAAGCGCCTATCTTTTCCATACATTCATCGCGGCCAACTTCCCAAGGGGGAGGGATGTTATCTTCTGAGAGCTCCGGGGAAATCCTTTGTCGGATCCCGCACATTCTTGAAGAATTCCGCCATCTTCGAAGAGGGTGTCTAGGATCTGCTGCCGCAGTATGGAGGGTGAGGTAACCGTGTATGCGCTCAAGCCAGTCTTTTGTGGGCCCCAACTTGTTTCACAAAGAACAGCTATTGGTATTTGTCGGAATACTCGGGTGGTATTTATATCACAAGCTTTCTATAGCAGTAATAACAATTGGTGGTTAACATATATCTTCTCATTCCTTTCTTCTAACTAAAGGAAACACGTATATACAGCGGTTCTCCCTCTCTCCTGACGCCATTCCTAAACAGGTAACTCATTACTCATCAATATAATTAGTCATCATTTCTAAGATAATACATGAAAGGTCGTTAAGTCATTAGGTCATTCGACAGTATTGTAGGGAATACAGGAGGTGCTGCGCGAGCAGCATCGCTCATCCGTTGTTGGATCCGAAAGACTAGTCCTTTCGGCGTTCCTTTGGAATACTATGTCTCAGCCCCGTAGAACAAGGTCGCAAAGGCCGCTGCTTGGAGCGCTTGTCTCAAAAGTAGAGGGCTCATTCCTCGACTAACTCTCGAAAGACTTTAATGTGACTTGTAACAGTCAAGGATCTTCCGCAGGCTTGTCTGACATGTTCTCTAAATTAGAGGCTCCGATCGAAAATGACCCAAAGCCGGCGCGTGTGGGCGTTTGGTGTGATCTCAACTCCATCTGCAAATACGCTAGGTTCTAGTGGAGATCCGTGCTTTCGGTGAAGGTATTGTAGTTCCGTTTTTGAGACTTCGAGGGTGATGCCGTTCTCACGTCCCCAGGTGAGGGTCATAGATAATTGCATCTGAAGTAGCTCTCCGCAGCGGGCGAGAGTCGGTGCGGACGCTGTAAATGTAACGTCGTCTGCGTAGTCGAAACGCTCTGGAGAGAGATGGAGCATATCTGCAATTGCCAATAGAAATAAGATAATCGAAGCTGGGGTCCCTTGTGGAAGTCCGCAGTGTATCTTGAACACCAGAGATAGAGTCCCGTCCAGCGTGTTTGAGGTCTCTCGCTCGGACATGAAAAAGGACACCCACTATACCACACTCAATGGCCATTCCTGACTCCGTTTACAGTGACATTGGCGGCCTTTTTGAATTTCATCAAATGCACCTTTGACATCTACGGTATTCATTCCGGCTACATATTTTTTGGCCCAGGCGTCCTGAATATTGCAAGACAATGCAGTGGTGAGATCGGTAGCTGATCTCCTTGGGACTGCACTACACTGATGCCGGGAAAGAATCTGATGTCTCAGCGCTAGGAATGAAAGACGACGCGCCTCAAGTCTCTCTGATCCCTTGCCACGTCACGATAGAAGAGCGATTTGGCGGTACGATTATGGGAGTACTTTATTTATAATATTTAATGTCGTGCCCGCGCACAGCATGGGAGTTCCTCACGTACCGGTTAGCCCAGTCTATATAAAACTACCCGACGTGTTGGTGCTTACATAGACCAAACATAGCAAATGAAAACCAGGATCTTATTATCCTGCGCTCGAAGTTTGAATTTACATGAGTATCGGCCTCCCGTTGCCTCTCATGATTTACAGATGTTATTCAATGAAGAAAAAAAGGCAAAGAAATAAAATTATTAAAGAGAGAAATTGGTTACATCCCTTTAAAGCTCTTTGCCTTTATTCCATGACTTCATTCCAGTCAGACTTGTTGTTGTGCTTTTAGAAAATGTTTTGTCTCACGAACCCAGCTAGTAAATGCATGAACTCCCTCCGCTGAAGCAAGAGCCCAAGATATGGTGGGATTGGAGATCTGAGACCTGTAGAGTTATACCTGGTACTGCCCGAGGTGGCAGTAGAAAAAGTGGTCGGGGAATTCTCTTTTCCGCATGGGCAGGTAAGAATGGCGTTTGAGTGCTGAAACTGTCGGTGGTAGTCTGCAAAACCACCATGTCCAGACCGTGCAGCTAAAAGATATCCTAGTGTGCGTCGCCCTGGACTAGCGATCTCAGTGGTGATCTTAGTATTAGGACCAATACCAATCTTTCTATCAAGACGGTGCGTTTTCCGCCCAGTGTAGAGAGCGCAACCACTACAGATGAAATCTGTGTAATGTTTGTCAGGTCATGTGACCTGGCTAGCTTAGTAAATATGAGTAGGTGAAAAAAATAGAATAGAATTGAAGTCCCTACTGAGTCTATGACTATGAAGGACTGCTAAAACTAGACATTACACCCCAATCTTTACTTGAATTTATATGTGATTTATTTCCAATTTTTTCCAATAGACAATGAGGGCTTAACCCTATTGAGTAGGTGAAAGACTACCCCTAGACACGACGTTAATATAAATAAATAAACCTGACAAGGGCCCAAAGCAGTTTTTTTTTTTTTTTTAAATCATTTAATGTGTTTTCAGCTATCTAGCTATGACACATGACCGGTACTATGTATACATATAGGATGACTCTTTTAACGTTAGAGACACTCATACTCTGGATTTCATTCGCAAATACCACTATGAGGTATGTTTGCTTACACAAACAGTCAACCCTCCTCCGTAAGTACCCACCAAAGGGAATTTAAAACCTTTGATTACCCAAGCATGCCTTCATCATCCATGCATACCAGCGCCGCGAGAAATGTAGTTAAGTTTTGCCGGATTCGAACCAGCGGTCTCCTGTCTCGGGTGGGATATGTGTCCTTGCTATCCAGACCTTACTTGAGAAACCGGCCAAGATGATGTACCACCGCATCATCCAACCACGGCGGTGTTTATAGTGTCGCCCGCACTCTCGCAAGCGAAGTCTTGGCGCACGCACAAAGCTCAATTCAAAAACTCGTTGTCAAAATTATAAAATTCACGTCCGTCGAGATCGTTTCCACCATCTGCAGCACCTTGTGAGCTTGTCCTAATCCCTCTCACGCCTATCTCAAAGAACTATCTCCCAGGTTTGTGCGCCACGCTTTGCTTCCTCCGTCGGGTGTAAATATCGGCGTGGGCGTGTACGTGGTGGTGAATTGAGGCCAGAGAAAGTCGACGAGAGGTGTGATCATTGAAATAAGGATGTACTAAGTCGTACTTGCAAATTTGATGAGGTTTTGGTGGTGATTGATCTCGTCAGGTGTGAAAATTTGATTAGGTGGAGAGTCTTGAATCATTGCCTCATGGGCCAACTTGTTCGGTATTGCGAAATTTGACTGAACTTGGCTCTGGGAGAATATTTCACTCCCAGGTTCGTAGAGGGCACCGCGTACAGGTATCAGTCTTGCCCTCCGGCCCAAAGCAGTCTAGCGATGCAAATATAGAGTGAGCACATGGGGCTCAATATGTATCTATTTTTTTTTATTTTTTTTTTGCATCAGATTTTAATTGCGTATGCAGCTATCTAGCTATGACACAATATCAAAGAAAAGTACAGAATAGATGATATGTTGTTATAGCATGAAAGCATGAAGATTAAATTGAGGTTACTAATTAAGAATATGTACATGTAGTCACGTGATGATTAGTAATCCTCCACTACACCCCCCCTGAAGCTGAATGCTTTAAGTCTATATTTATTTGATTGCAAAAGTTAGTATGCTTGATACGCTGAAGGGCTTTTGTTAGGCCGTCAGCTTTACAAAGATCGGTTGGTGTGTATTTGAGCCGGATAATGTTGTCCTTGATGGCTTCTCGGACTGTTTCTTCTCGCATGAGGAAATGCCGATTTCTTGCGGAAATTTTGGTTGAACTTGCTGTAATGAGGGCTGCAGTGTTGTCTATTTCAGTTATGATTGGATGGTGCATAGGCCCGAATAATTCTTCGTATAGCGGCAGTATCCATCGTGCTGTGGTGGCAAGTTTCGTGAGAGCTGCATACTCAGCCTCACCGGTGCTTTGGGCTGTTATTGTTTGTTTCTTAGAACACCAGGCAATCGGGGAATCACCAATTAGGAAAAGGATACCGGAAGTACCTTTTGACGATAAACTATTTCCCCAACTGCTGTCTGAGGAGGCGGTGAGCTTAGAACTGCCTTGTTGCTGAAATAAAAGGGCAGCTGACTTAGTTCGAGAAACATAGCGTAACAAGTGTTTCAATGAGAGCATTGCATTTTCAGATGGACTGCGCGTATGTTGAGTTAGTCGATTAACGGCATACTGAATGTCAGGTCTTGTCATGTTAGCTATGTGCAGGAGTGTGCCCACTGACGACCGATATTTTGCGGCATCTTTTTCCGTGCATAGATTCTCTGTGTCACGATCAATAAGATTATCATCTGCAATGGGTGTATTAGCTCCATTGCAGTAAAGCATGTTCATGTCCTCGCAGAGAGATTCTATTTTATCTTGTTGATGTATCCGGATGCCATCTGATTTTCTATCAATATTTATACCAATGAATTTGGACATTTCGCCAAGATCTTTGATTTGGAACGCTTCTGCTAGCATTGTGACAGCTTCATGAGCGAGGGTTGTTGAATGAGATATGATCATAAAGTCGTCAACGTATGTTGATATGATTGTGTTCGAGCGACGAAACACATTGGGATCAAATTTGAATGAACGGTATCCTTTTTCGTGCAGGACATTTCGGAGTTTCTCTTGCCATCGCCTGGGTGCTGTTTTAAGTCCGTAAATTGCCTTGTGAAGTTTGCAGACTAAGTTTGCGTTAGATTCTTTAAGATGAGGCTGCTCAATGTATAGAGGACGATCTAGATCTGCATGTAAAAAGGCAGCGGTAATGTCAACGTGTCGAATATAGAGGTTATTACAAGCAGCGAATGCAAGCAGCATTCGCATACTGGTAGGAGGGAGAACATCGGCATAGGTATTATCCGCAAATGGTTCTGAAAATCCTCTGGCACACCACCTTGCTTTCAATGTGCCGTCAGATTTTTCTTTTAAAGACCATTTTCCTGTCATTAGTTGCTTGCTTGCTTCAGATCGAGGGACAAGAGTCCAGACTTTGTTACGAGTCATATTATCAATTTCTTTATTCATGGCAGAGTTCCATTCTTGGGCCCGAGGTCCGGATAACGCTTTCTCGATTGCGCGTCGATTACTCGATTGGACAGTTAAGGCTTGAGGTCTGAGAGGGAACGAATCTTCGTGGAAGCGCACGTCTCGTCGAATAATGGTTCTGCTGGTGTGAGGGTTAAGGATTATATGCCCCCCTGTGAATGCTGAACCTACATAGATGCCCTCTTTGGCTTTGGATTTCAATTTATTTTGGTCTGGATTAAGCCAAAAAGCTCGACAACCGAAAGGATGGAGGTTTTTGATGTTTGGAATTTTGTTGAAAACGGCAAAGTACGGGGATTGTGTGGCATGTGAATTTGGGGTTAGATTTAAAATATTAATGGCAGCGTTGAGGATCAAAGGCCACAATTTCAAGGGTAATCCTGATTGCAAGTGAAGTGCCCTCATTTTCTCAGTGACTGTGCGGACGTTTCTTTCGGCAATCCCATTTTGTTCGGGAGCGTGAGAGGATGATTTTATCCAGTCAATACCGCGGAATGGAGTATATCCTGAAGTTCAGAGTTTGAAAATTCAGTCCCGCTGTCACTATGGATTCGTTTTGGTGCCTTATTGTATTGTGTACGAAGGCTTTCAAGGAAATTCTGTATTGTTGTTGGAACAGTTTTCTTGTTATAAATTGGCCATGACCATTTCCATGAAGTGTACTCATCAACTGCGAGTAGAAACCAAGTGGCTGCCGGAGTAGATTTGTCAATGGTGGTTGGAAATAGAGATTTCTGGCCACCGACTAGGTCCATATGAATAGCATCTAGGAATTCGGACGAAGTGTGGAGATTCCCATGACCCTTAATTTTAGTCAGTTTGGTTTTAGTGCAGGTTTCACAATTGATGGGATATTTGCATCCTTTTATGCCAGCAAGCTTTAGTGTTGTAAACTGTGCTTTCTGCCCAGGATGACCCAAGATAGTATGCCAGTCACGATTGATAGAATAGATTTTGGATTGATTAAACTTTGCGTTAGGCCTCCAAATTAATCTGCCAGATTCTCGACGAAAAGTTGCACATACTGTTCCGTTAGGTCTGATTAGTTCTACGTCTTTGTAACAAGATGGCCACCGTATGCTGAAGCCCTGTTTTTCTAGTTGGGCAGTGGAAAGAATACGAGTTGTTTCACCAGCAATATGTATTGCACCATGAAGATGCTCGATTTTTCCATCAGATGTTGGAAATAGAATATTACCGGAGCCTAGTGTTGCGACTGAGCCGCCTCCAGCTACACGAACAGTTTGAGACAGTGCAGAGTAGGAGTTAAAATCGTTTTCATTGCCCGAGACGTGATAATCTGCCCCACTATCTAATTGATATGATACATTTTCAGATGATTCCATGACTGAAAGAACATGTTTCCGATTCCCGGGCTGCGCCTCGTTTATTGTGCTATGTTTATTCTGCTTGTTTGAATTTTTCTTCTTCCTACAATCATTTTCGACATGACCCAAATTGTGACAGAAATTGCACTTCACTTGATTCTCTCGTCTTGAAGGACCTTTCACCCTAGTATTGGATGTCCACTTGAGGCACTCAGATATGGTATCGTTGTAGGACATGTCGCGACATCGGTTTGCCAGCTCAGGCTGCATATTTCGGACATGAAATAGGAATAGATATTTCATGTGGTGATTGATATCGGGCGTAATCGGACAGTGTTCTTTCAAGTCGTGATACCGCTTTTGGTACTCTTTGATGTATGAAGACAGCGACAAGTTTCCAGGATGGAAGTTCCAGAATCGGGTAGTGATTGATAAAACTGTAGAGAAGACATTAGATTGAGATATTAAGACAATTTCATGAAGTATCGAGCGAGGGTTATCACTTGGTGCTGTCCTGATGTCACCCGCTGTTTCTTTTAGCTTTGCAGCCCACCATCCAGACCACAGTAGGATAGTCTTGTTGTAGGGGGGTTCCTCTAGAAGAGCTGCCGAAGATTGCGTGAGGAAGATCAGCCTTTTAATGGCGATCCTCCATTGGGACCAGTTTGATCGGGTTAATTTAGGTACTGGGGTTACTCTCTCGATGCTGTCGAGACGGGTTGAGATGGTCCAAATCTCTGTTTTCTTGTTTGACTCTTTTAACGAGTCTTCTAGTTCTTCAGTTGAGGCAAATTCGATGCCAGATATCGTGATACTAGTGCTTTCATTTGTTTCATCAAAATCCGTTTTGGCCTCTAAAGAGGGCTTACTGGGAGTTAGTGATGACATGATGACTTTGTGCGGGAGTTGCTGCGTAAGTTGACCTGTAAAAGTGGACAAACGCGAAGACAAGATGCACGAAGGAATGTATGTCGCGGTAATTCAATGCGGAAGCTTGTTAGCGGCGGAAGACGCGACGGGCCACAACCTGTTATAGCATGAAAGCATGAAGATTAAATTGAGGTTACTAATTAAGAATATGTACATGTAGTCACGTGATGATTAGTAATCCTCCACTACATATGTATCTATATAGAAGAAAGTACCCGGAGGATTAAGTCCAGGTTGTCCATGTGGCTACCAATCATAGGATCCCAAGCATATGATTATGTCCTGCCCCCGATGGTCGAATGGTAGAGCTGAGATCTGGAGACAAGCCAAAGATCGGTCCTACGAAGCAATGATAAATAATCCTGGAAATATCAAAAGGATAACACAGTGGATACTTAATAATGGGTGGATAGAGCAATTCCAGATGACAAAGGCGGTCGAAATGCTGCTGAGGGAAAGGAACAGGTCGAGCAATGCTTGGGGCGATTAGAGATGATCGAGTTGGTCTTTATGGATGGCAATACAGTGTAACTGCGCTTCCTGAAGAAAATATGAGAAAACTAAAGACAACAAGCAGAAAGTTGTGGGAGCTTTTCACCATAAAGATTTCCTCCCGTGTAAATTTTACAGGTTTTAGACACCTGCATGGGCCCTCGGGGCGCCAAATCAGGATAATGAAATCAAATCAAAATATAAATAAATAAAATAAATAAATAAATACTACCCCTAGACACACACTCGTATTCTGATATTCTCAGTCTTCCACTGTTCATTACATTCTTCGCACTTTATTTGATCAAACGTTATCAGGCTATTTAGTTTGCCCCGCAACTCGACTTCTTAACTTCGACTCTTTCGAATATCTGGCCCTTGATCATCCAGCACCTCGCTAGTTGAATTTTATCGACTTTAAACTAGATCGTCGACTTTGTTAGCCTGAAATCACAGACACGAAAATAATTCATGAGATTGCTTAATGCGGGGCTAGGATTGATTCCGATACTCTTTGGTAAAAGACTTGTCGCAACTATCAGAGGGCTACTACGTCTTTGTCTATCTACAGGCAAATTCCCCATTTTCCATCTACGCTAGCCATACAGGACCCAACATATAAAATTTGACTTTCATCATCATTTTGCGGTTGAGCTTTACCGTGCATATTACTCCTTGCGTCTCATGACTGACTACTTTGAGACATGCTCAGGTATCAATTTAATAACCCACATTTTAGTCACCATGTCCCCTCAGGGATGGGGCTTTAGTTGTAACTAGTGCCCAGTAGATATAAAAAAATAATAACCAACATTTTTCGAAAGCCGCAAATATTATTACAGATGAGACAACAGGCAGAAAAAGGATTACATACAGAAACATACCCTCAGGTATCCACCGGAACCTTAGTAGGGCCCAAAGCAGTATTGCAATTCAGATAAGAAGTGAGCACATTGGTCTCAATTCTTATCTGTACCGAAGGAAAGTCCCTGGAGTGATTAATCCAAAATGTCAGTGTGGATATCCGTCTCAAAATGTCAAACATATGGTCTTGGCGTGTCCTCAGTGGGCAATGGGAAGAGGAGAGGTGCTACAAAAGGCAAAAGACAGATCATTTGCGGCAATGATGAACAGCCCTGATGACATAGAAAGAATTACAAAATGGATCCTGGCAAAAGGCTGGTTTGAACAATTCCGGCTTGCAGGAGAAGTAGAAATAGCATTGGACGAAAAGATGAGACGATGTGGACAAGGATAGGATGGATGTCACACTGTATGAACGGTGTAAACGTACTTCCTGTAGTAAACCTCAGACAAACCATTAGATATGGGAAAGACAGTTTAAGGGCTTTTTACCAAATTGGTTTCCTCCTTTGTAAATATTATAGCTAGATATACCTGAACGGGCTAAATGAAATTAAATCAAGCCCAGACCAAATCGAAACGACTCACAACCCTCATCATGGCCCCATGAATAATTGGAACAGTAGCCTGCAACATAGCACGACTAGGCTAGACATCGTTGATCAGGACCTAATCCGAACAGAATAATATCCAAGTATTCTTCGTTAGTATTTATGATACCAAGTTACAGCTACATTACCTTCGGCAGACGGCGGTCTCCAGTAATATTAGCGCCCGCCGTCGCACGTATGAGAGAACGAGCATATCCTAGTGTCATGAGACGCTAATGATGGCAAGCAAGAACTCAAGGTGTAAAAGGGTGGGAAAGCTCAAGCGCAAAGCTTTATCTGCAAACTCCAAGTACAATGTCTGGGGAATTAAGCGAGTAGTAATGAAGATATTATCCGTGCTTCCACAACGCCACACGGCCGTGGGCTTCCCATACAAATTCCTCGTCATGGCAGATGACCGGGACCGTGCCAAAACACATCTGTGCTGAATCATAGCAAGTTCAGCCGGCCCGAATGAATCAAAAGAAAACCAGCACGCGCAATCTCTCATGATCAAGGGAAAGTGTGTAGCATGCCCCTTGCGACTCTCGGTCCTCGCCACTACACATCTGAGCCTCATTCAATATATGTTTCATTTTGATAGCTATGCTCAAAGGC
This sequence comes from Blumeria hordei DH14, assembly GCA_900239735.1. Lineage (NCBI taxonomy): Eukaryota > Fungi > Ascomycota > Leotiomycetes > Helotiales > Erysiphaceae > Blumeria > Blumeria hordei. The sequence goes on along the minus strand of OENG01000025.1, from coordinate 1,885,223 downwards.
TCCCGTCTCCCAAAATTCCCGGCTTTATTTTTACCCGGTTGCCTCGGCCTGCTACCGCGTATATCCCGCTGTCCTAGGAATACTCCTGCACCGTCGCCGGCCCCTTGATCTGCGCCGAGTTTCATTGCCGAAGCACTTCGCTTTCAGCTTTCCGTCCGGGTGAAGCTAGGGCCATCACACTTTACATCATCCTAGCGTCCTCCAACGAGTCCGGCGATCCCGTCGGCCGATTCATTTCCTATCAGTCCGGCGTGGCCCGGCATCTATCTTCCTGTTCCGGGTGCAGCTACTCTTGTGACCATTTTTCAGAACTTTTGAATCCGTCACTAGGATAAAACTGTTATTCCCATCAGTAACACCCGCACAGCTACGGAATACTCGAGCAGGACATGGATGGTGCTGCGACCTTGACCACAGTTCGTAGTTGCGATTAAATCAATAGTAGCCCTGGCTCCATGAGCCTCATCGTCGCAGATCTCAGCATTCATAATTTTGCCCGAGCCATCTTGTGCCATTACCGTGCCACTGTCACTAATAAAAGTCATAAAAGCCCGTGAAACTCGGTAAATGGACGCTCCAGACCCATCGCTACAAGCGAATTGGTAGTCAGGGGAAGGTTAGAAAGCCACTGTCTTATGAACTCAGCCATCTCTTGTTGTGATTCTAACAGTCCTACACCTCTTACACTAGTTATGCACTATTTCGTTTTCGTTTCCGTTATTCGTATTATTGAATACAGCACCACATCTATTTTCTGTAAAATTAATTCTTCATAGCGCTTATCACAAGGTATAGTCGAAGAGGTGGAGATTGTTCCACTTATGGCAAAAGTCGGCACATGGAGCCTTGAATCATGAACTTTGTCGAGACTACGTCTGTTTTTTTTGAATACATTTCATCTCATAGGGTGGCGGGCGCTATAAGTTCTTTCTGTGGCCCTGAGTCAGAGCGAATGGTAACCGCCTAGTCTTTGGATGGGTGCGGCAGTCTTGAGTCTATGTTCATTGAGCAGAATGTGTGTTGATGGAATGCCGGTCTCTCTTCTCAGGGCTGTGATTGGCATGTTGCGCCAGGTCGGGAGGGCAGTGCGTATTCCATACACGGAAACTTGGTCCATGGCTTGCACTGTCTACCATAGGAGTTTCGCACGACGGCCTGATATATCTCCCTGGTTGGCCCTGGGCACCAGACCTCTGCAGCGTGTATCGCAATTGGCAGAGCTACCGTGCAAACGACTGTTGTTCATGAGTCGGTCCTTGGTCTTAAGGTGCATCAGGTGATTGATTGTAATTGTAACGCGTGGAGCACAAGCTCCGAATCTAATTTGATATGACACAGGCAGTTGATCCCGAAAGACTAAATACTATCAATTTGATCAATCCAAAAGAGTCAGGAATAACATACAAAGAATACAATTTCTAGATCCGATGCCCTACGCCTCGATTAACTCCCTATATTTTCCACCGAGAGATCAATTTCTGTACTGACGCCTTGACGTACGCCAACCGTTCCCGTAATGACTGAAGTCACTTTCTTACCCCTCTATCTACCCGGGCAAATATGCTTTTTCCTAGGTTTGAAGTGTCGATAGCAGTATCTGAACTCGTAGCCATAGCACCCGCAAGCACCCCATAGTCGATACCCCTCTAAAAGTGTAAGTCTATGTATACCCATCTGTGACCTCTCCACTCTTTCGTCTCACTCCCCAGCCACCTGGCTTCTCTCAAGGTTTGAATGCCCATTAGAGCAACGGTCTCCCATGGACCAAGACCCAAACTGTGTAAATTGTGACTTATTTTCCTCCCCGCAGGTATGCATAACATCGCAGCTTTGTGGTGGGTGATGGCCGATTTTTGATGAAGCAAGTTCCCGACTGTAATTGGAGTACCGCTTTTACTGGTAGTTGAGGTGAGACGATGTAGCAAGATTGAGGTAGAAGACTCATGTGACAATGATAGACCCAGCATAGACGAGAAGTAGTCGATTTTAGATATACTCGAGGTTGCTTTCGACTTCGATCTGGATGCGATACTTCATGGCTATCCCAGATACGCAGAGAATACTGAGCGATTAGACTGTAACCACTGAAAGACGAAGAATTCGTCTTTTCTAGCGGTGCACTAGGTGATATGTCGAAAGTGATGCAATAGCCGCATTACCCTACTGGTCCACCTAGCAGCATTACTATCGAAGGTTAGGCCGCGATCGAGTCACACTCCGAGCCATAAGATGTCGTCGGATGCTTGGATATCGCAAGTTCCGACCCTTATGTTTTGATGGTCGTATGTCCTGGCTCTAGGGCCGAGAAGGTAAACAACTTCGGCCTTGTATTGGTCAAAAGATATGGAGTTATCAGCAAGTTATCCCAGACCTTAGACGACAACTGAGCTTCGTCTGGAGTTGAGTCGATGCCGGGGATAGCAACATCTACATAGCCAAATTCCCATCCACTGCCGTGTAGAGGAAAAGTATTGGGGAAAGTGGCGATCTTTGGACGACTCCTCGTTCTAAAAATACCAGATCTATCACTTTATCTTCGTCTCCAACGCAGGCAGATCGTCCTTGGGGAAAAAACATTTACCAACAGGTGTCTACTGCCGGCAAGCGCACTCTCTTTATCCTTTGAAGCAGCTGTCAGTGAAGGATAGTGTCGACTATTCCATGTACTTCCAAAGTGACAGGGACTGCCTTCTTCCTTTGGATCGCATGCTCCACATTATGGATGACGCATGAGACGAGGTCGTTTGTAGATCTGTCGGGGAGTGCCCCAAATAGCTGCTGTGGCACCGCCTTATACGATAGTGCGGTGTATTCTATTTGCCTTGCATCCAGTCTCTCAAGACCTTTGTTGAGGGAAGAGAGTAATGCGATAGGTCTCCATCCTCAAGCTGTGCTTAAACCAAGACCAGGTTTGGGGAGGAGAATCACTTCGGCTGGCTTAAATGCCTTTGGAAAGTAATTTAGTCGCAGTGAGCCATCAAAGAGTACTCGCACTACGTGTCCAATCGACGGCTAAGCTGTCCTAGAAGCCGAAGATGGTTGTAGACAGCGGCTCCGGCTCCTTGCAGTCTCTGGATGCTCTACGGCGCGCCGGAGCCTCGGGTCGTTCTGCAGGGACTTCAGCCTGAAACACGTGATTAAAGTCAGGTGCTTTGCATTGGCACGACTTTAAATTTTATCCGAATCAAACTTAGAATAGATCTTCGCTCACCGCTCAGCTGCTGGTGCAGATGGAATAGTATTTCGTTAGGACGATAGACATGCCTGACGGCCTTTGACCGGGCAGGCGCGCCGAGCGTTCTCCTGAGGACTTCGAAGCCCTGCCCTGCCCGTAGGCCTAACTGGCATTAAAAGATAGTTCTCTTGCTCAATTCCTAATTACATTTCAGTCACTATACTTATACAGCCAGCAATCAAGCCGGCTCTGACTGGAAGCGCTAGTCATCTGCCATTTGCTATTTGCCATCCACCATTACATCAAACGATCGCAAGGAAATATGCTTCCTGCTATTCCAAGACCTGAGGACTATGGAGTTACCGCACATAGAGGCTTTCTCCCTGTAGAAAGTCCGCTCGAGAGACTGCCCGACCCTTATTACAACAAATGGGAGTCCATCATATCCAACCTCCAAGGATTAATCTTAAGCAAGCGGTTGCGTGGAGTAATCGAACAGTTGCCAGTTCTTTCCTGTGATGGTCTGGAGCATGAGGCAGAATGGCAAAGGGCGTATTCTATACTTTCCATTATGGCCCATAGCTATATTTGGGGGGGTGAGCGTCCAGCTGAGGTATTTGATGAGAATTATCATGGTTATCAGTCAGTTTACTAACTTTAAGACAAGCGTCTAGCTCGCAGCATCTCTATCCCATTGCTCCAGGTTTCCGCACATCTCGATATTCCTCCGGTCGCCACCTACGCTGCTGTTTGTCTCTGGAATTTCAAGGTTCTCTTTGAAGATGAGGATATCGATAATGTAGAGAACCTCGCGACCCTTTGCACTTTTACCGGATCGACTGACGAATCATGGTTCTACCTCGTTTCTGTGGCTATTGAAGCACGGGCTGGACCTACAATTCCCACCATGTTGAAAGCCATTGAAGCAGCGCGAGTCAACGACAGTGAGACGGTGACGAGTTGCCTGCAGACGTTTGCCGAGGCTATCAGTGATATCGGACGACTGCTCGAACGGATGCACGAAAGATGCGATCCCCACGTATTTTACCATCGCATCCGTCCGTTTCTCACTGGAAGTAAAAACGCCGCAGATGCTGGTTTGCCAAATGGTGTCTACTACGAAGATGAGACGGGCTCCGGAAGATTCCATCAGTACTCAGGAGGCAGCAATGCGCAGAGTTCCATCATCCAGTTCTTCGATCTCGTACTCGGCATTGAACATTTTCCTACGGGCGAAAGCAAGCATGGCCCAGCCCCCATGACGGTTCCACCGCGGCCGAGTCAAAACTTTATTCACGATATGCGAAACTACATGCCAGCCCCTCATCGGAAGTTTCTCAACGATGTGAGCAAGGTGGCTAACATTCACAACTACGTCCACAGCAACCAACACAATGACGAATTGACCTTGGCCTATGACGCCTGTTTGAAAATGTTGTCCGATCTCAGGACTACACACTTGAAAATAGTATCGAGATACATTATTATTAAATCGCACGAAGCGAAAGCTGCTCAATCGCAAAAATTACTGGGCTTAGGCAGCAATAGCAAGCCTGACTCATCAACAGCATCCTCCAAACTACCGGATCAGGGCTCTTCCAAAAAAAAACTACACGGTACTGGTGGTACATCTCTTCTCCCTTTTTTGAAGCAAGCACGTGACGAGACGGGACAATCGGCTGTAAACGCGTGGGCGAAGCGCATCATGAGCCGTGGAAGCGATTGGAACGCTCGTAATGCCAGCCTCGAAGGAAAGGTGAACCAAAAGTTGCCAGTCGAACGTCAAGCTAGCAATCCCGCAGGTGCGGCTCCTCGTTTCCCTTCCAATAACCTGCTAACATGGGAAAGCATGCTGGAATAATGATGGCATCGTTGGTGGTCTTTGCCAATTCTAGTCTCGTATAGCGTGAAATTTTCTCTTTAAGATCGACGCACGTTGCGCGACAAGTTTCAACACTGCACAAGCTGTGTTACTAGGGTTTGAAAGCGGATGCAATGGCGCATCGTTTATATAAAATTGGAAAGATATGAACCCCTGAATAATGAATTGGAGCATGGATGGCCCGTTGCCTAGAACCATGGGGGAATGGATCGGTCAAAAGTTAGCTTCAAAGGCGGCCAATTTAAGGCATTGATTTAAAAAAATTTGAGGTTATTTAACAGATTTTTGTATATAGCAAATCATTCATTTCGACATTCTCCTGGCAGGTGATTGAAGTACCACCCATTCCCTTCAAGCTCATTTATTTAAAATGACAGGATGTGGCCGATTGAAGTCTTACCGACATACACATTTCCCAGTGCACAAGGCTTCTATTATTGTCCAACTTTGACCAATGTTTGTGGGCTGGGAATAATATGCAGAGGCTTCACTCGGCATCTGCACTTGGCCAGCAAGGTTGGTCGTGTGGGACATATTCTTGACAGGCTGCACAAGATCCGGTACTCCTTGCAAATCGCCTTGGCTGAATCAATTTTTAGAGATTCCAAGCGCCATCCGGAGCCGCCTCGCATTTGAAGAGCTACCCGACGATTCAGACGCAAAGAGTGGGGCCGTTGGACGACGCCGTCGAGTTGAGCGGCGTAGTGAGAGACAGTGATGGCTGGACTACCAGACTTGTGCGAATGGCGGACGGTGAGGGCGGGCTCGGCGTGTCTACAGGGACTTACAAAATCTACCGGCGGGAAGAGTTGGCGCGCAGCCAGACTCGACCCTGCGATTTCACGACCCCTCTCAGGATCCGTGCGGCGCCACGGATGGAAGGCGACGACGAGAGCATTTCCAGGGATGGCGCGGCCAGTGCGGCCGAACGGACCGGGGTGCATGGCATTCCAACAGAAGCTGCCAGCTGCGCAAACGCTCCGATCGTCGCACGCCGCACATGGCTGACGGCGGAATGGTCCGAGCGCGGGAACTTGTTGGCTCCCCCCTGTCAGCCGTGTCCGCATCGGCAAGCGCTCGCCTCAGCGACGTGCACGAGTGCGGGAGGCGGGACAAAGACGAGCGTCGAGCTATCGGCCGCTCCTCGCACGACCCCTGAATGCCGTAGGCAGCTGGCGAGCTCTCACACAATCGCAGAGAAACATTGCACATTCATCGACTCGACCTGGGACTAGAGCACTCGTGTCGCGCACACCTATCAGGGTTGCCCTCCACGCTGCACCTCAGCTCGAGCGCGAGGCTCCTCCGTGACCGGCCCGAGGGTGACGAGGCCACGATGGAACCTCCTCATACTCACAAATCCGTCAGCCCTTGGCTAATTGTGGACCGGCTCGAGGGCTTCATGTGGATGTCACATGATTGGGTGAGATGTGGGCGCGAATGCATCGCCTTCTTCGCCTGCGAGAGGCTCATCTTGCGGAGGTCAAAGAGCCAAGCACCAGTGCGCCGTGTCCCCTGCTAGCCCAGGCCTCAAGGATTCTCCCAGAGCTGAATCCAGACGAAATGCGCTGTACCGAACTAATTGGCCCACGAGCCAGTGATGGACTCCTCCCGCCCCAACGAGTAGCCGGGGCACCGACTCCACTTGGGAAGGAGACGCCGAAGACTACATTTCGCGCGGAGACAAGTCGGTGGATGGTGGATGCATGTCTGGATAATCTAGGGTTCTGGAGATGTTCCCCTGGCTCCGTATTCACGGACGAGGCTTGGCTTGGAGTGAGGAAAGAGCCGCCACAACTTCGCAGTGGTACTTGCAAATGAAATCCGAGGCATGCGTACTCTACTTGTAGATTGAGTCATCTATTCTGTACCTTTCCCCTGATACTGTGTCATAGCTTAATAGCTGCATACGCAATTATGATCTGATGCAGAAAAAAATGGTGGGAGATTGGGGGGGGGGCAAATTTACGAGAAGAAATAATTCTTTCTGTGGCAGCAAGAGCCTGCCAGCGCCTATTGCTGTACGGAGCATGAAGGTGCTCACATTTGGAGAGGCTCAGGGTGCTCCGACGGGTCTTCAAGGTGGCAGATTTCAGAGTGATTTGGGCCGGCGGAACTTGCGATCACCACATCTGCAGCAAATAAATGCACTGACATGGTTAAAACGTTGGTGGTAGCCGGCCAAGTCACCTTACCCTGGGCAGATGGGGAGGATATAGACAGGGAGGGGTCTGGGTAGCGAAACCTCTTCCGGCCATGCTTCTGGACTTTTCCTTCGAAGATCTTTATGAGAGTGACGGGAGTATTGGGAGCCATACTCCCCCCCAGGCTGCGATTGATGCCTATTTGATACAGCTTTTGGCCGCGCGCAGGGATGGCGGTCGAGACGAGGGCGGTGTCATGGACATAGCTTCCTTTGCTGCATAATCTGCTGGGGATATTGCCCCTGTATTCCAGCATGGCCGGGCATCCAGGAAACTTCGACTTGACCCGGAAGAGTCTGAGGGCTGCGTGTCCAATCCGGCAAATCTGCTGCCTTTGCAGAACTTGCAAACAGTTATCGCAAGAAGCTGTGCGGCATCGATAAACCGCGCCGGACGACATGTACAATGTCTAGATGTTCCCGTGTAAACTCGGCCGATTGAGCATGGGAGAAACAATACGCTGATTCTAAATATAGAGTGGCCAGCATAGTTCCAGCATCGAAAGTGGTGGGGTTGGGCCTAAAGGGCATAGCCTTCTGTGAGATGAATGCTCTGCCGGCTACAAGAGTCGACTATCATCTGGTTAGGCTACTATATCCTGAAGAGGCATGGGCTCTTGGGACTTCAACTTGATTTGGTAACTCGTTTGGTACTTGCTTGCCCGGCATCTTGGATATGCCATGAGGCTAGTATCCAGTGTCTCATGGATAAAAAAGTATATGGGCCAAAATGACTGTCGTGGGATCCCTGTAACTATGGATTTGATTTGTCTAGTTTTCATGTAGGTCCATGTCTGCTTCGTCCATTAGCTGTGCGAGCAGGGGTACTGATCAGTGATTTGAATTTGAAATCTTTTACGTGACAGGATATACTAATCAGTGATATTCCATGAAGGTCGAAATTAATAGAGACGCTTTTCATCTTCAAAAGAAAGGTCGGTGGGTCTCCGCTGCAAACTTTAAAAATAAATTGATATTATCTAGTAATACACATCTATTTCAAACATAATTGTACCGTATTACGAAAGTATACACCGAAGAGCCCAGTATTGCTCGCAAGTAAAAAGAAAAATACTACATGTTTTGTTTTAGTCTGGTCCATTTTGATACTTTGAGAATCCTCAAATTACCTTTATCACTGGCATACGCCTTGCGTGCATCTTAACCACACTTAACGGAGGCTTCATCCGAGCAATGCATCTTTAGTAAACTTTTTTTTAGGGTCGTTAGAAATTAAATTCTCACTGCACCCCCAGTAGTTTAAGGGATCCCCATAGCTAGTTCCAATTGGCATATCTGACGATTTTAAGGAGATTCCCGGACGAAAGCCTTAAGCCCACTGACTTTCGCGCTTAATTTTGGCGGGCGTCCTTTGCGAGATTTAGGATTCCCATCCTCTCGAGCACTTGCACATTGTACCTGCCATGTTGTAGAGCTAGTTCGTTGGTTGGAATTTGTGTTATCAAGCCAAGTCTTCCAAAGATTCTTATTTCAGTGCATTGATAGCGAGATAGCTGCTTGCGAACTTTGGTTTCAGCCGCAGACTTTTCGAGAGACCTTGTTTGCTGGGTCTGGGGATGAATGATAGTGATGTAAGAGTCAAGGGCTTTGTGGGTTGTGTAGTCAGTGGTTTTGTTGAGATTTCATTACTTTAACCGATCGTTTGAAATAGACGATTGGATCAGACTTCATCGAGAGCGAGGTGATGAGGAGAGACAGTCTCACCTATTACGAGCTAGCATGACTGCGCCTGCAGGCTTGATCCCATAAACAGCACAGCTAAGAGCTGTATCCTTTTTATCCCAGAGGTGCTGCAGTATCCACCCTGAGAAGCGGGAGACACGTCTAGCTTACGATTGTGCCGAAATAGCTCAACGGCGGATGAGTTTCTTGAGGCCAATGCCATGCGTACGAGGTGTGGCCAGGTGGAGTTTTGAGTCTAGCTCAATAGATGACGGGAAAAGTGCTGCATCGTCTTGTTGAACTGGGGTTAAAGTAGGCCGGTAGGCCGGTAGAGTCGTCCTAGCGCTGGTGAGATTAACTTTGTGGAGAAGGAAACGCTGGCCTTCGACTCGACTAGGATCGAAAAGGTTCTTTGGTGCGGCCAGGCCACTAGCGAATAAGTCTCTTACGTCAAGGATTCATCCAACTTGTGTAGATAGCCCTAATCATGTGTCACAGCTACAAATCTGAATACACGTTGAATTTTAATATAAAAATGTGTCAATCATCGCACTATATTATCTAATCATACCCCTGAACATATCACTAGTCCGATATGTGCGCACCCAAATCGTACCTTGGCTCTTGTATTGAATCCAGACTTTTGCAAGCATAAGTCTACCCACAACAATCTTTTAGTGTGACTAGCAACTGCAGATCATTAATTTGGAGAGCGCCTACATTTTACCAAGATGGAAAATCTGTACAGCAAAATTAATATCTACAAGGGTTACACTAGGGTGCATGTAACACTTTAAACACCGCTATGGTTGGATGGTGCAGTGGTACATCATCTTGGCCGGTTTCTCAAGTAAGGTCTGCATAGCTAGGACACATATCTCACCCGAGACAGGAGACCGCTGATTCGAATCCGGCAAAACCAAACTACATTTATCGCGGCGCTGGTATGCTTGGATAAGCAAAGGTTTTGAAATTCCCTTTAGTGGGTACTTACAGAGGAGAGTCGACTCTGTGTAAACGAAAATACCTCATAGTGGTATTTGCGAATGAAATCCAGAGTATGAGTGTCTCTAACGTCAAAAGAGTCATCCTATATGTATACATAGTACCGGTCATGTGTCATAGCTAAATAGCTGAATACACTTTTAATGATTTAAAAAAAAAAGGCTTATCACTACTTCTATGTCCATCCAGCTGCCCAAGCGAGGGAGGGAAAACATTTGCGCCAATAACAGGAGATCAGATCTGGCAAGCTGGGAGGATATTTGTGGGGAAGACCTGTCTAAAGAACGGCAGAGAGAGGCGGGAAAAGTCGCAGCATACCCATAATGGCCCACATCCTGGCAAAACCAGAGGCGGCTCCAATTGCCTCGACAAGTAGCTATCGCCGATCCCGAAATCTGGAGAGCAGTCAGATCCTATCAGAACCAAAAGTCGGATCGATGGAAAATAAGTCTCTAGGAATCCCCATCTCTTCTCCACCGAAACCTGACAAGGGCTCAAAGCAGTCTAGCGATGCAAACGCGAAGTGAACACATGGGCCTCAATTCATATTTCAATAGAAGAAAAGTCCCCGGAATCTATTGTTCCTGGTTGCCCATGTGGGTACTTTTCGCAAAACCTCAAGCACATGATTATGTCCTGTCGCGATGGAAAAATGGAAGAGGAGAGATCTGGAGACAAGCCAATGAGCGATCCCACGAAGCTATGTTCAACAATCCTGGAGACATCAAAAGGATAACACGGTGGATCCTAAATCATAGTCGGATAGAACAAATCCAGATGAACAAGGGAATCGAAATACTACCAAGGGATAGTTATCTTTGTTTTTTGCACCAGATTTTAATTGCGTACGCAGCCATCTAGCTATGAAACAACATGAAAGAAAAGTACCCGATGGATGACTCAATATAAAGTGAGAGCACTCATTGGGAATAAGTAATGCGATCGCCATTATTATTATTAATTTAATTTATTGTCCTGTGTGAGTCTATGACTATACAGGACATGCAGGTCCTCTCTGCCTACAGGCCAAGAATACCTATGCCAGTAGTATATTCCCTCCTATGCCTCCCATACAGCTCCCCTCAAACAACACCAACCCTCACAAGTCCTGATCCGATCATACACTTAGAGGAGCCCTTTGCCCTTCATTGTCTCCCCTCTCCAGCCAACGAAACAATGACCATTTGCGGGTGAATGGCAGCCGGGAAAAATCGCAAAAACTGTCGGAAATATCGCGCAATGAAATGGGAGCAATATTTATGAAACGAAATTAGAAGCTGACTAAAAGCGTGTCATGTTCAGATTACGGCTAAAAGTTTTGTTTTGTTCATTGACGTGCTAGGTACATTGGTTACCGTCGCACTCCTACTGAAGTTTGAGCACGGGTGGGGCCGGGTTGGATCAGGTTGACTACCAATAAGTACATATACCTCGTCTCACCTTAGACTTCACCCATATGTTGAATCATGTCAAGCCCAACCGTCCAGAGAACCCTCTTTTGACGCGCCGAAGCGCAAATTCCTCCTCAGCCTCGGCCACCACGCGCCCGAGCCCTTGACACCTTCGCCATCTGTAACTTTTCCCTTCAATTCAGTCCAAGCTTTGGCTCATCTCAGCATCTCATCATCTCATCCAGGGGTCGATTTCTTCATTGGAGGCCTCATCCAGTCGCCCACCAAGGCCTCCTCAGTTTATATTCCCTGATTTTCCCCCATACAGCATCTCTTTGTCCTTTAGCCAGCCTCGTCATCCTAGAAACTTTGTAGAATGTCCACCTCTCCGGGCTTGCCCCGTCGCTGCCGTACCCCTAACCGTGGAGGTCGAAAATGCGACTGAGAGCTCAAGACCGAGGCACCGGTGCTCCAGCCTTTGTCGAACACTCTAGTTAGTATGCCGGCAAAATGTCGTGCGTATTTCGTCGGTGGCGATTCGTCGCAGCTCGAGTTGTTGGTGCCCTTGTCCGAGATGAGGACGCATTTAAGGCCGGTATTTCGACCGTACCTTCACAGCGACTGGTAGTTACGTAGTGTGGGACATCCTCTTATTTCTTTGTTGGCGATTTGACTTTTGGAGGTATGAGATAGCTTTGATAGGTGGCGAGATGATTATGGAGAGGGCCGCGAGATGAGTTTGGCAGGGAATGATTTTACAGAGAAAGAAATTAAGTTCTTGAAGGTGTCGGTTGTTGTGATACGAACATCAGACAGGTTATAGGCTGTCTGCGGTTCGTATCTGGTGTGTAGATGATTGATTTCGTTAAGTTGTGCAGTCGTGAAATCTCTGCAAGTCGGATTTTCGACCAAAAATGAGCCAACACCACTCCTCCCGATCGCCAACTCGACGAAAACTCTCAAATTCACCCTTTGTAGTGACTGAATCTTGGCTCTGGGAGAATATTTCACCCCCAGGTTCGTAGAGGACACCACTGACAGGTGATCAGTCTTCGTCCTCCATACAGCTAAAAATGTGGAAAGTGTGCGCTACAAGTAGAAGTGTAAGCGACACGTAGCCTAAGTAACAGCAGAATCGAGTGTGGCGCCATCTGGGCATAGAAAACCTCCCATAAGCTCCTTGTGCCCACGCCATACAGCCGCTCATACATCCAATGGATAGCTTGAAGCACTACCATATTACCCATTCCAACCTCTTAATTGCACACAAGATTGTGTCGGGAACCTAGACGAAATGGAGGGCCCGTACGTCCACAACACCCTGTGTCTCCATTTCCAACAAAAACCACTGGGCGCGAGGCTCTCCTAGTACCGACATTAGGACTAAGTCCGAAGACATAGTGCCCCTTCTGAAGCGTTCAAAGAGTCCGACCAGCTTGGCGCTGCAGACTTGTGTGTACCTCGGGGAATCCACTCTCTGCCTTTCTAGCCTCCTTCCAACTCCTTCCCGAAGGTCGTGCCGAAATGTTAGAAAATTCTTGACAGAGCGTGATTGCTGTATGGTAGCTTGGCCCAACTTCTTTTGTGCCGTCCAGGGCGCTGGGGAGTGCCGTTGACTCATCGACAATAGAAGCTCACCTAACTAATTCGCCTAGATCTCGATCTTGGTGCCCAAAAACATTCCATAGTTGAAACCCCCCGAAAATATCGGTCCCAGCATGGTTTTCAGAGATCTGTTCCCCCTCTTGCTCAACATCCTAGCCGCCTGTCTTCCCTCAAGTCGCTTGTACCATTAGAGCTACAGTTCCCCATAAACCATGACCCGAGCTTTGTATATTATGACTTGATTTCCTCCTTGCGGGTATACGTAGCGTCGTAAGTTTTTAGTGAATGATGGTCGGTGATGAATGAGGCATACTCCTATTTGCAATTTGGGTGACGACTTTATCGTGAGTTGATACGAGATGATTTGTGGTTAGAAAGAGGTTGAGGACTCAGATGAGAATGGTAAGACCGAAATTTATGAGAAGTTATCGAATAGAAATATACTTATTTTTATTTTTCATTTCGACTCGGATGCAATTCTTCTTGGCTTTCCCAGATATGCAGAGCATACTGAGTGATTAAACCGGCACCACTGGAAGGTGAGGACTTCGTCTTAGCTGGTATACCAATCTCGTCGGGGGTTAAGGATTAACATTGTAGAGTATTTTGATTGTTTGTCTTGTGGGCCAAATTTCGCTATTGTGAAATACGACTCAACAAGGCTCTGGGAGAATATTTGAGACCCAGGTTCGCAGGGTCCATCGAATATAGGTGTTCAGCCTTTAACCTCTGGCATGCGTGCTCTAACTTACATTCGAATTCGATTGGGATGCAATGCATCTTGGCTATCTCGGATATGTAGGATATACTTAGTTTTCACACGAGCAACGCTGGAGGATGAAGGAATTGTAATTTACGCCATAGACTCTCTCGAGCCTGTTGCACATTTGATTTCTTAAGTGGTTTAGATCAAAATACCAATAATACTTTTCTTTTGTCATGTGTTTTCGTGCAACATTTCAGGTCCTTCAACCAATTGCTATTGCGATCAGCGCGATCACAACAATGGGCAATTATTCGAATGCGAAACATTATATTAGAGGCCCCATCCTACAAAATTTGGCAATTCAATTCAATATATTTGTCCAATGGATATGTTCACCGAGTACCTTGATCCCATAAAGGCTCTTCCCTTTGAGGTAGTAGAAATAATCTTTGGGCTGCTGGGCATGCATGACCTATTGTAAGGCTTGGAATATTCACAACTTCTCGTAACTAATTTATTCATAGAATATGCTTGTCCGTGAGTAAGAGCTGGAGGAACTTGCTGAAATCCATGTCGAGTATATGGACTTTAATGATCGCAAATGATGGATATCTACCCATTAATTTAAAGATTTTAAAGACATATCTCAGCCTTTCGAATAACAACATCAATTGCGCTTTAGTTAATTTGAGATTATTCAAAGATGAGTCCATCGCCAGATTTCTCTTGGAATCTTGTCACGAATTGCAAGATCTAAGGATCTCTGGCGAAGGAAAATTTACAAGTTTTCACGCTGCTTCCCTAGCTATAGCCTCAGGGATCCAAAAGCTTCACTTTTCGCCAAGGACTGAAGTAACTGTTCATACGATGGTTTCTTCACTTGAGGCCTGTAAAAATACTATTGTAGATGCCAAATTTGAGCACCTCAATAGTCCTTATACTCAATTAAAATATACATGGCCAAAATTGAACGCACTTACAAGCATCCACCTGGCTTCTCGCAGCGTGTGTGAATTGGAATTGGTGAGTCTTTTTTGCTTCGCATGACTAATGAGGATTTCCTCGAATGTAATCATAGTACCTGGTTTTACATAGACATCCGAGCTCAAGATAATATGAAAGATCTGTCGGCTAACTTGGTGATCAGCCAGGTTTAATTGTAGCCGCCCCAAATATTCGTTCTTTCGTGTTCTACAGAGGTCGTTTGTGGGGGAATTCAAGGCTTGATATGACGCAATGGTCTAATTTAGAAACATTAGATTTCAAGAATACCCATGTTTTAATATTTCCGAAACTGCCCCCAAGCTTGAAACACTTGATCCTCGATGAAAGTTTCAGTCCAAAACATATGAGGCGAATGGATGAAGTTATTTACTCACTTCCTCTTCTGGAGACTCTTTCATTACAACGAAATGATATCGAAGTCTCAACTATATGGGAAATAACTAGAAGTTGTATACAAGCCAATAAGCTCAAAACTCTACTCTGTGGTAAATTCGGTCGTGCTAATTCACATGAGACTCCCGTTCATGAATACTTCCCTCCATCTTCCACATTGGAGGAACTTTAGTTGGAGCTAGCTCCAATTAACGATGAAGATATTCTTGCCATAATTAAATTATATCCAAATCTAAAGAAAATTAACCTCTCCCAAACGAGGGTCACTCAAATTTCCATCAATGCATTAGTCAAGGCTGGGGTGAAGTCAATCAATCTTGATGGATGTTTGATGGTGCATACTAGATTTGTTGCGATGGCTAGGGAAGAGGGCGTGAATATTTCCATGGAAACCATTTATGGTCTCTATCCGATGGGGGACTACACCATTAAACAAGTATCTTATTAGAATAAGACTGTGAAAGGACGGAACATAAGCTTTTAGCTGACGTGTGCCCAAAACAGAATTTATATTCTATCTAAAGAGAAGGATACCCCGCAAGGATGTTCATGATATTGACTACACGCGCCGCGTAAGGCGTCTCTTTATATAAGCAATAACAACGCTTGGCAAGGGACCGGATAAACTTCGGTTCCAGACCACATGGCTACAGCCTGTAACATTACCCCCCCGTTCATATTGACCTGCTTTCTCATGATCTTTTTTTTGTTAGGGCTTGATTTTGTTAGTAGTGCCCGTTTTGTTAATTTCCGACGTCCTATGATTGCTCCAGAAGTTTCTCTAACATTATCCTGTGCGCCGTAGGTAGCTTCAAACATGTCAAGTGCTTCCGTGTCTTCTAAGTTCCCTCTTGGTTCCCAAGATGGCTCTGCAAACCCTTTCCATTTGACCAGTAACAAATATTGAGATCCTTTTCCGATCATTTTCTTCCCTTTACGAAGAATTCTATCCACAAACTGTTCGTTATCGCTTATATTGTGATTTGAAAGTTTGTCTTTAGTTTGCTGCTGAATAGGAGGTGGCTGAATGTCATCTATTATTTGTGAAGGGAGTGGGTCGATTGAAGCTCTTTTACGTAAGTCGACATGGAAACCTGGCCAGATTCCTGAGGGGGTATTTAATTCTACTGAATGTGAATCAATAACTTTTATGGTTAGATATAAACACACTTTTTTTTTCATATCACATCACATCACCAACAACCCTTCGTACAAAAGCTCCCAACCGGTGCAATGGCCCCTGCTGTTGCATCGTCATCGTCAACACCCTCCAATCCTGGAGGGCAACTTCACCCAAGCCTGCTTGGCATTGTGAATGCAATGCAAAAAGCAGAACAACAACGGAAAGAAAGACTGGGTATAGCCCAGGAATTTCTAGAACTAATCGACTCCTGGGCTAAGAGCAAAGGAGAGAAACAAGCAGCAGCAGTTGTCGCGACGCTGATGGAAAAGATCACGCCTGTAATAACTGCCTTTGCAGTAGATCAGGCAGAAGCAGCCAACCTACTAAGTAAGAAACCTCCCACTATGGCAAGCACTCCCAAACCAGTCGCCCCTAGGAATATCACTGCTGTTGAGGATCATAGCCACGCCCTTCCCTCAAAGCCCCAAGACACCAGCTCGCCCTGGGTGACAGTAGCCCGCAAAGCGGCCAAACTACCGACGCCGCCTAGCGTGCAAGTTCCGCGAAGGCCTGCTCCAGCAAGCAGCCCGAAACCTCAGACAATCCCAAAGGAGGACAAGCGCTTGTTCTTACGACTGAGGAAAGATCACCACTGGCACAAGTTATCGCCAGTCACGATCAAGAAAATTATCACCGAAAAAGCTGGGATAGCAACTTCTGCTATCACGTCCATGTACCCAGTCAGGTCGGGGATCGCTCTCGAATGCGCATCAGATGCATTGAGAGATACAGTCATGGGAATTGCACCTCTCCTACAGGAAGACAATACTGTAATCGAGGCAGCGTCCAAATGGACGTCTTTGATAATCCCGCATGTACCATTGTACATCAGGACGCTTGAAGACAGCATCCCAGTCACCAACGAAATGGTGAAGAACGAGTGCCAAGCAGTATGCGGCGCCACACCAATACAGGTAAGGCCCACAGAAACAAAGCTGGGGCAATATTCAACGAGCTGGATTGTTCATTTCCAACAAAAACCAGAAAACACAAAATTTCGGCTATTTGACGAGAGCGGACCAGCCATTCCCTTCTCGCGCCGAAGACCAATCGAGCAATGCCAACGCTGCTGGGGATTTCACCCAACGCGTTCCTGTACCAGGAGCCAGCGATGTGGACGATGCGGAGGAACCCACGAGACATTGGAGTGCCAGGCTAAGGTGCTAAAGTGCTCGAATTGCGCGGGACCTCACCACTCCAATGAGGGTAGCTGTATGGCTAGGCCAAGACGACAAAACGAGATAATTCTGCCCCGCACCCCCGCAGAATTACATATCATAAGAGAACGCGGACATCGTGATTATCACGCTGCTCTAGCGTACTCGGAAAGGAAGGGCAAAGCGGTTGAAACCGTCATTGCCCAGAACTCAACAATGTTGTAACGGCTGTTGAGCCGAAGGATTCCTGTAGCCTACGCTGGCTAGCGTAGGCAATGACACAAAGCGAATACTTGGGAGAGGTCTCGGAAGCCACGGAGCTTAGAATATTCTCATTGAACCTTCTGGAAACATACTGAAGGTTCATGAGGATGACAGGTGTACCGAGAACCTTCTAGGTAGTTGTCGAATAGTCTCAGTCATTCAGGTTACAGGGAGAATCTTCTCGAAAGGCAATAGTCCAGAATGTATATATATTTAGTCTTTAGCTTTAGGAATTCTCTCCTCAGAGAATTATAATAAATATACTGTACCTACAAGATCGCACATGCACCTTGTACTGAAACCGTGACAAATGTCGTGTTAATGTTAGGAAACCCCTCAACAAAAGCACCAAAAGACAAGTACAACACCGTCCACTTTCACCAAGTGAATGTCGGAAGGGGTGGGGAAAATACGGATATAGCATTGCAGCAGGCATGGGATGCCGGCGCACATGTAGTCATGGTACAGGAACCATGGACAAGAAAGAAAGAGGGGGGTTTTATAACAAAAAGTCACCCTGGCTACAATAGCCATATACCATTCGGAGGAACAGACATCCGGCCCCGCACGATTACTTTCACGCGCAAAGGTAGTCATGCGACTCAATTCTTTCCACCGTTGTCAGGCCCGACATCTGATTACTGCTTTGTAAAGATGGGCGGACTAACCTTTGTCAACTTATACCGTGCCCCAGGCACTAGTGGAACCTTGGAGCCCCTACTCCGGTGGGAAATTAGAGGTCTAGTGATTGTTGGAGGCGATTTCAATTCTGTGTCACAGCATTGGCAACCGCTAGCGACAAATCAGTACGGCAATGGTAACCAAGTTATGGAATGGGCAACAGCCCACGACATGGACCTAGTCAGTATTGTTGGAGAGCCAACGCATAGGGATGGGAACGTCCTAGATCTAACGTGGAGCAACACGGCCGCTATAGCATCAGTGTCCAAACGTTACCACTGTACCTCAGATCACTCGACCATCGAAGGTACCGTGCTTAACCCTACAGTGTCAGATCTCTCTGGAATTGTAAAGAACATCCGTGTTAGTGACGCCAACTTGAAGGAATTTAGCCGATGCGTTAGCCAATGGACCAAATCTGGCCCTCTTGACAGTGTCGTCAACATCGAAAACTTCACAAATGATCTCCTACAAGCACTTGGAGATGCGCTCAAGATTGCAGGGAAAGTCCCAGCCATCGAAAGCGGAAGAACTGGGCCATGGTGGACCGATGAATGTCGCACAGAATGGCAAGAGTACAAGGCAGCGAGAGACAACCCTGACCTCGCAAAGAGGCCCGCAAGAGCTTTAGAGCCGTGGTGCGAAAAGCCAAGCGAGAGTACTGGAAGAGGCAAGTAGAGGCAGTGACTACTGACGCACAGGTATTCAAGCTCATGAGATGGGCTAAGCCTCGACCAGCTGCTGAGCCCCCTCCTCTGCAGATTGACGAAAACCGGTGGCTATCTGACCCGCGAGAGCGAGCTAGTGCGCTACGAGACACTCTCTTGGCTAGGTTTAGCGGCGAGAACGACATTTCTATCTGGGAGAACGGACAGGAGGAGCGTATTCCATGGGATACGGAATTATCACTGGACGATGTGACAAGCGCCACTGTCTCCGTCAACGATACGGCACCGGGAGCGGACAAGATAACGGTACGGTTACTTAAAGCATGCTGGTCCCATCTAGGACCTCTCGTGAAAGATCTTTACCAGGCTTGTCTAAAAATCGGCTACTTTCCTGCGGCTTTCAGGGTGGCAGAAGTTGTGCTTCTTCCAAAGCCGGGTAGAAATCTGTCACTGCCAAGGGTTGGCGACCAATATCTCTGTTGTCGAGCTTAGGCAAAGGACTTGAGCGTCTAGTTGGTAAGAGAATGGCATGGCTGACAATAAGTCACCAAGTCGTTCACCCACAACTATTCGGCTCCGTACCAGGACGATCTGCAGTCGACCTTGCATCCTGTGTAATCCATGATGCTGAGGCAGCCATGAGAAGTGGTAAGTGTGCGGCTATGGTCACACTCGACATTCAAGGTGCATTTGACGCAGTCCTTCACAACCGACTGCTCAAACGCCTTCGAGAACAAGGCTGGCCACGATCTTGTGCCGGTTCATTCAGACATTTCTTTGCCAACGAAAGGTTCAGGTCAAATACCGTGGTGGAATCACAGAAGAGAAGATACTGGAATGTGGAGTACCTCAGGGCTCGCCACTATCGCCACTTCTTTTCATGCTCTACATCGCTGTGCTTTTTGATGATCATGGTCTAACGAGTAGGTTTGGTTATGCTGATGATGTAGCTATTGTCAGAATTGGAAACACCGCGGCGGATGCTATCTCCGCAGCTCAAGACGACCTCGACAGCTTAATTCTTCTCGCAAGAGAACACAGGATTGATTTTGACCCAGCAAAGTCAGAACTTCTAGTGACCGGAGGAGGGCCTAGAAAGAAAATCAACGCGGCTGATCTCTCCATCTTGGTGAAAGATCGCCGGATCGAACCGTCACCTCATATCCGGTGGCTAGGAGTCTGGCTTGATACCCAGCTAAACTTCAAGCAGCATGTACAGAAATGGACTGGAAAAGCTAATCGTCTAGTACATTTCTTACGACATATAAACGGAGTTCAACGCGGTGCAGCACCCGGTCCTCTGATTCGTGCGGTACACGCATGCGTTCTGACACAGCTTTATACGGGGCAGAAGCGTGGTGGCCAGGTCTCACACGAATAACCACACTGCGAGATAAAGAAGTCGGCACTGGAGTAGGCTGGCATATATCTCTACTGGACAAAACGATAATGAAAGCTATCAGAGTAGCACTCCCAGCGTGGCGTACCACTCCCAATGGCGCTCTTCATCGTGAAGCGGGAATACCCCCGGCATCGATAATTCTTCAGCAAAAGATGCTGCGGTCTGCAGCTCGCATGCGAAGAATGGATATCTGGCACCCTCTAGCCCTTCGGGCGGCTGAGGATCCGAAAGAAACAATAAGACGCTTAGGTCTTAGATCGGGACAAAGAGATCGTTTGTTCAGACAACCAGAACGGTACATGACACGCCTACAAATGAGTGTGCGTCGAGTTCCGACAGCCGAAGGCCCGGGAAAGCTATACTTCCCACGCGGCACCCCAGCATCGATTCCATGTAGTCGAGAAAATGAAGCTAGGTCTGGATGCATAAAGAGGTGGTTAGCTCCCGTCCAGCTAACACAGTCTTCGCTTTCTCTGATGGATCATCATCGGGTCCCGGAAAATCAGCCTGGGGGTATGTAGTATACCAAGGAGGCAAGCTAGTTGCAAGTGGCTCCGGTCCACTTCCTGGAGCAGAGGTATTCGACGCGGAAGTTGTGGGTGCCATGAAAGCCTTGAAGGCTGCAATAGAGGTAGGAGAAGACTTACTGATCTGCATTCTTCTGGACAACCAAGCGGCCACCCAGGCGCTCGAAAGAGGAAGATCTAACTCCTCGCAGTCAGCGGTGGACAAGTTTTCGTTGCTGAGACACAATAAGCGTGTGGAAATACGCTGGATACCCGGTCATGTGGGGATCCAAGGCAATGAAGAGGCCGATAAGCTGGCCAAATCAGCCTTGGGAGCTCCCAATAACCGGTCACTAACCTCAGCTACGCCCAGTGGAGAAGATCAAGATCTAACCTTTGCGGCACTAGGGAGGTGGATTAAACTGCGCAGCCAAGAACTCGTTGAAGAGTGGTGGCAGAAGTATCGACCGAAACGATACAAAGACCTGGACCTATTCATGCGTTGCAAAAGACCACCGGAACTAGCTTTACCAAGATGGGCGTACCATCGTCTTATTGCGGCAAGAACAGGCCACGGGGACTACGCCGACTACCATCGACGTTTCAAACCCGAATATGAAGATCTGAAATGCGTTTGCGGCCGAGAGAAAAGGCCCTGGCATTTTTCAGAGTGCCGACCTGCTTTGCTACGTTGGAGAAGCTATGAAAAAATGGCCCCACCTGGGGCCAGGGAAATGATAGGGGAGAAGGGATGGCAGAAGTTCATTCAATTGTTAACTACAAGCAGATGTTATAGTCTGCCGAAGAATGAACAGGGTGGGAGGTGACCACACTGAGATTGTTTCTGACCCGAGAGGAAATGGGTGTGGAAGATAGGGATGCGGCGCAGGGCACCGTAACTCAGACATATACTGTTCCTTTGTTTTATTTCTTTTCTTTTGTCGCTTCTGGCTCCACTGCCGGTCATGTAGGTAGCAATGAGCTTTCAGAGCCCATCTACCCGTGTCACGTCTAAATAGATGTTAGGTTCTACCTGTTACGTAAAAGATTTCAATTCAATTCAATTCAATTCAATAACTTTTATGACTTGATACTTGGCGTTTATCCAAGAGAGTTTTTAGATAGCTGTGCTGTTTGTATGTTTTTCAAATTCAGCCACACTTTGTCTCCCGCGTTGAATATGTCTGCCTCCTGGCGCTTTTTGTTTGCGTACTCCTCCATTCGTTGTTGTGTCAAAGCCATAGCTGCCTGTGCAAGTTCCTCTGCCTCATAGATTCTTTTTACAAAAATTTGGGCTCTTTTTTCAGGCGGTGATGGCGATAGTTTCAGCTCTACCTGTTGGATAGGCTCAACATTATAACCGTGTTCGGCGAAAAACGGACTTATTCCAAGCGCAGTTGATGTTCTATTGTTAATGGCTAGCATAGCGGAAGGTAATAGATCTTTCCAATCAAACTGAGCGTACGTGACAAATGCTCGCAAATAACCGAGAACTTCTTGGTTCATTGTCTCGGTTGCCTCATCTGTTTGTGGATGGAATGCCGTTGACAACTTTTGGTTCAATCTTGTAAGGCGACATAATTCTGTCCAGAAATCTCTCATCCAATTGGACCCTGTATCTGAAGTTTTATGTATAGGAAACCCATTTTCATTTCTAGTGCCAGGCTTTCACCCTCTATCCAGTGGACATGACACGTATGGAGGACATCTAGAATACAAGTTCCTCCATTTTCCAGCAAAGCCCATCCGGTGCCTGACTTTTCCTGCTACGTGCCTCACGCTTGTTACATCAGGTCGAAAAGGTAGGAACGCATTCACCATGATCCTCGGACCATGCATTGAGGGAAAACCTTCGTGGGAAAACCTCAATAGTTCCTCCTGTACTCTTTCACGACGAGCAGCCGTAGTCCCCCCTTAAACAGGCCGTGTAGAAATCCAACCTACCACTTCTAGAAAGCACATCCAGCACCCGACCAACTGTGCCAACAGCCTGTTGAAAACCACATATCCTTCTTCCCACATTCTCCCCTGCATTGCGCTCAACCCCCATTTGAGAGGGCTGAAATTCCGATATCGAGAGCTCAAAACCGAGGCGTCAGTGCCTCAGCTTTTGTCGTACATTGTCCGTTGTCTGTATGAGGCGTCTTAGTTCGCGCCGTCTTTGGAATGTGTCGAAAAGTTGAGAATGTTGATGTCGCGGTCGAGGTGCCTGTCTAAAATGAGGCCGAGCAAGTGCCCAGTCCTGCACGCAATGTTAGTAAGGTTGAAAGCGAAAGGAATTTTACCTTTGATTTTGGGAGGTTGTTGGTGAGTCGTAAAGCCCTCCCAGTCACACTCAATCGGGAAGTTGTTGAAAGACTGAATAGAAGAGACCCAAACTTTTGATCTATCGTGCCGTGAACGGAACCTAGCCCATGTGTCAACCGAAATCGACTGGGCCACGCTCAGCAAGCTACAGTTGCTTTTATTGTTGCACGTTGTGAATTATAGGAAACCTATGATGTCTAACATGTAATTTTTGAAAATCTTTTACACAGTCTTCTGCTTTCATTGTAGTCATTTCTTCAAGCGCCACACTTCATTTTAACCTGTCTACTATGATTTCACGGAATAATAACAGGGGTTAGAATGACGGCTTACTAGTAGTAAACAAACCTTGCAGGACTGAGTAGGGAAAGGTAACGTAGCAGTGAACTACGAGCATGTATATAATAAAGCGTAGCCTACAGTCGAGTTGCGTTCTTCACGCAACGTCTTCTCAATATTATTCTCATTCCAGATATTCCCTCTCTTCCTTGTGAAGACCACTTCGAGCCCATACTCGTATCAGATCACGACGTGCCCTCTATCTCTTCTTGTGGAAGACCTTGACTCTCAGTTCACTGACCCTCTTCCTCTCCTTGTGGAAGACCTTGACCCCCTATTTACTCACACTTGTACCCTGTGGACAAATGACATATACACTCCTCGAGATATGACCATCATATGTCTTGGGTCGCTCACAGTTTTTGCCGGTAGGTCTGTCATGAAATCTATCCCTATCTCTCTGTTAAATCTATCCGGCACGGGTAAAGGACGTAGCAGGCCTCTTTTTGTCTCCCTCCAAACATGACTATGTGCACAAACATCACAATTTCTGCAGAATCTTCTTACAGATTTGAAGATTCCTGGCCAAAAAAATTTCTACCCAATATAGCTAGAGTGATATCTCGCCCTGGATGTCCTGTAATATGAGAATCGTGTGTTTGTTGTATAAGTGCTGTTTGAAGGGGCTCATAATTTGGAATTTAAAGTCTATCCCGAAATCTAAGGGCTCCTCTAGCATCAAAATCACATTCCGACAAAGATTTTTTCAGATGTTTGAGTGATGACAGAAGGCTTCGGTCACCTTTTGCTAAGGCATTGTACAAAATGTGAATATCTTTATCTTTATATAATGCCTTGTTCCACAAGTTTTGGAATTGTTCATCTGAAAATATGCTTGGACCACCAGGAATATTATCATTCTCTTTTACAGTTTTACTGGGGGAGATGCTGATTGTGACAACTGATAGCCAGATATCTTTAATTAACTGTAACTCTCAATTTTTTGATCTATCGTCGTCGGAACTTTGCGGCATGTCTTGCTCGCGCCTTGATAGTGCGTCTGGTCTTGCTGCCTGTTTTCCAGGGCGGAACTTCAGTTTAAAATCAAAATTTGACAACAGTTGCGATCAACGCATTTGCCTCTCATTGAGTGCGCGTGTTGTCATGAAGTGCCTAAGGTTCTTATGGTCTGATAACACCGTGAAAGGTTTACTGAGTCCAATTAGCATTCCTCGCCATTCTTCCATACAACGAATGATCGCTAGCATCTCGTTGTCGTAAATTTCGAAGTTGACTTCTGCTGGCATCAGATTCTTTGATAAATATGCTATTGGTCTTAAAAGTCCTTTTTGGTCCCTTTGCGACAAACAACCCCCAAGCACGTATCCTGAACTATCTCCTTTACATCATCTCACATTGTCAATATTGGTGAAGCGATGAAGCGCTGTTTCATTTCTTCGTATGCCTCTTGCTGCGACGCTTTCCAAATAGACTGGGCATGTTTTTTGGGTAAGTTTAGAAGCGGTCCTGCAATTCGTACAAAATTTGGGATGAAGTCCCTGTAAAAGTTCGCAAATCCTATGAAACTTCGAACTCCTTTGGTGCTGACTGGTGCTTGCCAGCTTTTTATGGCTTCTGTTTTCTCAGGGTCGACCTTGATTCCCTTTCACGGAATAATAACAGGGGTTAGAATGACGGCTTACTATTAGTAAACGAACCTTGCAGGCATGGGTAGGGAAAGGTAACGTAACAGTGAACTACGAGTATATATAGAATAGAATTTTATTAATGTCCCTACTGAGTCTATGACTATGAAGGACAGCTAAAACTATCTAGACAGCTTTAAGGTTAATAGTAAATTTGTATATAGTTGTGCTTAATTTTTGCCAATAGATGATGAGGGTCATGCCCTATTTTGTTCCTGCCCTTAACAATAGTTCTCTCAACCTTTCTTGATTCTCCCTTCTTATCCATCCCCACCATTCTTATTCCTTTGAGGATGCCATCTTCTTGTTGATACTTTAGTCTTCTTGATATATTCAATGGTATTTTCTATCCCAATTTTGGTGTGTAGCAAAAGCTTCATACTTAATTGGTTATTGTTAAGACTATTTATCAGCTGCCTCCGTTCGTGCCTGTAGTTGCTACAGCTGAGTAATAGGTGTTCCGGTGTTTCTCTCTTCCCACATCTACACCTGTCACTATCACTGAGCCCTCGCTTGTACAAGTATGACATATTGTAGCCATGTCCAATTTTGAGCTGATAGAATGCGCTCACCACTTCTCTTGCTGTACCTGATGGTATTTTGATCTTGCCATGAACCTTCCAGTCAAACTTCTTCTCATAGGATCAAGGGTTATATTTTAATCTTTTCTGTTTATTTTTCAGATAATTGAGCCATTGATCCTGAAAGCTGTGGTGAATGAGTGTCCCTGCCATGGCAAAGCTTGTCTCTTCCTTTTCAGGAGGAAGACATGATGCTGCTTTGGCAAGTCTGTCTGCCATCTCATTGCCTTCAATACTCAGATGACCTGGAATCCAGTTGAGATTTATTGTTGAATTTCTGCTCTGAATAATCTTTCCAGCTGCTATAGCTCTGAGCTGGCAAGCCTGTCCTGGATTATCAGATGATTTTTTAAGTCTATACAGGGCTGCCTGGTTATCTGAAAAGACTTGAAAACTATGACCTGGCAGTGCATGCTGGCTTGCATACTCCATAGCCAGGACAATGGCTTCGAGCTCTCCATTATATACCAGGACCCTTGATCCAATATTAGTATGAAATTGATGTTGAGTTCTGCTGCAGCTCCCAGATGCTACAAAGCCTAACCCAACACCTGTGCTTTCTGCCATCAATGAGGCATCTGTGTAAATAAATGTTGTGGAGGTCCAGTCAGTTTGTTGGAGCAAAGATTGATGTCTCTCTGCTGCTTCATCCTTGGGGATCCTCTCAATTGTGGTTGTATATGGAAGGGCCTGACTCCATGGTTTAAAAATGAATTGTTTAATCTGTTCTATACGAGTATATATATAATAAAGCGTAGTCTACAGTCGAGTCGCGTTCTTCACGCAACGTCTTCTCAATATTATTCTCATTCCAGATATTCCCTCTCTTCCTTGTGAAGACCACTTCGAGCCCATACTCGTATCAGATCACGACGTGCCCTCTATCTCTCCTTGTGGAAGACCTTGACCCCATATTTACTCACACTTGTACCCTGTGGACAAGTAGCATATACACTCCTCGAGATTCCTTCTCCCAGACATATGATGAAACCTAAGTATTTTGTCTGTTTTACCGCGAATTCGCTCTTGCGAGGATCCATCTTGAGACCAGCCAGTCCAAGTCTTTTGATGATTATGTTAACTTTAATCTAATGATCAACAATATCTTCATCTGTATAAATGAGGACGTCATTTAAATAAGCCGAGCGAAATTCACCCAGGAATTCACCCAGAACACTGTTGATATACCTTTGAAAAGCACTCGGAGTACCAGTTAATCCAAACGGTGTAACAAGCCATTCATATGATCCAAAGTGCGTGCGGAATACTGTCTTTTTCTCGTCTACTTCACGTACTCTCAACTTATGAAATACTGCACGTACATCTACCTTTGAAACCTAGGTTGATTTCGTGAACTGCCTGTTACGGGATTAATCCCTTGGGTTTGTACTGTCTGCGCCAGTACAGTAGGGATGAAATATAGAGCCTAGCTGGCTACAGGGGCAACCAATGTTGCGGGTCGGATACAGTTGCTTAGCAACACAGATTGTTATGATCGGCATTAATAATTACAATTTCCTATGTATACAGCGAGAAGGAGGAAACCTTCTTACTTTAGATTTCATTAATTAACTGATTTTATTCTGGACTTGCTCTGTTGTATATTGACATCAATTGATCCGGCGACAAATTAATGAAATCTCTTTCTCTAACCTAACCCTTTATAAAGCGCATGAAGATACGGATTCCGTCTGATTCAGAATCATCTCCAACCCACTCTAGCAGATCCTCTGAAGACGAATTTTACAACTCTGTGGAATTTTCCGATAACTTGACATCCAACAACTTTGACTACAACCTAATGAATGATTCACCCGAGCTCAATTTTACCCAACAATCTTTAGGCTACCAAATGATGAGAGATGTCAGTTTCGGCAGATGGGATGGAGCGGCTCTTACGTGGCCTACTCATCATCAGCTTCTTAAGGTCCAATGCGAGGTATACACACCCTTTTTAGTCACAGATATAGCAATCTGCATAAAGATATATGAAAGTATTCCAGAACCACAACGTCAGCGAATCAGGAGTCACTGGATGAAGTATGGAAACCAGGCAGTCAGTTACGACTGGAAGGAATTTTTAGGAAAGTGCAATGAAGTATACTTTGACAAGGTTGGTGCTGAAAAGGCGGAACTTAAGCTCCACTCGATGAAACAAGGGGAATCCCAAATATTCCGACAGTTTCTACAGGAGTGGGAGCTCCAATTTGAATATGCTGGGGGTCACGAATGGCCAGAGAGGCTCAAGGTCAACCAGCTTCGTCGATCGATCAGTGAGTAGCTCCTTGACAAGATCGACTCTCTGAAGATGCCCAAGGAAAATTACCATGCTTGGGTCGAGGATGTGGCCGAAGTGGCCTCAAATATCGAGATGCGAGATAATTTCTTTCAAAAGGGCGAATCTCAAATTACTCAATTCACTACACGGAACAAGATTCCCCAGCATGAGGCTGCCCAATCGCGGCCAAATCTCGCTCTCAAAGCGCTGCCGTTCACACCAGCTTCAGGTAAAGACCATGAAGGGGATACAGCTATGGGTGGAATGAAAGTCGATTTGAACGAGTTAGCTAGCTTAATAACATCTCTGAATACTAAGTCCAATGGCAAGAGAAATGGGGGTAAAATTTTGGATCCAAAACCATCTGCACCATGGCGAAGTGAGGTAGAGTTCAATATCCTTCGGGAACGAAATGTGTGTCTAAGATGTGAGAAACCTGGACACATCTCGCGATTCTGCAGGAAGTTTGGACCTCCTAAGCGGCCCGTTGGAATTAACAATATGCAGGAGTTGGGTCATTTCTTGGAGCAGGGAACTTCGGGAAAAGATTAGCCTCCAGTCTCAGTCGCGACTGGAGAAAAAGGGGATTGAAGAAAGATTTGCAAATGGATAAAATTAAGATACATGATATAATTGGAAAATTACACGGCAAACCAGTTTTAATTGATGCAATAATTAATTCTACATGTATTCCTGCATTAGTTGATCTGGGATGTACAATTTATTCAGTTTTAAGTGACTCTATTGCAACACGTCTCAACCTCCCGCGCCAAAAAGTCCCTCCAAGGGAACTAAAACTAGCAAAAGATTCTGACAAAGATATGAAATTGATAGTAGACGAGATCTGCTGGGCAAATGTTGACTTAGATGGTAAGTGCAGTACTATTTGTGGATATTTAATTCCAGGACTAGCACATGATATAATTCTCGGAGAGCCATGGATGAGGTACAACGACGTTGTATACAGAGCTCGAGATAGAGTGTTATTCCTAGAAAGAGAAAAGCACATCATTCGCACCCATGGTTCGACATCTCCTACAGTTAAGGTTGAAATGATCCGACATACAGCAATGTCAGCTTTCTTAAGAAGAGCAGAGAAACAGCAGGGTCTTGGAGAAGACAGGAAAACTATATCGGTGTACGCAGCATCAGTCAATGATATCAATAAAATGCTGGCACCTAAAAGACAATTTTCTCGACAAGAAATAAAAGCCAAACTCCCTGAACAGCTAAGCCACCATTTTTCAATATTTGAAGCTGACAAAAATGATGAAACTGATCTACCACCCCTTCGAAAAGGCGTAGATCTGGCTATTGAAATCGAAAAGGATGAGCAGGGGCGGGCTAAGGATCTTCCGCGAGGTCCAATATATGGTATGTCACGGGATGAGCTGCTATGTCTCAGAAAGGAATTACTCAGCTTCTCGATCGTAACTGGATCAGAGCTAGTAGCTCGCCAGGAGGAGCTCCTGTCCTGTTTGTAAAGAAACCCGGCGGAGGATTACGATTCTGTGTTGACTATCGGTCCTTGAACGCAATTACCAAAAAAGACAGGTACCCCTTCCTCTAATCAAAGAAACTTTTCAATCTATCTCTACGGCAAGTTGGTTCTCGAAAGTTGATGTCAGCGCAGCCTTCCATCGACTCAGAATTAAAGAGGGAGATGAATGGAAAACAGCATTTCAAACTAGGCTGGGCAAGTTCGAATGGTTAGTAATGCCTTTTGGCTTAACAGGTGCCCCTGCAGCATGGCAAAGATGGATAAATAGCCTGTTGCACGGGTATCTAGATGAATTCTGCACCGCCTATCTCGATGATGTTCTTATCTGGAGCGATGGATCAGAAAAAGATCATCTAGAGAAGGTAAATAAAATACTTGAGCGCTTGGCGGGCGCCGGATTGAAGTTAGACCTAAAAAAGTGTGACTTTGCTGTTAAAGAGGTAAAGTATCTTGGATTCATTGTTACTGCAGGAAAAGGTATTTCGGTCGATCCAGAAAAAATTGAGGCTATCAAGAGATGGGAACTTCCTCAGAACCAAACTGGAGTGCGTAGCTTCCTAGGCTTTGCAAATTTTTACCGAGATTTTATCGATGAATTCGCAACTTTGAGCGCCCCACTCCAACGTTACACCAAAAAGGAGTTCTCTGGGAAAGGAAAAATCCAATTAGATCACCAAGCTCGCCAATCTTTCGAGAAATTGAAGAATTACTTCATATCCACACCAATACTTGCGCTATTTGACCCAGAACGCAAGACAGTACTCGAGACTGACTGTTCAGGATGGGCGATGGGTGGTTGCCTTTCTCAATATGATTCTTCGGGAAAATTACGGCCCATTGGATACTTTTCAAAAAATTGTCACCCTGTGAATGCAATTATGATATCCACGACAAGGAATTACTGGCCATCGTTCGAGCAGTAGAGTTTTGGAGATCAGAGTTAATGTCGCTAAGCCAGGATATTGAAATACTGACTGATCATAAAAACTTGCAGTACTTCATGAATAAGAGAACCCTCTCAGAGAGACAAATAAGATGGAAATCATTGCTTGATGATCTTCCTGGGATAAAGCTGAACTATAGGCCAGGTAAAGACGCTGCGAGGCCGGACGCTCTATCGAGACTTGAACAAGATACTCCAAAAGAGGCCAATGACTCCCGACTCCTTCACCGCCAGATGCAACTAATACCAAACAATTGGATAGCACCAGCAATTCAGGCACCAATTAACAATATTTGCACTACCACTATCAATAATGATGCACCGTTTGAAGATGTGGAGCTTATACATCTATGGGAGGAAGGCGTCCAGGTGGATGGTCAATTTAGAGATATTGTAGAAGCCCTGAAACAAGACAAGAGATGCTTCCCCCTTCAGTGAAGTCTAAAATCTCCATTTCAGAATGCTCAATCGATCTCAATGGCCATATTAGATGGAGAGATCGACTCATAATTCCTGAATACGAGCCGTTACAGACAGCTTTAATACATAAAGCACACGACTCACCAGTAACTGGACATCCTGGGCGAGAAGCAACCTTAAGTATTCTGAATAGAGACTTCTATTGGCCCCGAATGAGCAACATGATACGGCAATTCGTACGAAACTGCGATACATGTGGTCGGACGCACGTATGGCGGGATAAAAAACGCGGATTCCTCAAACCGTTGCCCATACCGGAGCGTTTTAATCAAGAATTATATATTGATTTTATGACAGATTTACCTGCTAATAATAACCAGCCACGCTACTTAATGGTGATAACAGATAGATTGAGTAAGGAGATAATTCTCGAGGCTATGGATACAATGGCTGCCGAATCCTGCGCCAATAGATTCTTAAATTGCTTTTACAGATTTCATGGTTTCCCCAAAGCCATAACCTCGGACCGCGGAAGCAATTGGGTTGGAGACTTTTGGAGACGACTTTGTGAGCGGACGGGCATACAACAACGACTATCAACAGCTTTCCATCCGCAAACTGATGGAGCAACGGAAAGGGCTAACCAGGAAGTACAAGCATACCTCCGTGCATTTGTCACTTACTCGCAGACTGACTGGTCAGAATTACTTCCCGCAGCTCAGTTGACGCTAAACAATAGAGATTCTTCTCTTGGATATAGCCCATTTTTCTTAAGCCACGGATACCATGTTCCAGTTTTTTCCCAAACTAGCGACACAAATTCTTCTCAGTACACCTCTTCAAAAGCTCGCAAAGCAGATAGCCTGGTGAAGAAACTTGAGGAAGGGCAAGCATTAGCTCAAGCTTCTATGGCGTGGCGTCAGCAGATAATGGAAGATACTGCAAATAGAGGTCGACAACAGGCAGAAGTCTTTAGAGAAGGCGACTGCGTGTGGCTCAATTTAAAAAATATCTCAATGCCAAGACCTTCGAGGAAACTCGCTTGGTTACACGCAAAATATAGAGTCCTGAAAGTAATCTCTCCCCATGTGATTGAGTTAGATGTCCCAATAGGTGTCCACCCTCGCTTCCATGTTGATATGCTAAAGAAAGCTGCCAATGACCCACTACCTTCGCAACAACAAGACGACAATCAGCCGGCACCTGCTGATACTTCAGTACCACGGAATGAACAGGAGTTCGAAATTGAGAGGATCCTTAAAGCCGAAAATGTACGCCGTGGAAGGGGAAAGCGACGTGTAGTACTTGTAAAGTGGAAAGGACAGTTGGAGCCAACCTGGGAACCACGTTCAGAAGTTGAGAATACCGTTGCCCTAGAAATTTTTGAGCAAAGATATGGAACCACTGATAACGTTGGAGAGAAGAATATCGGTATGTATACAGGAGTGCGGAGACTTTCTAAAAATGGGGGGTAATGTTACGGGATTAATCCCTTGGGTTTGTACTGTCTGCGCCAGTACAGTAGGGATGAAATATAGAGCCTAGCTGGCTACAGGGGCAACCAATGTTGCGGGTCGGATACAGTTGCTTAGCAACACAGATTGTTATGATCGGCATTAATAATTACAATTTCCTATGTATACAGCGAGAAGGAGGAAACCTTCTCACTTTAGATTTCATTAATTAACTGATTTTATTCTGGACTTGCTCTGTTGTATATTGACATCAATTGATCCGGCGACACTGCCTGAGAGTTTCTTTTATAAGTGGAATCGGGTACTTATCCTTCACTGTTATTGCATCAAGTGCTCGATAGTCCACGCAAAATCGCAATCCATCACCCGACTTCTTCGCAAATAAAACTGGCCACCCCAGCTGAAGAGCTAGCCCGGATCCAATTCCGATCAAGGTGATTTGTTAAAGTTTTCCTCATTACCAGCAGCTCTGCTTAAGACATGCTAAATAGGGGCCCAAACGGAATTTCCCTCTCTCTACCAATGTCATCTTTGATTAGTTCAATTTTGGTGTCAATACCGTGTCGATGAGGTGGTAATTCATGTTTCTCGTCCGCAATAAACAATTTTGCCTTCTCACAAACTTCCGATGGTAAGCTTGCCTCGATTTCTTCGGGAGTCTGTCTCTTTTTTGGCTCAAGGGCTTTGCTAATGTCAGTAATTGATGCGGCAAATATTTCAGTATCAAGATCTTTCCTAGAGCGTACTCTTGTTGCGATTGCTACGAAGTGTGATCCGAGAACATGGTGAGCGCTTCCTAATTTTATTCTGAAACAATCAACTTTGGCCTCAGTACTTTTGCTCATAATCTTTTCCCATCCTTTAGCTTTCACAATTAGACCTCCTGACGGGCCAAATCGAATCGAGCGTCATAGATTATGGCATCAGCTCTCATTTATGGATCTTCTAAGATCATGTCATATGCTAAATCATCTATCACATAGCTCCATATCCTTTCGAGTCTTCCATCTATATCTGCGTCTACATATGTTAATTTATCAATGATTCGCCGTTGCGAATCCTTTTTTGCGAGCATTAGCTGTCTAATTTTTATTGAGATTTGCGGTAACTTATGGTGTTGGAAAAACGAGCGATTAAAAGCAGAGTAGCATAAACATCCCGATCAATTAGAGCATCAACGTAAAAACTTTTGTTAAGCATTACCTCTAATAAGAACGGAGAGCCATCTTGCGGCCTGGAGAATGCGAAAGGGAGACAAAAAGAAGCCGGTAAGATGGCCGCGTTCCAGGAGTGGAAAAACTCATGGACACGTCAAGAAAACGACAAACTATCTGATCATCGAGCTTCGGCAGACCCTGAACATTGGAAAGCCGCAAATATTATTACAGATGAGACAACAGGCAGAAAAAGGATTACATACAGAAACATACCCTCAGGTATCCACCGGAACCTTAGTAGGGCCCAAAGCAGTATTGCAATTCAGATAAGAAGTGAGCACATTGGTCTCAATTCTTATGTGTACCGAAGGAAAGTCTCTGGAGTGATTAATCCAAAATGTCAGTGTGGATATCCGTCTCAAAATGTCAAACATATGGTCTTGGCGTGTCCTCAGTGGGCAATGGGAAGAGGAGAGGTGCTACAAAAGGCAAAAGACAGATCATTTGCGGCAATGATGAACAGCCCTGATGACATAGAAAGAATTACAAAATGGATCCTGGCAAAAGGCTGGTTTGAACAATTCCGGCTTGCAGGAGAAGTAGAAATAGCATTGGACGAAAAGATGAGACGATGTGGACAAGGATAAGACGGACTTCACACTGTATAAACAGTGTAAATGCACTTCCTGTAGGAAACCTCAGAAAACAAATAGACACGAGACAGACAGCTGTGGGGGGTTTTTACCAAATTTGGTTTCCTCCTGTGTGACGGGCTTTGCCCGGATTGGGACTGGTCACTAGGACCACTCCGTCTCCGAGGGGGTACATACCAGATGGGGAGTATGATACAGGAGAAGAGTCGTGCCAGGGAGAAAGGATGATTCTCAAGTGGACAAGGATGATTCTCAAGGGGACAAGGAAGAGAGCCGGGGAGAAAGGATGATTCTCAAGGGGACAAGGAAGAGTGCCAGGGAGAAAGGATTATTCTCAAGGGGGCAAGGAAGAGTGCCAGGGAGAAAGGATTATTCTCAAGGGGGCAAGGAAGAGAGCCAGGGAGAAAGGATGATTCTCAGGGGGCCAATGGAGGGAGTTAAGACTAGTCTACGCAGAGCTTATAACGGATGGGAGAGTACGTGGTAGATTGTCTTCCCAAGGAAGAAGTTATTAATTCCTAACGAGTTATTGTCTTTCAAGTACATCTGAATTCATTAAACTCTTACATCCTGTGTAAATATTATAGCTAGATATTCCTGCATGGGCCCACAGGGTACCTGAACGGGCTAAATGAAATCAAATCAAACAGAGAGCCATCTAATTTTTTCACAATTACTGTCACGGGTCCTGGGCCCGCTAAGATACCCCCTGTAAAATAGCTTTCTATTACACACTCTCCAGCGCATCATAGAGCGACTCTTGTATTTTCATTGCTTTAGAGAATCAGAATAGACTTTGATTACTTCGTTCGATTGTACAGATCACGACCTCATTTCGTGACATATTCTGATTCTCTAAAATCATTTTATCCTCATCTAGCCACACCTGCGACGCCTCGCGGTACCGGCTACAACCTCAAGTTAACCCAACTTGAATCAAATTTCTGAGCCTTGAATACATTTTTTTCAGCTCTCAAATACTCTCAACTCGCTACATCTCAGCCAGCACCCAAGTTGATTTCAGTCATGTCACAAATCAACACTAACAATCAAACCGCAGAAGTCCCCAAGCCGATAATACAATGGCCGAAATGGTCGGGAGATTCTGCGGACTTTCCCGCTTTTCACATCAGCCTTGAAGGAGTCGCAGAAGAGCACACAAACAATAAATCTTTTTGTTACTCGGTTTTCTCCCAATCTCTCCCCGCCGAAGCTCAGCGTCGAGTTGCACCGTGGATGAGAGCTCAGAAAAAGTCTAATGATTGGAGTAGCGAGAAGTTTATATCCCACCTTGAAGACCTATTTGTCGATAGGGATGCAGCGACAAGAGCCCAGACAAAGATCAACGCCCTTCGCCAAGGACTGCGACAAACATTTGCTAACTTTAGATCAGTTTTCGAGCAACTTTGCTCTGAAGTAGATCACCTCGCACCAGTTGGGGCATCTTAGGTAAATGCTATGAAATGTGCGCTAGCTTCACACCTTCTTCAGGGAATAGCTTATCGTCAAGGAGTTTCGGAAACAAATTACGATATCTTTGTCAGAGAGGTCCAAAGCCTTACCAAAGAGCTGGAATCAATTCCTAGCTTCAGAGAAATTCGAGGTTCTGATAAAGAATCGTTTTTAGTTGAACGCACCTCACAAGCTACTCTGACTTCTATAGATATAAACAAAGGTATTTGCCGGCCAAACCAATCCTCAAGCAGAATAAGTCAGCCTGCAACACTATTCGACAAAGATGGCAATATCCAGATGGCCGATATAAGCTCGCTTCAAAGCCAAATCGACGCTCAGACTCAAGTAATTCTAGCAGTGCTGAAAGGGACAAGCTCGAAGGTTTCAGGTGGTAATAGTCGGACAAATGATGAGCGCCCATTTCCTCCAGAAGTTTCCAAAGCCGAAAGAAACCAACGAATTGACAACAACAGGTGTGAAAGGTGCGGCAAGTTTCCTTCTCACCGATGGGGAGATTGCCGCTATCGAAACTTTCGAGAAAACCCAACGCCCAGAGGCTATAGTTCTACACGACGGGCTGGGGTGAATTCGATGAGTAAGGAGCCATCAAAAGGTGAATTTATTTCGGATTCGGAAAACTAGTTGCCTCTGAGAAAAGTCGTGCTCAGAGGCCAATGGTATACGATTTATTCGGTGTAAATTTAAAGAAGGAGCCGTCGTTAAGGGAAATTATAGTTGAGAAAAAGAGAATGGATAGCAAGCCGTTTTTAATAGATACCTTTATTAATGACCAATTCTTTCTCCCAGCCCTTTTTGACTCAGGCTGTCTCCCATACACTGCTTTCAGCGAAAACATTGTACAGAAACATAAACTTCCATGCATTACAGTACAACAAAGAAATTTTCAGCTTGCCAAAAATGACAAATCCCCCCATAAAATAAACCAAATAACATATGTCACCCTTGATATTAATGGTCGACGAGAACAGTTATGGGGATATGTCATTCAAGGCTTGCACTATGATTTAATACTTGGTAAGGGATGGGCAGAAAGAAATAATGTTGTGTACCTAGCAAAAAATCATACTCTTTATGTTAACAAGGGGAATCAGCAAGTAAAAATTCTTGAAAAGGGGTGGATGGAATGCGGAGATGTAGTAAATAGGACCAAGTATATCCGAGAAGGGAAGCTTACCGGCGCTTTTTGCAAGGAAACCAGGGGGTGGCTTAAGGTTTTGTGTCGATTATTGGGGACTTAATGCAATTACAAAAAAAGATTGCTACCCGCTCCCACTTATAAGGAAGACACTACGTCAACTGACTAAAGCCTGTTGGTTCACGAAAGTGGATGTACGCACCGCTTTTCATTGCCTGCGTATCAAGGAGGGAGATGAATGGAAAACCGCTTTTTGCTCACGTCAAGGCTTATTTGAATGGCTAGTTTGTCCCTTTGGATTATGCGGGGCACCAGCAACATTTCAACGTTTTATTAACAGCACCCTACAGGAGTTCTTAGGTGTCTTTTGCTCAGCGTATGTTGATGATGTCATAATATACTCAGACAGAGACCTAGAAGACCACTTTAAAAAGGTATCAAAAATATTAAATTCACTAAAGACAGCAGGGCTTCGGCTTGATCTAGAAAAATGTGTTTTTGGGGTGACAAAGATAAAATACTTAGGATTTATCATTGAAGCTGGAGTAGGTGTTAAAGTAGATCCAGATAAAGTGCCAGCAATTTCTGATTGGGAGGAGCCAAATAACGTGTCCGAAGTACGATCTTTCCTCGGATTTTCCCATTTTTACCGAGAATTCATCCCTCGCTTCTCTTCAGTCTGCGAGCCGCTTAATAACCTTACTAAACGAGGTGTACTTTGGCAATGGGGCATGTTGGAAGTGGAGACACGGAGTGTTGTGGACGTATGGGCCCTCCATTTTGTCTAGGTTCCCGACACGATCTTGTGTGTGTTTAAGAGGTTGGAATGGGTAATATGGTAGCGCTTCAGGCTACCTATTAGATATATGAGCGGCTGTATGGCGTGGGCACAAGGAGGTTATTGGGGGTTTTCTATACCTAGATGGCGCCACACTCGTTTATGGTGTGGCTTAGACTACGTGTCGCTTACACTTGTACTTGTAGCGCACACTTTCCACATTTTAGCTGCAATCCGAACATGACACTCTTTTAGTCAACTTCTACTTTCGTTCCATGAATATTGCGCCCATTTCATTGCGCGATATTTCCAACAGGGCAAGCCCCAAAAGAATGCATTTGAGCGGCTGAAACAACTACTGATAAGCGCACCAGTACTTTCAATGTTTGATTAGGAAGCTGAAACCATTTTAGAAGCGGACTCATGGGGATATGCTGTAGGGGGAGTCTTATTGCAAGTAGACGAAAAATGTCGCCTTCGACCAGTAGGCTTCTTTTCCAGAAAATTGTTGCTAGCTGAAGCAAATTACGAAATCTATGACAAAGAAATGCTATCAATAATTGTAACCATGAGGCACTTTAGAGAAGAGCCTCGAAGCGTAGAAAAGCCTTTTATTGTTTTATCTGATCATCGAAACCTACAGCATTTTATGATAACACGCCAGCTATCAGAACGCCAAGTTCGATGGGCCGAAGAGCTGGCAGGTTATAATTTCAATATAAAATTCAGGCCCGGTTCTGATTCAGCAAAACCTGATATTCTCTCAAGAAAAGCTGAGTTCAGACCAAAGGATGCAAATGATGAAATTTTCCGAAAAAGGGAATTCCAACTTTTAAAAGACAGCTGGTTGTTGTCTAAATCAGAAAAAGATGGTCTGCTGTCATCCCTAAGTCTCTCAGCAGTAGTCACGAGGCAACAAGCCCGATCTCATGAAGTAGCTACAAATAAGGCCCTATCTGAACTCCCCAAGGAACCAACAAAGGTCTCCAATTCCACCAACAGCCCACCAAAAGGAATTAAATTGTTTGAGGAGCCAGAGCTCCAGAAACTTTGGAATTGAGCAGTTGAAAAAGATTCTTTTTTCCATGAAGCTTATACAAGTCTAGAAAGGGGTGATTGTTTGTTGCCACAATCTGTTGGGTCTTCAATGAAAATCATAGACTGTTCTTTTGATGATAAGCATTCTTTAGTTTACAGAGATGCCCTATGGGTTCCAAATTGGGAACCTCTTCGAACCGCTCTAATTCAAAAGGTGCACGATTCTCATATGACAGGACATCCGGGCAGGGAAATAACACTTTCTATACTTTCACGAAGCTTCTTTTGGCCCCAGCAGTACAAAGACGTTCGGAGGTTTGTGAGAGACTGTCATGTCTGCGGAAGATCAAAAGTTTGGTGACAGTCATCTCGTGGCTTGCTCTGGCCACTCCCCATACCGGAGCGATTCCACAGCGAGCTGGCCATCGATTTCATGATCGATCTACCGGTGACTGATAAAAATGAGAAATTCCTTATGGTTATACATGATAGACTTCTTGGTAGTGCGACTTTGGAAGCTATGGAAACTATGAAAGCCGAAGCTTGTGCAGACAAATTTATTTTAAGCTACTGGCGCTATCACAGTTTTCCCAACTCCCTAACTTCAGATAGAGGGTCAAACTGGGTCGGTCATTTTTGGAAAAGGCTTGGTCAACGTGTGGGCATCCAACAGCGTCTATCAACAGCATTTCATCCCCAGACGGATGGAGGAACCGAAAGAATGAATCAAGAAGTACTAACGTACCTTCTATCCTATATCTCCTATGCGCAAGACGATTGGGCAAAGCTTCTTCCGCCAGCAATAGTCGCAATAAACAATAGAACTAGCTCAAAAACTGGCTTCAGTCCCTTCTTTCTAACCAATGGCTACCATCTGGAACCTATTCGGCGCTGATCAACACTGTTAAGCTCAGGTCAAATCCCAAAGCAAGGGCTGACGCCTTCATAAATTGCCTCCATGACAGTCAAGAAATTGCGAAAGCTGCAATGAAAACTGCCCAGCAGATAATGGAGCACAATGCCAACAGGGGACGAAGGCCTGCCGAAAAGTTAAAGGTTGGGGATAAAGTCTGGCTAAACTGAAGAAATGTCACTACTCTGCAACAAAAAAAAAGTTATCATGGATAAATGCCAAATACAAAATAACGCGGGAGGTAGCACCTGACGTCTATGAACTAGATGTGCCAAGTAATATCCATCCCTGATTTTTTGTAGACCTACTCTGTCGGGACTCTATGTCACGGACTGACCCTGTAATGTTGTGTTGCACCTGGCCAACCGTGTCATGAGTGTACTCAATATTACAGTTAATGCGTTGCGATAGTTACAGTGTTGCGATAGCAACAGTTACCACCCAAGATACCAATCAGTTCCTATGATACGGATGTAGTTTATGGTAGCTGCTCTTATGTACTTAAGGGAACTCTGAGACTGTATTTGTACTGTAGCTTCTTGTCTTGTAATTTAACTACTCTCTTGACCTCATCTTCGTTCTCGCCTTAGTCCTCGTCCTCGCCTTAGTCCTCGTCTTCGTCCTCGTCCTCGTCCTCGCCTTAGTCCTCGTCTTCGTCCTCGTCCTCGTCCTCGCCTTAGTCCTCGTCCCACTCTCCGTCCTAATCTTAGTCCACCGTCTGCGAGCCTTGACACTCTGATGATCCACTGCCTTCTCAAGCCACTGACGACAGTCAACCTCCTCCACTATTAGACGGAAAACATCCCCTCTATGGTGTAGAAAAAGTCCTCAGAGCCCAATCTTTCAGAGGAAAAAGATTTGTCTGCGTGAAATGGATAAGTTATAAGGAGACTACCTGGGAGCCCCGAGAAAATTTAGTTCTTACCAATGCCTTTAAGAGTTTCATCGGCAAATATGGAGATGGAGATGATGTTGTTGACTCCAATGCGGGTAGCTATACAGGTTCAAGGAGCAAAAAGAGGCCATCGCTACACTAATAGTTGTAAATACACCCGGGAGGAGAGAGGTGATGTCACGGGTCCTGGGCCCGCTAAGATACCCTCTGTAAAATAGCTTTCTATTACACACTCTCCAGCGCATCATAGAGCGACTCTTGTATTTTCATTGCTTTAGAAAATTAGAATAGACTTTGATTACTTCGTTTGATTGTACAGATCACGACCTCATTTCGTGACAATTACGTTTACATCATTTGCCAAAGTTTTCATCTTCCCCTGAACCCGAATTCGCCCAGAGTTTACTCGTTTCCCGAAGGATTGCTCCCAAAATCTTCATCCTCTTCATTCAGCTCATTTGCCCTAGAGTTCAACATCTTGGTATTTTGAGTGAGTGCCACATCAACACCTGAAGGCCTATTAGCCCACGTGAAATTGGGACAATTCTTGAAATAATGACCCTTCTGACCATAGTGTGTGCACTTACCGGCAGCGCGGAGGGCTGAGAATTCTTTTGGAGATGGCCACGGAGCTGGTGGTTTGATTTTTTTCTTTTAATTTGCTCGTTATTCTTAGAGTTCACAGCATTAACGATTGCTGCAAGCCGTGACGTGCTTAAGCCGCTGACTCCTGACATAGTCGTATCCCCTTCTGCATCTACAGTACCTGTTCTGTCCTCTAGCGTTGTTTGTAAATCTTAGAGTGACGGCTACTGTAGGTTTTCTTTGGGGCGAATTAACAAATATATTATATTAAGTATGTAACGGCTACAAAGCCGGTACTATCCTGTAGCCAGTACTGGCAAGTACTGGCGTACAACTACTAGGGGTCGGGTCGAAGGAAGAGCTCCACAGAATGTACTAGAATCACTAATGAAGTATCTAGAATATCCCATATGAATAGGACCAGGATCGAGCTTCAGAAGGATGATATCATTAGAGTCGTAACTGGAATTATCTAGAAGTAGCCTGGCCTTAGAGGGAAGAACTTAGAAGCCAACGAGTCTGTACATATATATGGCTTAGTATGTAGAACTTAGCTCTCCATAGTTGAATTGTTAATATACAATCACCCATACAAATGCTCTCTGCTTTCTATAGCTGATCCGTGACAAAGTATATATATTGCAACCACTTCTATTCACTGACACCTTTTCCAAAGGAACTCCACACCAGAATAGTTTTCCATCTCATCTCTGACCACCTTTCCTTCTATGACTAATTCATGACTAATTCATGACTAATCCAAAGCTCCTTCCTGATCAGTTTCAGGGTTAAGTTTACTCCAAGCAGATCAAGGTACTGTATGCAAGAGTATTCCTACATCTAGTAATGTGCTGGTGGGCACTTGATGATTGTGACCAGAAGGATTATGTGGTACGACGCCGAGCCTGCTGATATACCATGTCTTTGTCTGCTTGGCACCATGCTTAGGTACGTAATATTATTGAGCCTCTAGTTTGCTCGCCATGTTCCGCACTTGTCTCACAAAGAGTGTATAATTGGTGTCTGATAAATTACTTAGCATCAATAGTTTGGTCAGACTATTGTTGAGCCCCAGATTCAAGCTGTTGATCTTCATCCAACCTTCCCAATTTATTCCTCTTGCTTGCGTTAAGGTGTGTTCAAAATCATTTAAGTATGAAGCAAAGGTTAGATGTCTACCCTGTCTCATTCTCGACAGCTTTTAGTTGGCAGTCCGGACAGATATCTTATTCTCGAAGTTGTCATTGAAGTGATCAATGTACAACTCATAGTCCCAGTCCTTATTTGGGCCTCCAGTTGTGAACCAGTGCAATACTCGACTCCTTAGGTTCTTTGGAATCGTATTCATTATGTCCATGCAAACTGCCTTGTGACCTCCCAGTAGATTCCAATCAGCCTCAACTTTCGCCGTCAGTTGTATAATGTATGTGGGGTACATTTCTTTTGAGCCGTCACATTCTGGCCAACTTGACGCCTTTTTTTTGTCTGTGACTGGATTAGGCCTTATCTTTTTTTCCTGATGTTTTGCAAGTATCAATTATTGATAAGAGTCTCTGAAGTTGGTCATTATTAAGCAATAACGAGACTGTTGTTTTTACTTCGCTGATTAACTGACTCCTTATGCCTGGTAGATCCATGGGGTTTGACACATTGTTGAAAACTGGGCTGTTGATTTCCGGGAGAATATCTGATGATATTGATAGGTAATCCTGTGTTGTAACTGAATTGTCTGATAGAGCTGAGTTCAATGGGGAGGGAACTCTGATTGTGCTCATTCAATTAACTAATGGACAACTAAGAGAGGTGTAAACTAACACTTGCACTAGTTGTGTAAGAATAGAGATAGAATATATGTGAAAGGACGGAACATAAGCTTCTAGCTGACGTGTGCCCAAAACAGAATTTATATTCTATCTAAAGAGGAGGATATCCCGGAAGGATGTTCATGAATATAAAACTACGCGTTGTGTAAGGCGTCCCTTTATATAAGCAATATCAACGCTTGACCAGAAATGTATTAACGCTTGGAAAGGGACTGGATAAACTCCGGTTCCAGACTACATGGCTTCAGTCTGTAACAAAGACTTGCTGATATCTGAAACAGTAATCTTGGAAATAAATTCAATGAAGTACAGGGTTTGACAGTGTCACGGTTGTTGAGCGGATTGGTTTGGAAGAGTTTGTGGCTGTTAGGCACAGATTATATCACTTAGTGAAGCGAGTGGAAAAATAGAGGAGTCTGTAAATCTGTTGTGGATAGTTGTTGATTACTCCCACTAGGACACAGAGTGCTATATAAACTATATTTTGTAATAATAAAATCTAGTGGCTGGTATTTGCGTCAAAGCGCATTAATACTAACCTCACAATTAATGGGAGATAAGTGACGTGTATTCTACACATCCCTGTCTTTACCAAAATTGTAAGCACCAATTTCAACAACAGTTTCAATACAAGGTGCATGTGACGGCCCTGCATCATAGTAATGAGTAGGGGTGCAATGACATAATGATAGGTCTGTATTATAAGGAGTTACCCGGTATGGAACGCACGGGCCAGGTGTAAATTATGTGCAGTTATAGATCTGTAGATGCTTTCTTTCCCTTC
This sequence comes from Blumeria hordei DH14, assembly GCA_900239735.1. NCBI lineage: Eukaryota > Fungi > Ascomycota > Leotiomycetes > Helotiales > Erysiphaceae > Blumeria > Blumeria hordei. The sequence goes on along the minus strand of OENG01000025.1, from coordinate 1,841,587 downwards.
TCTTCCTTAGTTTAGAATCCTTTATATTATAATCCTAATTTGAGTATCTATTTGATTCGACTTGGTCATCTCCTAGTTCGAGCTCTCTTCGGACCCCTCACACTATTATACCGGATGCGGGAACAAGGATGGCCTATAAATCTTTGCCAATGGATAGAATCCTTTCTGTCTCAGCAAAGGATACGCGTCCGACATCAAAATGGGACGACGCAAGACATAATGATGGAGTGCGGAGTCCCTCAAGGCTCGCCACTGTCACCGCTCCTGTTTGTACTGTACATTGCCATTCAGCTACAAGACGGCAATAGCAGAACCCGATTTGGATATGCGGACGACATAGTCATTTTCGGTATAGGAAGCACTGTAGCTCAAGCAGTAGAAACACTTCAACACGACGTCAACAAGCTTATCTCGCTAGCTAATGAGCACAAGATAGACTTCGATCCAGCTAAGTCGGAACTCCTTGTGATAGGAGGAGGACCAAGGAAAAGAGTAGACACCACAGAACTCGGCATTCAGATCAAGGGACAAAGCATTCAACCATCCTTATGTGTGAAATGGCTTGGAGTATGGCTAGACTCTCAACTATCCTTTAAGCAGCATGTTCAAGAATGGTGCGGAAAAGCCCAACGTATAACTCAATTTATACATCACATTAACATGGTCCAACGTGGAATCGACCCGGGCCCAATGATCAAAGTGGTGCAGTTGTGTGTCCTAAGCACGGCACTGTTGTTTTACTTGGTATATGATTTGGGAACGTACACATGCGCTGGAACAGCTAAGATAGTTTGCGGAGAGATATCTTCATTTGTACATAAAAGTGAAGTAACTATGATAATGATTATGTTACAGATTGGGGAAGCCTCGTCTCTTATTCCCTAGCTTGTTCGCTTGTAATCCGATCACGTAACCAGTATGCAGCGCACCTAAGTGTGCTCCCAACTGAGCAGCTATGTGTTGTGGTTATGAGCTGAGAGGTATATGGCAATTAAATAACTATGCTGTCTTTCAGTGGAGTGGCACGGGCTCATGTGCAATGGTGAGTCGCGGAGACGACGCGCTCACGCTGGGTGATGGCACGATGGACACTGAGTGCGTATCACTGTGGCCAAATGGGTGTCAGTAGGTATCAAATGTGAACTCTTACTGACAATGGTGATCTATGAAGGTGATGCTAGATGTGCATCCCGACAATTGATAATATCATCTGATGGATGATGTGAAGTATGATATTATTTGGATAGATTTTAATTCACTAAACTCGGCAGGTGAAGAGATTGTAAAGTACATGAACAGCGTCTGTGCACCAGCCTGTATTTTCCACCCTTTCCTAATACAGCAGCCCATCCTCCGTTCCCCTGTCTCCTAACAACTCAACCGAGCCAGCACAACAGTTTTACCTAGGCACGCTATCGGCGGTAAGTCGGGAGGGAGATTGTAGACAATGAAATGGGTCATATTAGAGTAAATAAGTAGTCTATGTTCTATCTCGTAACTGTATCAAAGAAGTATCAGATGTTACAGGCTGTAGCCTTGTATGTGGATCCGGAACTATCCGGCTCCGGCTATGAACAAAAGCGCGCTAGTGTCACGGGAAAACGCGCTCGATTGGAACAAAACATCTTGCGCGCGCGTTGTAGATATTCTCCTCCTTAGATAAAATATAAATTCATTTTTGGACCCATAATTGTGAACAGCAAATGTGAAGTCCCTTCACATATATTTTATCTCACCTTTTACACTACCAGTGAATGTATCCATACCTCTCCTGGTTTTTATAAGCTTACATGTTCCCGGGAAAATTTAATTTCTATTCCTCCTCGGAATCATCGCAGTCATCCGAAATATCGTCAGAGTCACGAATTGATCAATCTTTATCAACTTCCAACGTTCACATAACAAGCGATATGCCGAGAAATGATGCTGTAGAAGATGCACAGCAGACAACCACACCCCTCACAGTCACGCAAGAGCAACTAAACCACATCCTAAGTCTCATAACTGTTCAGGATGCACCAAGGCCCCATGTTCCAAAACCCCCACCTCAAGGAGCAAAGAAGCAGTTGTCAAGGTGGCCGGAATGGAATGGGGCCAGTGAAACATATTGTGTATACATTGACCAGCTGACAGCGAAAATCGATAGTGACTGGGAAATGTTGGGGGGGCATAAGGCTGTTTGTAACGAAATGATGAATACACTCCCTACCGATCGCAAGCTTCGAGTTTCTCACTGGTTTTCATGCGGAGGACCTAATTTAGATTGGGACTACGAAATTTTTATCCAGCATTTCAATGATTCGTTCGAGGATAAAACATCAGCTCGCACAGCTGGATCAACCCTTTCGAAGATGAAGCAAGGCGATAATCAACTTTTCGCAAATTTCCTAAATGACTTCGAATATACTCTAGCCCAAGCAAGAGGGTTGAGCTGGGAAGGAAAAGTGAAGATTAACTTCCTCTACATGGGATTGAATAAAAGGCTGACGAAAGCACTTTATTCCAAAGATGTTTCGGAGGACAATTATGCCTTATTTGTAAAGCAAGTACAGCAAACTGCGAGTCGAATTGAGGCAAACGAGAGCCACAACTTCAGGGATGGTGTTAAATACACCAAAACAAATTTTAATGGTCAGTCAGAGGTTACCTTTAAATCATCATCTGAAGGAAGGGCAGTCAATGGCGCGTCTCAGAGAGATAGCAGACCAATTTTAGATGCAGACGGAGATACAGCCATGTCAGGTATAAATGGCATCAGTATGGCGACTTTATCAGCAATTGTCAATGCGGTAAGGATGGATAAAGGAAAAGGAAGAATAGATGGAAGCAAGCCTCCTGCTCCATGGCGGTCAAGTGAAGATTTCAATGCGCTTCGAACTGCTGGGAAATGCACCCGCTGTGGAGAGAGAGGACATTTTTTTAAAAAATGTCCTCACTTTACCTGGGCAAAGCGACCGGCTACTATTAATGCCACATCCTCCAGTACAAGAAATTATAAAGACAGAGATGGAGAATTCGATTTTGAGGGTGACATAGAATCGGGAAAAGAATAAACTCTGGGCAAAGTCGGGCTCAGGGGTTATCTAAGATTGTGGATTGAAATATAAAAAATGTTGTTAAAAGATTGGACGGCTCCCCGTTTATCATAGAAGTATTAATCAATAAAAGCTTTTACGTGAATTCTTTCATGGATTCAGGATGTCTATGCTATTCCGCTTTTAATAACTCATTTGTAAAACGACACAATTTACCGCAAATACCTATCGAAAGTAGAGAATTAAAACTCGCAAAAAGTGACGTTCAGCAGCGAGCTATTAACGAAATTACTTGCGTAGATATGGATATCGATGGCAGAAATGAGAAAGTATGGGGGTATATAATCGAAAATTTATCATACGATGTCATACTTGGCGACCCATGGATGAGAGCAAATAGCATACTGTATAATGCTCGTCAACACTCCATACGTTTTGGGCCGCCTGGAGGGCTTGTTGTAAGAGCCAAAGGATGGGACGACCGATTGTCAAGTGCAGCAAGGACAAAATTAAAATGTCTAAAAATAAAAGCAGGAAGCGCTCGCCAGATCCTTGGGACCCAGCTCGCAGCCATCGCAACACGTATCCGCGAGACAAAAGATACAGAGACCAAATTATTCGCAGCCTCAATGGAAGACATCAAGAAAGCCTTAGAAGTTAAAAGTAGTCAGACTTTCGAAGAAATTAGAGCCAAATTGCCACCAGAAAGACATTGACAGACCATCTAGACAAAAATTGGATTCGAGCTAGCTCTTCACCTGGTGGTGCCCCAGTATTGTTTGCAAAAAAACCTGGGGGTGGTCTTCGTTTTTGTGTGGACTATCGAGCTCTGAACGCAATAACTATTAAGGACAGATACCCACTACCACTTATAAAAGAAACGCTTAGAGAAGTTGCAAAATCTACATATGTATCAAAAGTAGACGTTCGCGCTGCTTTCCACAAGTTGAGAGTCCGGGAGGGTGATGAAAGTAAAACTGTTTTTCGAACTAGATTCGGATCTTTTGAATGGCTGGTTACACCCTTTGGGCTAACAGGAGCTCCAAGCTCATTTCAAAGATACATCAACAGAGTTTTGGGTGAATATTTGGGAGATTTTTGCTCGGCCTACCTAGACGACGTTTTAATCTATACATCTGGAGCTTTAAATGACCATTGGGCTAAGGTAAACATGGTTCTTGAACGTTTAGGACTTGCCGGTCTGCAATTAGATCCCCAGAAGAGTGAATATGCAGTAAAGGAAACAAAGTACTTGGGGTTCATTATATCAGTAAATGAGGGAATTAAGGTTGATCCCCTCAAAGTTCAAGCAATAAAAGAATGGCAAGCACCCACAACCATAAAAGGGGTGCGAAGCTTTGTTGGATTTGCAAACTTTTATCGCGATTTCATCCCAAATTTCGGTCGTGTGGCGGAACCACTGTTGAACCTTAAAAAAAAAATGTATCATTCCGTTGGGAAACGCCACAGCAGAAAGCTTTCGATATACTAAAAGAACTTTTTATTACCGCACCGATTCTAGCCCTGTGGGACGATCAAAAAGAAACTGTACTCGAAGCAGACTGTTCAGGGTACGTATTGGGTGGTTGTCTATCTCAAAAAGATAAAAATGGGGTCCTTCGTCCAGTGGCATACCTATCAAAGAAGTTAAGTCCGGCAGAAGCTAATTATGATATTCACGATAAAGAATTATTAGCTATAGTTCGCTGCATGGAAGAATGGCGTGGTATGTTGATCGGGCTAAATAAACCCTTTGTCGTACTTTCAGATCATCAAAATCTGAAACCGTTTATGTCAACACGCAGGCTCAACGAACGACAGGTGCGTTGGTCCCAACTCCTATCGCAGTTCGACTTCAAGCTCAAATACCGACCGGGAAGATTAGCAGCGAGACCCGACGCGTTATCAAGACGTGAGCAAGATATGCCTCAAGGATATGATGATTACCGCCTGAAAGATCGAGAATTGCAGCTAATCAAAGACTCATGGATTTTTTCCTTCTCTTCAGCCCACAAGATGAAGTCCCAAATCGAGAATAGTTCACGTATCCCCGATGGCAATAATATGTTTTCAGACGAACATTTTCAGACTCTCTGGGAAAGAGCACTTCAAAAAGATGAGAAGATCCAGCTGCTATATAATAGTCTAGGAGATGGAAGTCGAAGCCTACCGCCAAATCTCAGCGACCTGAAAATCTCATTAGCAGAGTGTAGCTTCGACCCAAGAGGAGCCCTACTTTTTAGAAATAGAGTCTGGATTCCAGACTACGAACCTTTGAAAACTGCGCTAATTCAGAAAACACATGATTCCCATGTTACTGGACACCCTGGAAGAGACAGTACTTTAGCTATATTAAACCGAAATTTTTTTTGGCCTGGAATATCGAAAGATGTGCGGAAGTTTTGCAGAAATTGTGATGTTTGCGGCCGTAGTCACGTGTGGAGAGAACGAAAAAAGGGTCTATTCGGCCACTTCCCATTCCTGATAGGTTTAACAGTGAAATTGCAATTGATTTTATGACAGACTTGCCTGCAAAAACGAGCACTGACCCAAGATATTTGATGGTTATAGTCGATCGCTTAAAAGGTAGTGTCGCTTTAGAAGAAATGAGCTCTATGAAAGCAGAAGACTGTGCCAAGGTATTCCTCAAGCTGCACTTTAGGTATCACGGTTTCCCTGCCCATATAACATCTGACAGGGGCTCAAATTGGGTGGGAGACTTCTGGCGAGAACTTTGTCGTCAAACGGGTATAAATCAACGCCTGTCAACAGCTTTTCACCCTCAAACCGACGGTGCAACTGAACGTATGAATCAAGAAATCCTAGCTTATCTAAGAGCATTTGTAAGCTACACCCAATTTGACTGGAAGGATCTTTTACCCTGCGCCATGTTGGCCATTAACAACAGGGTTTCAACCGCCATTGGAATGAGCCCGTTTTTTGTTGAGCACGGCTATAATGTAGAGCCAATTCAACAAGTAGAGTATATTGGCACTGCATCGGAACCTAGAAAAAGAGCAATAAATTTCGTTGAGAGGCTTCGTGAAGCGCAAGAGCTTGCACAGGCCGCCATGGCATCATCCCAGCACACTATGGAGGAATTTGCGAATAAAAGCAGAAAAGAGGCTGAAATATTCAAAGAGGGAGACCGTGTATGGCTGAACCTAAAAAACATTCAGACACCTCAACTTTCAAAGAAACTCTCATGGATTAACGCAAAATATCGGGTAACAAAAGTTATTGATTCACATTCTGTCGAACTGAACACACCTTTAGGGATATGGCCCCGTTTTCATGTCGATTTATTAAAAAGAGCAGCCACTGACCCTTTACCGTCACAACAAACCGATGATGCCCAACCTCCTCCTGTTAAGTCCCAATTATCAGAGATTAATTCAGAGTCAGACAGTGAAGAGCAATTTGTTGAGAGAAATCTTCGGGCAGAAAATAGAAAGATTGGTCGAGGTCATCGAAGGTTGCTGCTAGTCAAATGGAAGGGTTTTGCAGAACCTACATGGGAACCTAGAAGCAGCCTGGAGGATACCGAAGCCCTAGACACATTCGAAACGCAGTACGGGACACAAGACAACGTCGGCGAAAATATTGGATCTTTCATAGGGCGGAGGAGAGTTACAAAGCGTTCCTTAGTGACTCAATCTAAGTCAAGTTGACACTAACCTCAATGGAAGTAGGGGGATAATATTACAGGCTGTAGCCTTGTATGTGGATCCGGAACTATCCGGCTCCGGCTATGAACAAAAGCGCGCTAGTGTCACGGGAAAACGCGCTCGATTGGAACAAAACATCTTGCGCGCGCGTTGTAGATATTCTCCTCCTTAGATAAAATATAAATTCATTTTTGGACCCATAATTGTGAACAGCAAATGTGAAGTCCCTTCACATCAGATACCTGCCAACAAGTAACTTACCAACTCTACAAACATCCTGAAACAGAATCTGTGAAAACTGACCAGTGACTATGCTCCCATTCAACTCATAACCTTTACACTAATATGTAAACAGAAAGTAAAATATTGGGTTATGAAAGCTTGTGTTGTGCTATCAGCTAAGAGTATAGTATGTGGAGTTAAGGGGGACTTGGTTTTAATTTGTAAACGTTATTGGCTCAATCTAGTATTGTAACTAATCACTAAGGTTCTCTACTTTGTACAAACAGGGAGAGCGCCATCCCTATGTATTTGCGCGCTCGGATCATTTGCAACACCTGCATAACTCCCAGACCTTGACCCCTGACTCCATAATCCTCATGTCATACAACTATATTACTAGAGCTGGTTATGCACAGATATGCATCTGCTCACACGCCCTCTCAGCTCTATTACTAAATCAGTTTTGTTTATTGTAGAGTCCCAAATGCTTGACGAAACTATGAAATGATGCGGCATCCAATGGTTTTGTAAACCCGTCCGCAGGATTATCCTTCGAGGCTATTTGTCGTACTTCGATGTGCTTATCCCGAGCTTCCTGTGACGCGTAGTGATACTCTACCCGTACATGTCGTCGACCAGATGTCATACCGTCATTAGATACCCATTTGATCGCACCAGTGTTATCCTCTAGGACAGGTATTGGACCTGGAGGCATCTGGTCTAATTCCGTGAGAAAGCTACGGACCCAAGCACAATCTTTGACTGCCTCAAATATAGCGGCATACTCCGCTTCACAAGTTAGCGTTGATACTGTGGTCTGTAGCTTTGATCTCCAGATTACGGGACTACCTGCCATGAATATAACGTAACCAGTTGTTGATTTTGCCGAGTCATGGTCGTCAGCGAAACTAGCGTCTACAGCACAATGTAGCCCGTAAGATCCATATTCGATCAGATGCCGATGTTTTCTCTCGTAGAGAATACCCATGTTTGGACGACTAGAAAGGTATTGTGGAACTCTTAACATATGTTGATAGTGCTGGGGCGATGGATTACACATGTATCGCGCCATCTGTGACGTGGCTTGAGAGATATCGCAGCGCAGCATGCAGGAGGCAAAGTTATATTTTCCAACAAGGCGCTGAAAATTAAATAATTCGGAGTTAGTTGCTTTCCCAGTGTACTTTTTCATGTCTACCTTACATCCGACTGATAGAGGCGTCTCTACCTTTCTTTCTGATTTTACTCCGAGGTCATCCAGTGACCTTTCAATGTACTGGCTTAGATCTAACAGTACGCTCCCTGTAGGGGACGACCTACTTATCTTTACACCAAGAAACCAATTTGCATCACCAAGATCGTGAAGTGGGACGTCTTTGTTTAGGGCAGCAGACAATGATTCTAGCTCGACTTTCTTTGGTCCGATGAGTAAAAAATCATCAACATAGGATGCAACAATTATTCCACTATCTTTGTTGCGGTAAATGGCATTGTCGAAGATCAAAGAAGAGAAGCCCTTATCTGACATGATATTCCTAACTTTTTCTTGCCAGCATGCTCCAGATTGCTTGAGACCATATAGCGGTTTTTTCAGTTCAATGATGGAATCTAGCCTGTACTCATGTCTCTTTGCAAGCTCTGGCTTCTCAATAAAGAATTCGTTTAAGTATGGAAATGCTCCATAAATATGGACTCTTTTAGTTCACCAGCGAGGTAGGCGGAAATGAAGTCTGCCTGTAGGATATGCCACAAGTTCAGGGCTGCTAATGCCATTAGAATTCTCCAGCTTGCTGACCTGGCTGTTGTTGCAATTGTTTCGTTAAAGTCTATACCTTTTGTTTGGGTGAAGCCTCTTGCAACTATTCTACCCTTATATTTCTCTAGTTCACCAGAAGATTTATATTTCTTCTTCAAAACCCACTTTGACGTCACAAGGTGCCCTCTGTGTTCTGCTGGTAGCCTAGGAACAAAGTGGAAAGTACCCCTATTAAGACATTCTTCGATTTCTTTGAACATGGCGTTGAGCCACTCATTCCTTTCAGGCCCTTTCATCGCGACTTTAAGGCTAGGTTCATCTGGAGATGGCGCTTGAAAGTATCGGGAGATATTTGCTGAATTCACTGCCATCCGGAACAAATGGTCCCCACCATCTTGAAGGCTATACAGTGATTTGTCAATGGACCTGTAGATTGCCAAGTGGATACTCATTTCATGGTCTTTTGTGGTCGTCAAATCAATGTTTTCGTCTTCATGAAGGGGAGCCCCAGCATTATTGCTTTCGCCCTCTTGACTTAATATCATGGACAGATCAAAGTCGACTTCTAATGGCGCATTTAAAACCAACAACTGTTGTTCTTGTTGGAATTTGCCCCATTTCTTACGATAATCGGCATTCCTTGTAAATATGAACAACTATCCTGCATGATACATTTTAGTTTCTTTTCGCTGATAATATTTTCTCTCATGCACTTGTATGTGCAGGGTATTATGATACCGGGTTCAAATGCAGCGAGAGAAATTTTCACACATACTTTGCGGCTAATGGGATGGCGTTAATGGTGCGGGGTTCAATTCTATCCCACTTCACTGCATAATGGTTGTGTGGTCAGCTGTGCTGAAAATTTCTCACTGTAATAATTGTTGTTTGCATACCCACTTTTCTTCTAGGATATGCGCACATAAATTCTCGTTTTACATGTAACTTAGAACTTTAATGGAAACAATATTCTTTGAGCTTTACTTTCTGCTCGTCTTACTCGGAAATCGCAACAGTTCTTCATATGGTCTTTGAATGGTCCGCTTCGGGCGTCCACGCCCTCTGGGAAGCAGAGGATGAATTGGAGATTCGGGCAACCGGTTATAATCCTCATTCCTGGCATAGTCCATTTTTCTACATTTTAGACGATCTTGAACTGCCCGTGGTAATGACCTGACAATTTGCCTTGGGTCTGGCGCCCACCCATGATTAGGACCAACACTTTCGTACGCTGTGACATTGGGTGACACTAGAAATCGGCCTCCATCGAGCAGCCAGACAAGTTTATTTGTGCGCCCCCTGTAGCCAAGGAAAACACTTTTAGTCCCATTTGTATCAAGTTTCTCACTAGTGACACGGTGCGATGATTCAACATGAGTTATGCACAGTGACCCGGGAATCCAAAGATGGCTAATATCAGTCGAAGCTTTAGTTGGGTCCATTACAGTCCAGTACAATTCCCAAGGTGTTTTATGGTCTTTAGTGGAAGATTGTGAAGTGCAATTAAGGGTATAGCATGTCATTTCAAGCATACGATTCCAAAATACCGATGGCACTTTTATTTGGATAGCACAACACCGAGCAGCGTCCTGAAGGAAGCGAATCCCGCGTTCTGACACACCATTTTGATGCTGGTTGTTTGGTGCAGATACTATGACCTCAATCCCTTGATCTGCCGCAAAGCTCTCAAAAGTGGTCAATCCCCAATCTCTTCCTCCATCTATGGTCACTTGCTTAACCTTTAATCCATGATGGCTTAGTTCATGATTGGCTTCGGAAAGGATCTTCTTTAGTTCTACGGCTGCTTCGCTTTTCTGTTTCATAGCACGGAAAATTCGGTATCTAGACAAGTCCTCAGTAGTTAAGCAAAAGTATCCATAAACCTTCCATACTAAGAGGATTAAGGGTTCCCACGTCACAGTGCCATCCTTCACCCACATTTTTCATTGGTGATTTTCTAGCGTTGGTAGTGTACTTAAGGGATTTCCCCATGTCACACGCCTCACAGGGGAGTGATTCAACGTCAGAGATTTGTAATTCTATACCTATGGTATTCTTAATTGTCCATCGCATTCTTTCTGCGCTAGGGTGGCAAAGCCTCCTATGCCATAGTATTAACCGTCTCATAACGTCATCAGACATTTTAAATACACCATTACTCCAGCAGGAATTCAAAGAAGTTTTCAGGTGACAGATTTCGGCAGGGTCAGGAGTTTTTGAACATGAATGAGAATTTTCTGGAGGCTCTGATATCTGGCTGACAACTTTCTTGGGCGCCATAATTTTTAGGGGCTCATGTTCATCATGAAGCCAGAGGAAAAATCCACGCCGTTCCGGATTGATATATGTGAGTGTGTTTCCGTTGGGATCAATCATTTTGTTACCTTGAAGTTGGCCGCCACTTCGATAAAACCGTTCTCCACTAATGATATTTAGTGGGAATACTTTGATGCAAACAACATATTTTAGACTCATTGTTGTTTTCGTAGATCTCGGTCCTTTCAACGAGAGCCAAGCCTCACCCACACACTCTGCATATACTACTCCATTTCCCGTCTGTATTGGAAACTGAGTGGCTCCTAATTCAACAATCGTACCAGGTTTGAGGTTGCGTCGATTGTTTGTAGCATCTATATCAGCCCCCGTATCAAACAGCCACCTATTCTTTGTTTCGTTATTACTACTTGCACTGAGAATCTGTTGGGAAAGGTGAATCTCACCAACTATTTCTTCGGCGCAAATATCATTAATGTCTTTAACGTTTTGATTCCGACGTCGTGCCATTTCTGTATCGTAAAATTTGACCAAGTTATCGAATGCATATTGATTAACCTGGGTGGCATGCGAATTAAAGTCAATTTCCTCGTCTGAGACTTTACAATATTCTGCCGCAAGAACGGGTGGTGGTCCTAGACCTTTAGGGTTCTTTTCGAAAAGTCTTTCTTTGAATTGGATTCTTTGTCTTTCTCGGGACATTCTCTTGAAGTGTGACCTTCTTCATTGCAGTTCCAGCATCGAAATTTTCCATCAGGGCCAATTCCTTTGAACTTCTGGGCTATTTGTCGACGGGGCTTATATCTGTGATCTTGCGCGTTGTTAACTGTGCCAATTTTCCTGTTGATACTATTGGAAATAGTCGAATCATGAATCTGGCCAACAAGATGATGGTGATGCGAGATGAAGTCCTGTATCAATTTTTCTGCAGTCCAAGGTTGAAACCGAGCAACGGTTGACGTTAATTCGTGCCACCTTCTAGCTTTAGTTTTAACTGCGTTTTTGAAAATAGATGTAAGTTGTCTCGGTCCTAATTGTCCACCAGCAGACTGATAGTCTCTGACCAATGACTTGAACTTAGAGACAATAGAATGGGACAACCACCTTCATAGCGTAAATCTGATAGATCACTGTACAAAGCATCTTCTTGAATCTCACCTGATTGACGATAAATGGAATCATAAAGATCAAGAATAGCTGTTCCGACCTTCATGCCGTCAACGATTGCTGAAACATCTGCTTCTGAAGTCCGCTGAATTAGTGCTGCAATTTTCAATTCATCCAGCGTTGTTAATTCAGTTCCTACTTCATAGCCTATACTCTCCAGTTGTAAAGTTATGGCAGACTTATAGGATCCCCAATTAGACATGCCTTTTAGGAACATAGAGTGATGGGGGTTCCACTCAAGTGACTTCCAGTCAAGTGTGGTTTTTCTGCCGAACCCTCGAGAATCAGAAGCTGCAGACTTTCCGTATCCCACACCAAGCCAGTCACTACTTCCTCGTGCGGGTGGCATGTTGATTGATTCAATATTTTCAACATCAGTCCTCTCGGTGGACTTCATTTTGCCCTTCCCCTTGAATTCAACTTTTGGGGGTGGTAACATGGAATCGTTTTCGTATTCTCGAAACAAAGTATTCCGCTTCAGCGGCGGTCTCATACTTTCACTGCGTCCTCTTACCTTTGTAAGATCGGCATTTTCTTTTGTTGGGCCAAATAGGCTTTCAACGTTTCCGGATTGCTCAGCACCTCCGGCCTGAGCTATAACTTCGCAGTCAGCCTTTGATAATCCAAATGCTGATGAAGACATCCTGGTATATACTCTCGTTACGTCAGAGTACTAGAATCGGAGAGACAACTTATGAGTAGTAGGCCAACTGCAAATCTTTCGAAGTGATCCTGTGAGATAACTATACTGTAATGCTGAGTGCGAAGCGTGCCAGAAGTAATGTATGTGTATCGTCAATGAATTTTCAACTAAATAATGCTACCATGTAAACGTTATTGGCTCAATCTAGTATTGTAACTAATCACTAAGGTTCTCTACTTTGTACAAACAGGGAGAGCGCCATCCCTATGTATTTGCGCGCTCGGATCATTTGCAACACCTGCATAACTCCCAGACCTTGACCCCTGACTCCATAATCCTCATGTCATACAACTATATTACTAGAGCTGGTTATGCACAGATATGCATCTGCTCACATAATTCACTTAATAAAAGTTATGTAGGTGTTGTACAACTGCACTAAACGTGCGTCAGGCATCAACATGTTCTGGGCAAATAGTGAAGGGAAAACTGAGCACGTGATATAATATTAATGTATGTAGTGCTGAGTAGTTTTCTCTATGTGGCAACAAGGTATTGTTGTGCTGGTGATGGCTAGGATTACGATGCACAAGGGTAATGATCACTGAGGGTGAAGGAAGAACTTTTCAGGTGGCTCCATGATGAGTAGAGGAACAATGGAGCACTGTATGGAAAGTGTTTCTAGATAATACTACCAGATGTAGGAGACTAGAATATTCCGTGATACTGTTTTGGGAAAACAAGGCGAGAGTCTAGCTACTTCAGATGTGTATACAAGTAGCTCTTTCTACCTCCTAAATCCTTATGGTTCTGAATACCAAATATATCAGCAGTTCACATTGATTCATCGATAATCATACGTAAACCTTCTGCCAATTAACCTCCGTAAGCTCTTACCTTTACAACAGGTATCAATTTGTAATTACCTGAAATACAGTTCCGCCTCTATTCTGACCCAATTGATCATATCGACTAAATGCGTTACCATTTATCATAATTTAACTAATTCCAAACTGCTTCACTCTAGGATCGTAATCCGCAAATGCCATGATAGTGGAGCCACTATAAACTAAACTATTTGTGAAAAATATCACTGGATTTTGGTTGCGCGGGTAAGAAAGAGAAGAGTCAAGTAACAATGGATTTCTAGAACTTTTAGAGCATAGCTCCAAAGTTGAACTATCCTGCAAAATATGTTTGACAGCCTCATATTCATCCTGGTACCAATTATACCCCTGGCAGGGACTTATACCAAGGGTTGATCTTTTAATTCATCGAATTTTTCGGATGTTGATGGATTGATATCTGAAACCCCAGGTTTTGTGTCATTTTCGTAAGTATGATTGTCATAGATTGCGCGAAGATTGGTTTGAGTTGCAGCCTTGAAGTACTGAGGATCAGAATTATGAGGATATGGAGGATAAAATGGCGAAGGATATTGATTGTTGATATACTGCAAATAGGGGTAATAGCTTATAGAAAATGGTGCAGGCTGGTGAAATTATAACTGATTTTTTCCCTGCCCAGTAAAATTTCGATTCGAGGAGAAGCTTGATGGGCGCTTGGGCATAGGAATAGGGCTAATTTAACGGTGATGATCTTTTGCTGTATGCCCCTTTTCTCCACAAGCAGCACATAGACCATTATCCATACGGAATTTTCGTTCTGTACCTGACAATTTAACCCGGCTTAAATCCATTAGGTCTCCAATATTGGATGGTCTCCAATCAGAGAATTATTTGTAAGCAATAGAATCATTCTGATGTGTTGAGCTTTGAGGTGCTCTTAATCTCAGAATATGCTCCTGTTGTTAAAGTGTTGGAAAATATACTCTGTACGATATTATATGGATAAATATGATGAAGTAAAGAAGACTTAAATTATATTTTACAACTATGGGAACATTGGACTTATATATACATCTAAGGGAGAAATTCCCGCTAGCCTCGTGTGCCTGTCAAACCTAGTGATGACTAGCCACCTCTCATCTACCATGATGAGCCAAGGTACACTGTAGTACGTAAATATCCAAACGTATAGGCGACAGTAGGCGCGATTAGCGTACTCAGGACATTTGTAGAGAGAGTCGATCTTGTCGGGAACCTGAGACGAAACAGGTAATGATTGAGTCATAAATTCGAGAGTCAGAATTTCCAACATAAAGGTTACGAGCAATGCAGCCTAAAAAGTCGTCTGGCCCTACTAGATTAACTTGATTATCAATTACAATACTAATTTTTCGATTTGGCTGTTTTCTTAGCATATCCACCTTAGTCCAATTATCATATTTAGCCCTTTCGGCATAATAGTCAAAGTCCACCTTGAAGTCTCTGTATTGACGCTTTTCTTGAAATTGCGTATTCAGGGCATTTTTAGCCGCCTGGGCGATGTCGAGAAGTATGTGACGCTTATCTAGAATATGCCATAAATCCCTAATGGATGTCTATGGCCAGTTCTGAGGTTCACTGGGATGTAAATTCATTGCCTAAATGTCGTCCTTTACAGCCCCCAAGACTTTTCCGGACAGTTGGCGTCTCACATACGATTTTCGATGAAAAGAACCGGAGAAAGAATCTCTATCTATCAATAAAATTTGCTGAATGTGTGTCTCCCAACTTTCGTAAGCTAACTGTCGCTTCTCTTGACTTTGCTGCAATGCAGAGTAATCATCTGGATCAGAACTGGTTCAAAGTGGTCTAACATCTACGGAACCGGTGGTCTTGGTAGGCTTTACATTCCAATTAGCTTGAGCACGTTGTGTATTTCTCTCATCTTCAAGTGCATAAATTTTATCATTTAATTTTGCAATCTTGTTGTTATCTGCATAGCGATACAAATTGGCCTTTTGACAGTTCTGAATTTAGAGAGGCAACTTGTTGCTGACTTGCATTTATCTGCTGGGAGTAAAACTGCTCCAAATTTAGAATTTGTCGGTGGGCGTTAGCTAGATTTGAATTTAGCTCAGTAACTTGCTGTTGCGTCTTTTATCGACTTTTTACTTTGATCGTCGACTTTGTATATGTACGTCTATTATTACAGACATTTGAAATAATTCATGAGATTGCTTAATGAGAGGCTAGGATTGATTCCGATATTATTTAGTAAAAGACTTGTCCCAACTGTCAGAGGGCTACAGCGTCTTTATCTATCTACAGCTAAATACCTCATTTTCCAACCACGCTAGCCATACAGGACATAACATATAAAACGTGATTTGGATTATCATTTTGCGGTTGAGGCTTACTATGTACTTGCTACTTGAGTCGGATGCCTGACTACTATGAGACTCGCTCAGGTATCAATCTAATAACACACACAAAGTCAAAACTAGGAGGGCAAGACTGAACACCTGTACGCGGTGTCCTCTACGAACCCGGGGGTGAAATATTCTCCCAGAGCCAAGCTCAGACAAGTCTTGCAATACCAAAGAAGTTGGCCCGCGAGGCAATGATTCAAAATACTCGGTCATGTCAAATTTCGCTCCCAACGAGATCAACTCCTACCTAAGTCTCATCAAGTTTACAAGTACGACTTAGTATATCGTGGTTTCAATGATCACACATCACATTGACTATTCTCTGGCATAGTTTGAGTAGCCTAGGCACCTACTCCACTTGGGAAGGAGACACCTCAGAGTACTTTTCGCGCGGAGAAAGTTCAGTGGATGATGAAGGCATGTCTGGATAACCCAGGGTTTTTGACGTTCCCCTGGGTGGGTATTCACGGATGAGGGTTGACTTGGGGTGAAGAAAAAGCCACCATAACTTCGCAGTGGTTCTTGCAAATGAAATCCGAGACATGAGTGTTCTACTTGTAAATTGAGTCATCTTTTCTGTATATTTTCTCCGATATTGTGTCATAGCTAGATAGCTGCAAACGCAATTTGTTTATTTGTATTATTCTACATCTAATTAGAGCGAGCCTTAGCCCTTTGCTCTATACACCCAACCGGGTAAAGGACGCCAGAGCTTACTACTCTAGTTGCTTGAGGCGCCCATATTCCCAAACATAGGAAATGAGACCTATTTGACTAATCTACATGTCTGTAAGGGGAAGCCCAACACAAAACTATCAATGGTGGTACAATAAAATTAAATATACAGTGGTAAGATATGTCTGCAAGTGCAATTAAAATCTGATGCAAAAATAAAAATAGTGCAAGGCGATAGCACATAGTCACGTGATATGTTCAGAAATATTTTATTTTCATCTTTAAAGTTCGGAAATACCGAGATACTGAGAGCTCTAGATATGATGTGCGGAGATAAGGAAGGGCTCAATGCAACTAAAAAGTCACCAGCTATTAGGCTTTGATTAGCTCTGCCCAAATGAACTGGTCGATTCGTCCGTGAATCTCTGAGAAACATACACGCCCTCCGCCCGTGCCATATCAACAGTTTCAGAATCAACACCTGAACATTCATCAATAATGATTGACTTCACCCCAATATGAACCAGCTCCTTGATGGTAATTTTAGTAATTTGATTATCAGAGAGATCAACTTTCTTGAGATTCGGATACAGTTTAATGACCTCAATGACATCTTCATCCCAAGACCATAATTGGGACATGGAAAGTTCTTCTACAGTGGGCGAGGGGGGGAAGTAATCACGGAGGAAGTTGTCTGAAGGATAAGATATTTCAATTCCACCGAGGCGTAACGTTTTGAGGTTTTTGGCCCGTATGCAGCTGTCAGTTATTGTAAATATACACGAAATATCTATCTTGTTATGTTGGAATGAAAATGTCTCCAGAAAAGGAAGTGAGTAGATACCATCGTCGATGATACTGCTGAAACACAAATCACAACTTCCATCAAGGATTAGATGTTTTATTCTCGGCGGAAGTTTAGGATAACAATTGAGTCTAGTGTTAGTTAGATCTAGTCGTTCTAAATCATGCCAGAGCGTCATATCAAGCCGAAAACCGTCGGTCGAAGGACAATTAACTATCACAGTAGAGCGTAGATTTGGAGCAGCTACAATTAAATCTGACTGAAAATAAAGTTAGTAGAAATTTACTTTCATATGCTTCCAGGCGTAGCAGATTAGACAATAATGGTTACTAGATTTAGGTTCAGAGATCTAGTGATGAGCCATCAAATGCAAATCAGACTCACAAATTTAATATAACCGTTATTGCACAAGTCCAAGTATATACTCGTTAGAGCATTCATTTTGGGCCATAAAGTTTCAGATTCATTATCATATCCGGTGACGCAAAAAAATTTAGCCTCCCTTAACGTCTTGCGGCAAGCTTTGATTGCCAAAATCATTATACTAAAGTTAGTATGAATCCTTTGCAATATGTGAAGCTTTTGAATTCCTCTAGCTGTAGCCAGGACAGCAGCCTGTGACTGTACTAAAGATCCTTCGCCATAGATCCTAAAGTCTTTCAATCCGTGACATGTGTCCATGAGATATCTCACGTTTGGCTTATTTCCGAATGATCTTAGATGGAGTAGAGCACTATCGACTGCGTAATTAGAGCGTCTGAGATAATTTTCCAGCGCTTTCAATGGAATGTGCAGACATGTACGACTTGTATACAACGTAGTCCATAGAGTCTTCGTGGACTGTAGCAAGATATTCCAGCTCTTACTTACAGCCAGGCAGATCCTTCAAAATATTAGTAAGATAGGGCTGTCAAAGTTTTAAGACTTACATTCGATCTCGCAAGATTAAATGCTCGAATATGATCCCAACTATCTCCAGGGGCAGAATTCTCAAGGGATCATGGCTATCGGACAACATATCCGTCAAAGAAACGTATTTTGTGTCAAATCTTAGGTAAGGTTGGATGGACTGTTTCTATCGCATGAATTCCTTTTCAAATACTTCGCTCAGGGGGATGAATACTTATCAGAAGTATTTGATAATATATTTTCTACTGTTGAAGCATGTCTATTTATACATGACATTTAATTTCAATTGCCACAATAGTTTCTCTTTTAGCTACACGAATTCCCATATAGATTTGTTGACATATGGCTTGTTGCCACTTAGCGCCCATCACTTAACAGTCCATAGATGGCACTTGCAATTTAATTGTTGCAAGAAAATCTTAGCCGATATCACAAGTAATCTTGATTACATCATGTGTTGGAGTGACAAATATCGTCATAATACAATTTATGTTAGATAAGGATGCTAGATACTCTCAATAGATAGCGCTGGAACGTAGTAAGGATTGGAATCGTCTTTTTTATTATTTTCTAGCTAGCAAAATTGTTATTATTAATTCATTTTTTTGTTGTCCTGTCTGAGTTTATGACTATGTGGGACATACAGGTCCTCTCTGCCAACAGGCCAAGGATACTTATGTCAGTATTATATCTCCTCCTATGCCTCCCACATAGTACCGCCCCTCACAAGCCCTTCTTCGTTCATAAAGTTAAAGAAGCCCTTTGCCCTTCAGTGTCTGCCCTCTCTAGCCAACGAAGCGTTAGCCATTTGTGGGTGTTTGGCAGCCGGGAAAAATGACAGAAATCACTAGGTGCGAAGCTCTCCTAATACCGACATTAGGACTAAGTCCGAAGACATAGTGACACTTCTGAAGTGTTCGAAGAGGCCGGCCAACTGGGCGCTCCAGACTTGTGGGTGCCTCGGAAAATTCACTATCTTCCTTTCTAGCCTCCTTTCATCTCTTTCCCGAAGGTCGTGCTGAAATGTCAGAAAATTCTTGACAGAGCGTGATTGCTGTATGGTAGCTTGGCCCAACTTCTTTTGTGCCGTCCGGGGCGCTGGGGAATGCCATTGACTCATCGACAATAGGAGCCCTCCTGACTAGTTCGCCAAGATCTCGATCTTGGTGCCCAAAAACATTCCAAAGTTGAAACCCCCCGAAAATATCGGTCCCAGCATGGTTTTCAGAGATCTGTTCCCCCTCTAGCTCCACATCCTATCCGCCTGTCTTCTCTCAAGTCGCTTGTCCCATTAGAGCTACAGTTCTCCATAAACAATGACCCGAGCTTTGTCTATTATGACTCGATTTCCTCCTTGGTGGTATACTAAGCTTCGTAAACCTGAAGTGGGTACTGTAATGAAAGTTGTGTAGTGAAGTTCAAGTTGTTAGGCTTTTGTTTCATATCACTTGATGGAATGAGTTGGGAGACTGAAGAGTCTAAAAACCATAGTGGAGATCTGTTGATTAAACCCATCTAGCATCAGAGCGCTATTTGAGCTAATTACTACAGCTAAGCGAAGGACACGATTCACTAGTTTATGTTGTATAATTGTGAGGCTGGTCAATGTGAGGTTCCTAGTGGATTAGAATGTGTAAAATGTGAGATAAGCTTAGCTTTAAGATGGTGTGGGTTAAGGGTGTCTCGTGGCTCCAAACTACCAATATGTTTAGTAGATCTTGAGATTAGATGTAACTTGATTTTCTACTAATACAGGGGGGACTATTCTCAACACCTGTCAGTGGTGTCCCCTACGAACCTCCAGCTCTCACTGTAGAGTCTGCAGAGCCGAGATTGAGTAACACCTTTTCAACTTTGAGCTGAGTTATCTCCCCCTCCGTCAAAGATACGCTTCCGATAACACATAAGACGACCATGACGACGATCATGATGCTAGAAATGAGGAAAGATAATGCGGTACCAAACGCTACAACGGTAGTCAGAGAAGCCCTCGTCATATTACAACATGTGCTACCCACCGGCGGGCGAACAAAAAACCCACGAAAGCAAAGTAAAAGACCCTTCCGCCCTCAAGAAAAGCAGATTTTGACTCGTCAAAAATATCGTCCCTTCTAATCTTAACTTCCGAATCTACTAGCCAGGAGGGCATCTGGAATACATGAGTTACCCGACAACCCCACGTCCATAACGATTTTTGGATGTTAGGCTAGGCTCCTTCACGATAGTCACTCTCGACCAAGACTTTTCTGACATTCTTTCACGATCTTCGGTTTATCCTGCGGCATGAATCAGGAAAAGAGGAAGGAGGAGGCTAGGAAGGTTGAGAGACGCTCTTAGGTATACACAGGTCTGCTGCGGCCGGCCGGCCGGCCTCTTCGTCATAGGAGAGCCCCGCACCCAGTAGTTTTTGAGACTTTTCCCTGCAGCTACACACCCGCAAATGGCCATCGATTCGTTGGCTGGAGAGGGGAGATAATGACGGGATAACGGCTCCTCTTAGTGTGTACTCGAATGAAGACCTGTGGGGGTATTACTGCTGGAAAGAAGTCGTGAAGGAGGCATAGGAGGGAGTACACTACCCGAGGCATAGATACTCCCGGCCTGTAGGCAGAAAGGACCTACATGTTCTTACATAGTCGCAGACTTTATAGGACAATAAACACATACATACAAACACACACACACACAATTTTTTTTTTTTGAAATTCGAATTTTCGAATATCCCCATCTTCCCTCTCCATTCCTATCTCTCGATACTGAGATATCGTTCATCCTCAATTCAAATTTTGTGAGCAACTGGCAGGTCGCCAACATGCCTCCAGTTCGCAGTAAACCAGCGCGACCGAAAGACGCCATAGAAAACCGCAAACATATTAAACATGTTGCTCGTTTGAAAGCATGTAATAAGCTGGGCTCCCTCACCCCAGCTCAAGAGATGAACATCGACCGTTTGGTCGACAACATCGCCCTAGACGACGAGATGTTAGACGTCGACAGTCTCGACATTAACAAAATTCTCAAGGATCTGGAAAGACTTCCTGATTCTATTCACTCCAGGCCTGACGCGACTGGAGCTGGTAAGGCCGCGACGAGCCACAAAAATCCAGGAAATGCGACTACCGGGCAGCAGACACTGCCTCTGATGAAAGTCGCTGTGCCAGATACAAGGCTGACAGCGATTGTAGATGTAAACGCGGCGAAAGGTGCAGCATCTACCCAAAACCACCTGGAACACATACCAGGAACTGCAGAACAGAACCCCACTCCTCACAGTGGAAATGAACGCAGGCAGACGGAGGAATGCCCCCCGAACTCAGGGCCCTTATCGAGGCTGAGGAACGCCGAGCCGCAAAAACGGCAGAAAATGTAAAAATTTGCACCGCTGCAATCAACGGTGTCGAGAATGCTCTCACCCCCCTATCCAAAGGGTCGAGTGTTCAATTCATAGACTCCATGAAGGTCTACATCAGAGCTGCAATAGCTCACTTCATGATCGCGGGACCAGGAACAACTCTCCCATCACTTCCCCCGCGCCCGATATCCAGGCTACGGCTGGAAAGACTACAGAATCTACTGTTGGCCAACAAAGTGAGCCACAGCGCAAAACGGCTCAAGCCGAAGTACACCAACCCAAGACTACTTGGGCCTCTATCACCCGGAATGGCCTACAGTCAATCCCGGTTCCAACCAAAGCCGCACAGTCAACGCCCAAGGCGACAAACTCGACGCGAACGGCAAAACCCTCAACCGGACCAACGAAACCGGCTATGCAAGACGAACGTTTGTTTCTCCGCTTGGGAAAAGAACATCCCTGGCGAACACTATCACCGTTCGGTGTTAGGGAAGCTGTTTCAAAAATGCTTGAACTCCCACAGACAAAAATCGAGCATGTCTACCGGGTGCCAACTGGCTTCGCAATCAGAGCCGAAAACCAAGAGGCACGCACGCTGATGCTAAGCCTGGCTGGATCCTTCGCTCAGCAGGATGCAATATTGGAGAAAGCCACGGACTTGACTTCCCTTCGAATAGCGACGGTCCCAGTCGCCATTAACACAATAATGGGCAGAGTCCTCATCACCGAAGAGATGGTGACCGACGAGATAGTCAGGGTCACCAAGACTGTACCGGTCAAAGTACGTCCGCATGGAAAAGGCCGACCAGGAGCCCCATACCAATCATGGGTAGCTCTTTTCGAGAAAGCATCCACGCCTCGGCCGGGATTCCGACTATTTGATGACTCTGGAATCGCAGTTCGCCACCAGCCCCGTCAGGGAATCAGCCAGTGCAAGCGATGCTTACAATTCCATGGCACTAGAGGCTGCTCGCGCGCCCCAGCTTGCTGGAACTGCTCTTCCACCATGCATTCCACCACGGAGTGTAAGGCACACACCAAGTGCCGCAACTGCGGAGGCCCGCACAGATCAGACAGTAGGGATTGCTTAGCTCGCCCGACAAAATCTGGAATGGCCTCCAAAGATAACCTTCAGGCCATAAGGCAGGCAAGCCAACGTGAATTTGCGGCTGTCACTCGAGCCAAAGCAGCAGTCAAACGCGCAGAGGCAGCGATGATAGCAGCCGCAGAAGCGTCAAATACTAACCAGCTAGGTTTCAAATCGACCAACTGTTTTGAAGTTCTCATGTCCGACGCTACAGCGATTGTAGCCGAGGTCGATGAGGCATCAAATCAGCAAAATTCTTTGTGAAGGGCACCCCACGGGTCTCTTCAAGCCTCTCTCCTACTCTAAGCTTTATGTCAATAAACGTAGGTAGAGGGGGCTCTACGCAAAACATTGCGCTTGCCCGAGCATTCGAGCTGGGTATCGACGTGGTTCTTGTTCAAGAACCTCTGTGGAACAAACCAAAGAAGACAACAAAGGATCACCCAGGATATACCTATCATCTGCCTAACGGCGGCGAAAATGTTAGGCCGAGGGCTGTGACCTATACCCGGATAGACGATAAAAAGATATCGGCAACACAGATCTTTCCTTATGGTGTGTCTACTGGAGACTATTGCTGGGTTGAGGTGAACGGTATCACTTTTCTCAACGTCTACAAGGCACCAAATGACTCGACAGCTATCCAGCCTCTCATCAACTGGACTCCACCGCCAAACTCCGTCGCTGCAGGGGACTTCAACTCAGTATACTGGGCTTGGCAACCTGGCACAGAACGCCCTCATGGACAAGGAGAAATGATCGAAAAATGGGCAGACAAACACCATTTGACCTGTCATATTATTGGGGAGCCTACTCACCGAGCTGGAAACACACTAGATCTAGTTTGGAGTAACATTGACGGCGCCCGTGCTTGGGTAGATCGTGGTGGATGTGTCACCAGCGATCACTTCCCTATCCGAGGACAAATTCCAGTTCGCAACTCAGTGATGAGACCCGAAAAGGCAAAACACCGAGTCACAAAGGATAAGCTACCCAGATACGCCAAGGTAATTGCACAGTGGGTCCGACCACCACCAGTTCTTGACACAACCGAGAGGGTAGAAGAGTATGCCGAGGAAATTTGTTTCCATCTCACTAATGCAATCAATGCAGTAGGAACACGACCAAAAGCCCGCTGCGGCAGATCTGCTCCGTGGTGGACCCCAGCGTGCAAGGTAACATACGCCGAGTACAAAGCCGCGATAGCACCCCACCAACGTGCTCTCTGCGCGAAAAAGCTCCGATCAGTTGTGAAGACCTCGAAAAAGGAGTTCAAAACCCAACAGGTCGAATCAATTACTACGCCGACTGATGTATTCAAGCTAATGAGAATGGATAACCCCAGACAGGCTAGTATCCCTCCGCCACTGAATCATAATGGGACGTTGATAACAGATCCATTAAAACGGGCCACGATCCTTCGCGACTCCCTCCTGGCACGATACCAGGCATCAGACGACTTGTCACCATGTACAGTCGCGAGCAGCAGTCGGATACCATGGGAAGAGGACGTAACAGATGAAGAAGTCCGAGCCTGTACCATTGGTTGCGGAAATACGGCCCCAGGAGCAGACGGAGTCTCCGTAAACCTGCTGGAGGCGTGTTGGAATACAATCGGGCCTTGGGTTTCCCAACTGTTCCGAGCTTGCATTCTGCTTGGCATCCATCCAAAGTGTTTCAAACTAGCCGAGGTGGTCCTCCTTCAAAAGAACGATAGAGACCCAACGACAATCAAAGGTTGGAGACCAATCGCTCTTCTCTCATGCTTGGGAAAAGGGTTAGAAAGGCTCTTAGCTAAGCGGATGGCACACCTTGCAGTTATCCATGATGTAGTCGGCCAGCAACAGTTTGGTGCACTGCCGAAGCGCTCAGCAACCGATCTGGTCTCATGTGTGGTTCACGACATCGAAGAGGCAAATTCACAAGGATGGGCAGCTACTTTTGTAACGATGGACGTTCAAGGAGCATTCGACGCGGTACTCCATAATCGATTAGTAAGGAGGATGCAGGAGCAGGGATGGCCGGAGTCTATTCTCAAATGGACTAGCTCCTTCCTCGCCAATCGGATGGTTCAAGTGCGATACTCTGGGGGAGTCACTGCCAAGAGAGAGCTAGTGTGCGGAGTTCCACAGGGCTCACCGATTTCGCCACTTCTCTTCCTTCTATATATGGCAGAGCCCATGCGAAGTGGAACCCCGGGTCTGAGGTTTAGCTACGCCGACGATATCGGTATCCTTGGATTTGGCCGGACGATTGCAGAGTCAGCAGCCGCAGCACAGGATGAGGTCAATAACCTACTAGACTGGGCTCGAAATAATGCCGTCGCTTTCGACATTGACAAGTCCGAAGTCGTCCAATTTCCCGGACGATACCGCGAAACATCGATTGGAATTTATGTCAACGAAAGCCTCATAGAACCGTCGCAAAATGTCCGCTGGCTTGGTGTGTACCTCGATCCTCGACTAAACTTCAAACACCACGTCACAACTTGGTGTGGCAAAGCGTTAAAAATTGCACAGCACATGCGTCGCTTCAATACAGCCTACCGAGGAGCCGCTCCTGGGGCGTTGGTTAAAGCGATCGACACATGTATTGTCCCAATCGCAACGTACGGAGCTGATGTCTGGTGGCCTGGCCTTAGACGCCCAACAGTACGAGGGATGGTGACACCGCCCACTGCTGGCCTATGTAGTATGATTGATAAGGCTGTCTTAATGGGTCTTAGGTCAGCACTACCGGTAATGAGGACAACCCCCAACGCCGTACTACATAGGGAAGGAGGAATACCAACCGGAAAAATCATTCTCGAAGGAAACCGACTTCGCCTCTCTGCCAGAATGCAAACACTTGACGACCGCCATCCGCTCAGGATCCGTGCTGCAGTTTGCCCAAATGTCGGTACGCGAAAATATAAGAAGCACAATCGAAAATCTGCGCGTCCTGAAATTCAAATGTCACGGGCTCAGCGTGCTTATAGACAGCTACCAGAGGCAGAGGCTGCGGAACCTCTTGCCTCACCATTTTATCAATCGCGGCCGGGTTCGAAGGTTGGTTCGAGAAAAGACCAAGTAGAAGCCTGTAAACTTTGGATCACTAATGTGCCAAAGTCAGAAATCTGTGCGTACTCGGACGGATCATCAGAAGGAAACGGACGCTCAGCTTGGGGGTTTGTCCTAAAGCTGGATGGAACAACTTTTCAAAAAGGAAGTGGCATAAAGCACGGTGGAGAGGCTTTAGATGCAGAGATTATGGGGGCACAGGAAGCTCTTAAAGCAGCGTTGGGTCACCTAAGAGGGAAGGAGTGCCTGGCGAAGGGAACGACGCAGTGTATTAATGTGTTGATGGATAGTCGACATGCGATAAATGCACTGAGCACGGGCAGGTCCTCGACCAGCCACGAGGAAGTACGAAAGTTTCGCGAGTTATCTGGGCTAGTTCAGGTAAGAATAAAGTGGGTACCAGGACACTCGGGAATTCATGGAAACGAGGAAGCAGACGCAGCGGCCAAATCCGCCCTACGAACGCTTCCCAGCGTGGGAACTGGGCCAGCAACCACCACGACAGCATTTTTACACCAAAAACTGCATCGACAGCGACAGACTTTGCTCGACAGCTGGTGGAATGAAACCTGCCCGTCACGGTATCGTGAGCTAAATCTGCTCATGCGCCGTCGTAAACCACCAGAACTGGGGCTTTCCAGGCTACAGTTACGACATCTCATTGCAGCCCGTACGGGCCATGGCAATTTCGCGGCGTACCATCGTCGCTTCAACAATCCGTACGCTATCACAGAGTGCACCTGTGGGGAGGCAACCACCCCTACTCACTTCATACATTGTCGACTCAACGCAAACACCACGCGTCGAATCAGAGGGTCATTGTCACACAATGCCTTCTTACACAAGCTACTCGGGCCTAAGTGCTTCGAGAGCTTCAAACAATTTGCGCAGGATACCAATTGTTTTGGGTACTCTCCTGTGCATCCATCTCCTACTCTCAGTGGAGATCGAATATAACTCGTCAGGAAACTAATCCTGACAAAATGGGAATCGAGGCGAGGAGTATTGCTTCCCATTCTAACTTATTTGCAATTCATCTTTTTCTTTTGTCAATTTTGGGACAAGGAGTTCGCGTCGGCGCATATTTTTAACTTACTGCTGGTTTTGTGGTGGTTCATGCGGTGGAATCAAGCTGGGTATGTCTTAGATGTAGTTCTGGCTGTGAACATCGGTCCTGTACTCATAGTGGATTTGGAGCTTTAGCTTAGGACTTGAATAAAACAACAACAACAACATACACATACATTCTACTAATACAGGGTATCGTCTACTATCTCTTATGGGGTGTAAAAGTACAATTGTCCTCATTTAAAATTAAAAGTTAAAAAAAATCAAATGATATTATCCTCGTGTCACGTCTAAATAGATGTCAGGTTCTTCCTGTCACGTAAAAGATTTCAAATTCAAATTCAATTGATATTGTAAGCAGACGTAAGTTTATTATACGGGGGTGCAGTTCATAGGCAAGATGCAGATCTATAACAGGGATATTGAACTTACTGATTGCGCATATGGGGGGCATTGAAGAAGGTACTAGAATAGCCTCATGCACTAGTTGGGGGTGACAAGGGATCACAGAGAGAGGTATTAAATCAGACTCTCGTGGTAGTATAGAAGAATAAGATAGTGAGTTCCTTTGATGATTAATTGCCTTCTCGATCTGGCTCAGTTCTATACAGTCACGTGGCCTTCTCATAATTTTGCTGTGAATTCTTACAGATATTATCTAAAAATACACATCTATTTCAAAAATAATTGCTCTGTATTGTAAAAGTATACATCGAAGCCCCCAGTGTGGCTTGCAACTAAAATGAAACCGTTCTACATGTTTTGTATTAGTCTGCTCCATTCTAATACTTTGTGTACCCTCCGTTTGCCTTTATCACCGCTATACATCTTTCGTGCATGCTACCAACTAGTGACAATAGCTCCTCAGATGGTATAGAGTCCCATGCGTGCTGTAGCAATGTCTTAAACGTGGCGGGGCGCACAAGCCTGACCACATTTTTCTCAGGACTATTTACCTGAATGTGGTTTTTTAAGATGTTCCACAATGACTCGATTGGATTAATGTCCGGAGAGTAAGGTGGCCATCTAATAGACGTTATTCCAACCTCACGCAGCGCCTCAATCGTTAAGTGTACTTTATGACATGGTGCATTGTCGTACTTGTAAAGAATTTCTGGATTTTCCCGGACGAAAGCCTCAAGCTCATCAACTTGTTCCGCGCTTAGTTTAGGTGAGCATCCTTTGCGAGGTTTAGAGTTCGCAGTCTCTCGAGCACACGCTAATCGCACTTGCCTTCTTGTGAAGCAAAGTTCGTCGGAAATATGTTGTAATGTGATGCCAAGTCTTCTTAATACTCTGATTTCAATACATTAATCGCGAGTTAGATGCCTGCGAATATTGGTTTCTGAAGCAGACTTTTCGAGAGACATTGTTTGTCGGAATAGAGGATGAATTGATAGTGGTGTTGATGATGAAGGGTTGTGCTGTCGAAAATGTCGTTGAAAATATGTTTCTCTAAGCGACTGTTAGAACAAGACGATTGGACCATACTTCATGGCGAGCGGGGTAATGAGGAGAGACATACTAACCTATTACGAGCTAGCCCAGCTGCACCTACAGGGCTAATCGCTTAAACAGCCCAGTTTCAAGATTAACCTTTATGTTCCTAGAGGCATAGTATATAAGTACAGTATTCCTTATCTTGCGCCCGGACTCCGACATGAACAACATTACATATGCATTACTATTTATGATAGCCTCGTACTAACCTAGAGGTCTATCAATTAGGGATCCTCAAATGTATGAGTCGTCATGAATGTGGCTAGTATTAGTAGAACCTTATTAAGTTCCATGTTAATTCGACGCTTCATTGCCAAGTAGCGCCAATTTCAACAATGGAGGATGGCCGGTAATGAATGAGGCAAGCTCCTGTCTACAATTGGGATGATACCTTTATCGGTCATTGAGGCGAGATGATGTATGGTTAGAAAGAGGTGGAGGTTTCAGAGAATAATATGTCACAGGATTGGGACTTCGATATTTTCTCAGAGAGAAGGGAAAGAAAGATGATTGATTGCTCTATCCTCCATCATCTTACTTCTGTTTAAGTACAAGTTCGCTCGTGTTCTTCCAGTAAGTTTGCATCGTCCAGACCATGTAATCTCTCCATCCCGTCTTACAAACATTGTTTGTTTTCTAATCTTAAATACAAGATAAAACATAATGAGCGCTAATATCGCAAACAGTAAAATGCAGGCATAACCAATTATAGTATATAATTCCAGATGATAAACTAAATACAAACAAACAAAGAATGACTGCAGGGGGATAATAATAGACACAATGTGTAACTCACGGATGATTGCGTGTGCCTCCTTATCAGCCTTATTCAGCCTCATATGGGGGTCTGGATTAGTTCGACATAATAGTTAGTGCTGTATGATGGAGAAGTCGTCAAATGGAGAGAGATAAAGAGGTATGTTTGTTATACTACTTGAGTCTAAGACTATCGCCGGCAAATACGAATTCTTCACCTTCCAGTGGCGCCGGTGTAATCGCTCAGTATGCTCTGCATATCTGGGATTGCAAAGAAGAATCGCATCCGAATCGAAGTCGAAAGCAACCTCAAGCAAATCTCCATTTGACAACTTATCGACAATGCCTTTCTGTTCGGATTAGGTCTTAGTCAACGATGTCTAGCCTAATTGTGCTAGGTTGCAGGCTACTGTTACAACTATTCATGGGGTCATATTCAGGGTAGTGAAGTAGTTCGGGTTTGGTATGGGTTATAAGGTTGATACCTGAGCGTATCTCATAGTAGTCAGACACGCGACTCAAGTAGCAAGTACACGGTAAACCTCAACCCCAAAATGATGATACGTATCAAGTTTAATATGCTAGGTCCTGTATGGCTGGTATAGATGGGATACGGGGGATTTTACCTGTAGATAGATAAAGACGCTGTAGCCCTCTGCTAGTTGGGACAAGTCTTCTACCAAATAATATCGGAATCAATCCTAGCCTCTCATTAAGCAATCTCATGAATTATTTCCGTGTCTGTCATTACAGACCAATAAACAGAATCGACGATCAAGATTTAGAAAGTCGATAACTTTCTCACCGTTCTCATCTGAGTCCTCAACCTCCTTTTAACCACGCCTCATCTCGTCTCAACGACCAATAAAGAAGCTGCTCCAATTGCAAACAGGAGCTTGCATCATTCACTACCAGTTATCACCTACTACATATTTACGGCGCTACATATACCCGCAAGGTTGAGGGATTTAGCATATTGACAGAATCCTCATATTTCCAGGCAAGGACTAGCATATGAAATGTGAGGGCATATTTGAACAAAATTGGAAAGACAAAAGATGCAAGCTGCAATTTCTGCCACAACCAAATGCAAACCTTGCAACACTTGATACTTCATTGTCAACTGTTTAAAATGGAAAGAAAAGAATCATTCAAGAACATTGAACCTTTCACACTACCAATTCTATTCAGAACCAAAAGAGGACAACAAGCATTGCTTAAATTTTTAAAAACTTCGAGGTGTATTTCTTTACCCAAAGGAGAATAATTAGGACAGAACATATTGGAAAAGTGAAGAGAATGGAGGAAAGGTGTTTATGTTGAGATTAATATTTGTTGTAAATGCATGTTATATAAATTGTCATAGCTAGCTAGCAGTTACGGCCTCGCCTCAACCTGGCCTTAGGTAAGATGACGTACGTACATGTGGTACGTGCACGTCAGCACATAGTCTCTACCTGTTCCTAGACACTCCCTCCTCATCGCCAATCTACTTCTTCTACCTCTACCTTAGAGCTGCCTTCCTGCCACTGCCTCTTCTCGTGATTCTAGCTGAATACAATATGATTTAAAAAAAATACCACCAAGGAGGAAATGGAGTCATAATAGACAAAGCCCGGGTCATTGTTTATGGAGAACTGTAGCTCTAATGGGACAAGCGACTTGAGAGAAGACAGGCGGATAGGATGTGGAGCTAGAGGGGGAACAGATCTCTGAAAACCATGCTGGGACCGATATTTTCGGGGGGTTTCAACTTTGGAATGTTTTTGGGCACCAAGATCGAGATCTTGGCGAACTAGTCAGGAGGGCTCCTATTGTCGATGAGTCAATGGCATTCCCCAGCGCCCCGGACGGCACAAAAGAAGTTGGGCCAAGCTACCATACAGCAATCACGCTCTGTCAAGAATTTTCTGACATTTCAGCACGACCTTCGGGAAGCAGTTGGAAGTGTTGTAATCTAACGCTTTTCATACTCGGACTTCATGGTGAGCAGTAGTTGTAAAACACGTGATGACATGCGGGTGAGAAAGAACAGAATGGTGAAAGCCGCTAGCAAAGCCTAAGCGATTTGGCCCATTTGTAGATGGGGAAATCCTTTTTGTGTAGAGAGAAAAAACAAACCAAACTAGTAGAAAACCAATATTAAGCAACTCAAACATCCACATCTCAATTCTCTTGTACATCGTGACCCATCAACCTTTACCTCATCTTTATCAACCAACTACAAAGCTTCAACAGGGAGGACAATCGAAATGCAGAGGATGAATTTCCCGATGTACCCACAAATCTGGAGCGCCCAGCTGGCTGGCCTCTTCGAACACTTCAGAAGGGTCTATATTTCTTTGAATTTAGTCCTAATTTTGGTACTACAGTAGCTCCGTACCCAGTGGTCTTGGCGATTTTTCCTGGCTGCCATATACCCGCAAATTGCCATCGTTTCGTTGGCTGGAGAGGGGAGATAATGAAGGGCAAAGGGCTCCTCTAAGTGTATAATCAAATGAGGGGTGGTACTGTTTGAGGGGAGCTGTATGGGAGGCATAGGAGGGGATATACTACTGGCATAGGTATCCTTGGCCTGTAGGCAGAGAGGACCCGCATGTTCTACATAGTCATAGGCCGATACAGAACAATAAAACTTTAATGTAGTAATTAGCCTAATGTGGCCCGCGCCTAAGAGGAGCCAAACGTGCCAGATAGTGTTTGAGCCAGGTATCATAAAAACAACCAAATCGACTCAACAGTACAGGATTTTAATAATTAATCTTCTGTCTTTTCAGTGACATGCATCCAAGCCATCCAGAACCTAATTATGAGACCGTCACAGATGATGCACTGAAGCGCTATTCGAGCAAAATGATTTTTGTATTGTCGCATGCACCCTAGTAATCTAAGTTGTGTTGTGCACAATTGATGATTTGGAAAAGTCTCTTCCAACATGAAAATTTTAACCCTTTCCAGTAACTTAACCATTCCTATATCTGTTACAATTTCACCATTATTTGGAGTCAGAGATGAAACTCAAGCGACTTGATTAGTATATACAAAATAAGACTGAGCTTCGATTCACAAATAAAGTCGGATATAACGGTACTACTACGCTGGAGGTAGTAGGGCAAAGAATAAATACCTGTCAGGGGTGCCACCTACAATCCTGGGAGTAGAATGCGCCCTTGTAGTCAAGTTCAGTCATGTTTCGCAATACCAAAGACAATGGCGCAGAAGGAAATAATTTAAGATAATCCACAACACCAATCTTTCACTGCCAACAAGATCAATTCCTACTTGATCCTTAGTTAGTCTACAAGTACCATCTAGTATACAGTCAATTTCATCTCCACAACTCCCATCGATTGTACCCTTGTCTCAGCTGGCTACCAAATATACGCAACTCCGATATATAAAGCTGACTAAGAAAACAAAGCGTGGCGCACAAATCCGGAAGGGAGTTCTCTGGGACGAGCGTGAGAGAAATTGGGACGCGTTTATAAGATGATGAAAACGGAAGATACAATCTCGCGAGGGGCGAAATATTGAATATTTGGAAAAAGTTTACAAACTGATAAGCATGTACGCGCCAAACCTTCGATGGCGAAAGTAAGGCCAACAATATCAAAATAAGCCAACGATTAAGGATGCCGTGATCTACCTCCTGCTGGGTATCTTCGGTATAGTTTGAGTAGCCTGGGTACCAAGTCCACTCGTGACGGAGAATGCTGACATCACATTTCGAGCAGAGACTAGTCAATACATGGTTGAGGTAATTCTAGATAGCTCAAGGTATTTAAGAGTTTTCTCGTGGTGGATATTCACGGATGAGGGCTGATTTGGGGTGAAGATTGAGCTACCATATCATTGCAGCGATGGCTAAAATTTATAGATTGAATTTTAACATGTGTGGAAGTTCCGCACGCCGGGCTAAGACTATGACTAATCTTTCTTTAGCAATGAATCTCCGACCTACACAATTAAAAAATGAATTTACAACACGTTAATTGATAAATATGGTATCCAAAAATCATGATCCTGTGAGGCTTCTCCCCTCAGAGATAGTCGCAATAGTCTTTAATAATTTAGCAATGCGTGATAAATTGTAATCCTTAACTTTTTTCCAGTATTATCTAACTAACAATGTCCTAGGATTTGCCTGGCTGTGAGTAAGAGCTGGAATAACTTTTTGGAGTCCACGAAGACTGTATGGACCACACTTTATATAAGTCGTGCATGTCAGCCCATTAAAATTAAGGCGCTGAGTAAATATCTTAACCGCTCAGATTTTACAGTTCATAATGCTCTACTCCACCTAGAATCATTTGCCAATAAGTCACATATGACACATCTCATGGACACATGTCACGGATTGATAGACCTAGGAATCTATGGCAAAGGAACATTTTCACCGTCACAGGCCTCTGTCCTAGCTAGAGCTACAGGAATTCAAAAACTTTGTTTGTCGCAAGATACTCAAGTTTTGCGTCAGACAATGTTCTCCATGCTCGAATATTGCTGTAAGACGTTAAAAGAAGCAAAATTTTTGCATCTCACTGATAAGGCAACTTCATCAAAACCTTCATGGCCCAAGATGAATGGCCTCACGAGTATCCACCTAGATATCACCAGCTATTGTGCGTTGGATTTAGTGAGTCTCATCTTCTTTGCATAAACCATTAATGGTCCCTGGAATGCAAAATAAGACCCCAACTTTCTTAATCATCCATGCCAACGATCATCAAATTGTTGTTCAAGACTAACATTTTGCCTAGTCAAAATTGATTGAAGCTACCCCAAATATCCAATCTGCTGAGATTAACAATTGCTATCCGTATAACACTTCACGGCTAGACATGACGCTCTGGCCTGATTTGGAAAGATTAGCACTCACGAAAACCAGTATCGATTATTTTCCCAAACTCCCATCAGGATTAAAACATCTAATCCTTGACAATAGTTGCAGTTTTCATCTTGACTGTATCGATGAGGACGATGATATTTTCTCACTTCCACTATTGGAGACCGTTTCATTAGAAAATAACAATATCGATATTTCGTACATATTTGCAATAACTGAAAGCTGCATTCGAGCCAACAACCTCAAAACACTTCGCCTCGGTGCATTTGACATACCTTACACTTCAGACGAGTCCCTTTGTGATAACTTCCCCGCCTCTTCCACTGTAGAGGAACTCTCGCTAAGAGACCTTGATATGTTGGATGACAATGTACTCACCATTATAGAATTGTATCCAAGTCTCAAAAAAATTAATCTCTCCTTTACTCTAATTACAGAAGTTACCGTCAAGGAGCTAGTTGATAGAGGCGTGGAGTCAATGATAATTAACGACTGTGACAAGGTTTGTGATGAAATAATTAAAGAGGTAAGAGAAAAAGGCGTGTATATTTCCCACACATTCATGGACGATACGACCTCTTCATGTGGGGAAGGCGAATCAGATGGCTGGTAGCTGATAAATTTTTGATCGCGACAAGTCCTGTGGTAACTCTACACATCCCATGAGAACTCCTGGTTGGTTGAGAGTCTCGAAGGTTAAATATCAAAATAAGATACTTCCGACCATGATACCTTCAAAATCACTTAACAAAAGGAGATAATTAAACCTTGGTCGATAAAAAGTTTTACCCTTATCATGTGGATAGAGACCGAAAGACAACCAGTCATGGTCTAAAAGAATCTGAGATTGACGAGTCCTATCAAAGCCGAGTTTAGCCTGTTAAAATCTGAATTTTTAATCGGCCACTACTATCACAGCGTGTAATTGAAGGCCATGGCTATACACTGGATGATGATGGAAAGTAGAGATAAATGGTCTCCAAACTAGATTAGAGACAGCTTCTATCGGATAGATGTTTGTGTTTTACTTGGAATATGAAATGGGAATATACACTTACGCTGGAACGGCTATTATGGTTGGTGGAGAAATATGTTTTGATTTGTAAATACAGATGTGAGATAATAGTAATAATACTAATTGAAGTTGAAGAATGGACCAGAATTTGCGGCCTGGAGGATGCAAAAGGGAGACAAAAAGAAGCCGGTAAGATGGCCGCGTTCCAGGAGTGGAAAAACTCATGGACACGTCAAGAAAACAACAATCTATCTGGTCATTGAGCTTCGGCAGACCCTGAACATTGGAAAGCCGCAAATATTATTATAGATGAGACAACAGGCAGAAGGATTACATACAGAAACACACCCTCAGATATCCACCGGAACCTTAGTAGGGCCCAAAGCAGTATTGCATTTCAGATAAGAAGTGAGCACATTGGTCTCCATTCTTATCTGTACCGAAGGAAAGTCCCTGGAGTGATTAATCCAAAATGTCAGTGTGGATATCCGTCTCAAAATGTCAAACATATGGTCTTGGCGTGTCCTCAGTGGGCAATGGGAAGAGGAGAGGTGCTACAAAAGGCAAAAGAGAGGTCATTTGCGGCGATTATGAGCAGCCCAGATGACATAGAGAGAATTACAAAATGGATCCTGGCAAAAGGCTGGTTTGAACAATTCCGGCTTGCAGGAGAAGTAGAAATAGCATTGGACGAAAATATGAGACGATTTGGACAAGGATAAGACGGATTTCACACTGTATAAACAGTGTAAATGCACTTCCAGTAGGAAACCTCAGAAAACAAATAGACACGAGATAGACAGTTGTGGCGGGTTTTTACCGAATCTGGTTTCCTCCTGTGTAAATATTTTAGCTAGATATTCCTGCATGGGCCCATAGGGTACCT
Organism: Blumeria hordei DH14; assembly: GCA_900239735.1. Taxonomy (NCBI): domain Eukaryota; kingdom Fungi; phylum Ascomycota; class Leotiomycetes; order Helotiales; family Erysiphaceae; genus Blumeria; species Blumeria hordei. The sequence goes on along the minus strand of OENG01000025.1, from coordinate 1,805,608 downwards.
GAACGGGCTAAATGAAATGAAAACAAATCAAATACTAATTGAAGAATATTGGATGCTTGTCCCCTTTCTACTAACCAGCTCGCTTTGAGAATAATCATATAACCAGCATGTGGGATACCGAAGTGTGCTCCCAAATGGTTACTTCCGCCATTATTGCTACTTCAACGATCCAAGCATGATATGAAAATTTTCAAATGAAAGACTTATCTCACAAACTACGTAAGATATTACTACTTAATGTTGGAGTTTGTAGCGTCAAATAGACCATGCTAAGGCGAATGCTGTCCGTAGCCATGTATCCTCACAACCTGTATCAAGCTTTGGATAATGTGCACATCACACCCGTTCTCAATACAGTGACTGATTATTGTTATGATCTAAGTCTGCGCAAGGGAGCAAGGTCTTCACAGGCAAGACCCGGTGATGAAACAACATGACTTTATTCATGCAAGCTCATATTAATGCATGCCTCAAATATGAGGCCTGAAATGCATCAGGAGCTTACGGATCAAAGGATGGTGGTCCGCGTTACATGAGTACATTGGACAATCAATGGGCATGGCTGTAGAGCACACCAGACGGTTATATTACCAGCTGCACTTACTTCTCACGCAGACCATGCGCGATCATATTTATATCTCCATTTTATCCTCAGATAGTCTAATGACGTTCGCCCACCACCAGAATCTTCATTCGACATTCTCCTTTTTATAGATACTGTGCCACCACAAAACTTATCCATCTAACCTCGTAATTATAACCATCGTCGGGCAAGCAATAGAAGGTGCGAGAGGGGCAGAGTGGGAATTTCCCGAGGTACCCACGACTCTGCAGCGCTCCGCTCGTCCGTCACCTCGCACGCTTCAGCGGGATCGCTGTGTCTTCAGACCGAGTCCTGATGTCGCTACGACGAGAGTTCCTTGCCCGCTGGCTTTTGCGAGTTTTTCCGGCTGCCATACGTTCGCAAGTGGTCATCGCCTCATTGGCTCGAGAGGGGATTTGGTGTAGGGCAGAGGCCTTCTCTCACTGCATGGAATGAGGACCCGTTTGGGATTTTGCTGTTTGATGGAAACTGTAGAGGGAGCATGGGGGGGGGGGTATGCTACTAGCATAGGCATCCTTGGCTTGTAGGCAGAGGGGACCTGCATGTCCTACATAGTAATTATTGGAATATTATCGTGTAATTGATGATACTCGAATGTTATGAATACTGATCCTGGTAATATTCGATTGATTGCTTGCTTGGCTACGTCTATCTGAACATGAAAATATCGCTATATCATATACAAGTCTCTTTTGCTAGCCTTTATCCCACATGACTACGCCAGTACTACTTGATCGTAAACTGACTCATTGACTCAGCAACTTCTCCCGTTGCCTACTTATCACTAGACCCTAGGTTCCTTTTTTTTGCATCAGATTTTAATTGCGTATGCAGCTATCTAGCTATGACACAATATTAGAGAAAATGTACAGAAAATATGACTCGATTTACAAATAGAGCGCTCATGCCTCGAATTTCATTTGCAGGTACCACTGCGAAGTTATTATGACTTTTTCTTCAACCCAAGTCAACCCTCATCCTTGGATATCCACTCAGGGAAAGCTCCCAAAATCCCTGAGCTATCCAGACATGCCTGTTAGGCAACGATATATCTGTTTGTACCACGTGATTTGCTTACCTCAACACGTCACTCATTCTGTATATAAGTTATCAGAGCTCAGCAAGGGTTTTGTTTCCCAAATTTAGACAATCTGATTCACCAGATTTGACCTCCTCGATTTATGTTCCTGTACCGTGACAATACTTCGACATGCATTGACAAGTCTCTGCTCAAAATGTGATGTCAGGCTTCTCCTTCCTAAGTGGAGTAGGAGATCAGGCTTCCCAGACTTTCATTCGGGAAGATCACCACCAGGAGGGAGACCTTGGCGTCTTCCATCGTTGAATTGTATTTATAGTGTCAGCTACACACTTGCAAGGGAAATCTTGGCGCTCACAGACGTTCCAAAGTTTAAAACCCCTCGAGAATGCCAGTCCTGGCATGGTCTTCAGAGACCTCATCCCCCTCTTGCTTCACATCTCAGCGGCTTGTTCTCCGTCAAGTTGTTTGGCTCCTTAGAGAAGCAGTCCCCCGTAAGCTAGGACCCGGGCCTTGTATATTTAGACATGATTTATTCAATCTTTCAATTATTATCACTACCTCGCAGGCTTTGTAGAGCTTCCAAATCTCCGGTCTTGCCTCGTCGCTGCCGTACCCCTATCCCTGGAGGCCGAACATGGGTCGAAGAGCTCAATACCGAGACATCTATGCCCTAAACTTTGTGGAATGCTCTGGTTGATGTCAGTGAAATGTAGCAAGTATCTCGTCGGTGGTGATTCGTTGCAGGTCGAGTTATAGGTACCCCTTGCAGAGATGTATACAAATAGAAGGCCAGTTCTTCAACCGTAGCTTCACGGCGCATAATAATTGCGACTGGAAGGATCTCTACAAGTATCTTTGATTGCGATTGTGAATTTTGGAATTTGGGTTGCTTTTATAGGTCGCAAGATGAGTTTGGATGGAAAAATTTTGGGTGAAGTTTTGAGGTAGTGAAGGTAGTCAGCCTTTTCAAAACGAACGACAAAAAGATTTTATCATATCTCATGTTTGTATTTGTGTGGTTGTTAAATCTCTGCGGGTCGCATTTTGACCAAAAACTAAAAAGTATATCCTTTGTCGTGACTGAATCTCGGCTCTAGAACAAATTTTGAAGCCCAAGCTTGTGTAAGACACTACTGAAAGATGTTCAGCCTTTTTACTCCGGCCACACTCTGTAAATTTCTCTTAAGGTCTTTTTATGTGAGATGGGTTATCTGATATCATGAAGGTGATGAACAGCCATTCATGTCAGTTGTTATCTTTTGAATTCTTCGTCCTTTGATGTGAAGGCTTCTCGTCGAAATTAAATAGAAGCTAATACCAGAACTGTGTGGGCGGGAGGAATTCTCAATGTATATATAGCCAAATCCAGGCGAAGCCTAGACACTAGAATCATATAAGGTGCGTGAATCCATTCTTTTCTCCCTTCGTTGTAAAGAATAAAGCTTAATGGGTCCCATACATCATCGCCATATTGGGATCTTGGTGTGCACCCGAAATTTTCCATTGGCTTCGTAGCTATAACCAATGACTGAAAATTTTTGGATGATATGCAGGGCTTCGACCTTACTATCTGATCTGATCAGTTAGTGTTATAATATCGTGCGAGAGGGATATGCCGAAAGACGGAGATTATGCAGATCGCGGGGTTATTTGGTAGTACTTACCGTGGTCAACTCGAATGTATCACTCAGTCCTAACTCTGCAAACTCTTCAGTTGCAGATGGTAGACCGTATGGGACACTACCAGCTGGCCTAATATTTTTGTTTACCCCAACCAAACGTTGATGACGAGAATCATGCGAAGATCTCTAGATTGATAACGCGTATGTATTTTGTGGACCGAGAAAACTCTGAATTTTAAATTGATACTACCATAGATTGAATAATAAAAATTGAGCATTCCTAAATGTATAATTATAATTGCAAAACTAAGGTTTTTATTCCACTAAAAACATGTAACTAAACAATCTGATGACTAATTTACAGGATAAAAATGCATCTACTTTACAGTTTTACATGATCAATCATCTTTAATCTCACTCGACAGGCATAAAGATCTAGTATGATTATAGTTGAGGCAATGACGAATATGTCGTCCCATCGAACGCTATAATATCTCGCTGTCAACTTCGACGCGACGTGAGAACAGAGAAATTCGCGTTGACAAAATGGATATTGTAATGGAGACTAAAGAAAACAAATTTCTGACTGAGGGTGTAAATTTTTATCAAAAAAAAGATTACGTTGGCGCTGTGGAAGCCTTTACAAAGGTTTGTAAAGAATGGGAACAGAATCGTGATCCGTCTCAAGCCCACAGAACTAATTAAAAGTTTAGGTGATAAATTCCAAATCAAGACCCGAATACCTTAGTGCACTTGATGGACGCGCTGCTTCATACGAAAGACTCAACAAGTTAGATCACGCTATCAACGATGGAAGGACTATGATTAAGGTTATGCCGAGAGCCTCCATGGCAAGTTTCACAGGTCATTTCAGGTTAGAAATTACCTAAGTAACTGATGAGTTTAAGGGTTATCTTCGAACGGGAAAAATATTACGTCTCAAGGGACTAACTCATCTAGCATTGAAAATATATGAAAGGGGTCTTTCCAAAGTTCCAATCGGCAAGGATAAGGGAAAAATTGTGAGTTAGAGTCTAGATTATCAAGAAACTTACTTATATAAAAGACCTTGAAATCAATGTACAACAAGCTTAAACTACAAATAACTTGTCAAAATAGTCATGACCCCCTTAGAGTTCTTCCCTTGGAGATTGTTGAGATAGTTTTTAAGTTGTTAAACATGTGTGAACGAGTGTAAGCCCATAAACTTAATTAACCTGTTATAACTAATTTTCAATAGTATTTGCCTACTTGTGAGTAAGGATTGGAAGAACCTATTAGAGTCAATGAGGTACCTATGGACTACACTAGATACAAGATATGCACGTCGACCCATTGCATCAAGGGCTCTGCAAGCGTATCTCAGACGGTCTAATTTTACAGTCAATCGCGCTCTAGTTAATCTAAGATCATTTGCGCATGAGCGGAAGATGAGATACCTCATGGAAACCTGTCGGGGCCTGCGAGACCTAAGGATCTACGGCTATGGCTATATTGAAAAGGCACTAACCAATTCCTTAGAAATAGCCGGGGGTATTCAAAAACTTCATTTGTCAGAAAGTACTCGGGTAACTATATCTACAATGATCTTATCATTTAAGGCTTGTCAAAAGACATTAATAGAAGCCAAATTTTTGTGCGTCATAGGAGTTGAGGTTGTATCAAAACAATCATGGCCAAAAATGAGTGCCCTTAATAGCATTCATATGGTATTTTGTGGCCTGTGTGAAATGGAGTTGGTGAGTCTGAATAGTTCGACATGACCCATACAGATTCCTTGGATCTAAATATAGTATAAAGCTATACCAGATTATCCATGCCCAAGATTATTGGAAAGACATATCTACTAACTTTTTTCTCAGTCAGGTTTAATTGCAGCCGCACCAAATATTAGTTCCGTTGTGATTAATAAATGCCATTTATTCGAAAATCTGAGGCTTGATTTGACGCTCTGGCCTAAATTAGAAAGATTAGAACTCATAGAAACCAGACTTACTTGCTTGCCCAAACTTCCACCGACGTTAAAACACCTAATCCTCGATGATAATTTACAAATCTGTTTAAGGAGTAACAACGACAACGGTATCTATTCACTTCCTTTACTAGAGACTTTTTCATGCGAGTCAAACAATATTGAAATTGTGAGTGCAGTCCAAATAATCGATAGCAGCATCCGAGCCAATAACCTCAAAATCTTGCGTATCGGTAGATCTCAATACCCACCTCCTCAATTGGCCTCCGTATCCGATGTTTTTCCGGCGTCGTCTACACTGGAAGAGCTATCAATCACCCAAGCGCCTATAAATGATGATGATGTTGTCAAGATAGTTAAAATATATCCAGGACTAAAGAAAGTTAATATCTCTTACACTGAAATCACTGGTATTACTGTCAAAGAGCTAGTCAACAGTGGAGTGAAGTCGATCAACATAGATGGATGTTTGAAGGTTTCTCCTGATGCTGTTCATATGGCAAGGTCCCAAGGCGTGTTTGTTGCGCACGGATTCAGATAGGATGAGATGCGATTACAATTTTATTACAGTCCCTTCTGAGTCTAAGACCATGTAGAACCTCTAGAATTACTAGAAAAGTTCGGCCACGCTTAATAAGGTTCAATTTTGGATACTTCGATCACTTTACCAGAGTTGATGAGTAATGCACGGATTATCATATATCCCAAGGCATGTAGAGTGTCATATAAAAATAGCTGTCTACTTAAGACATCCTCATAGTAATCACGATGCTTGGAGATAATTGAGCTAGCGATGTGTCAGATCTTTTAAATAAGAGATAACATAAATACGAGTGGAGAGAGCGAGAAGCGAAGACGAGGAGCTAGCAATTAGTATGAGTAGATTAAGAAAAATATAATTATGAATAATGTCACAAGTTGGGAAGCTGCAGGACTTCTTTGTGGTGGCTACAGCTTCTTTAAGTACAACTCAATAATCCAAAACACTCAACTCAGGCTATGGCAAGTTCTGATCATAACTTCCACCATGACTACGGCAATGTCGGAGTGTAGGTGAATGCCCTTGGGCAATCTTATGTTCAGAAGTACAGAATCTTCGATGAATTGTGAACTGTATATTTAAGGGTATAATTACAGCTGTTTTATAAATATTTACTAAATTTGCCGGTGACACAGTCCCATATCCGTGCCTTATTCTCGGAGGATTTACAATTGCTTTCTAGCCTCCTTCAAGACTCTGGTTACAAGAGTAGACTCCTCACTATCTTGCGCTAAGTCTGCGTTAAGCACCGTAGGCTATAGGCTAACATATATCAGATCTATTCTCTTATTTAACAGCAGTGTTTAATTGCGTATGCCGCCATCTAGCTTTGACACAATATCCGAGAAAAGGTACACAATAGGTGACTCAATTACAACTAGAGTAATCATGTCTCGGATATCATTTGCACGCACTACTGCGAAGTTATTATGACTTTTTCTTCAACCCAAGTCAACCCTCATCCTTGGATATCCACTCAGGGAAAGCTCCCAAAATCCCTGAGCTATCCAGACATGCCTGTTAGGCAACGATATATCTGTTTGTACCACGTGATTTGCTTACCTCAACACGTCACTCATTCTGTACATAAGTTATCAGAGCTCAGCAAGGGTTTTGTTTCCCAAATTTAGACAATCTGATTCACCAGATTTGACCTCCTCGATTTATGTTCCTGTACCGTGACAATACTTCGACATGCATTGACAAGTCTCTGCTCAAAATGTGATGTCAGGCTTCTCCTTCCTAAGTGGAGTAGGAGATCAGGCTTCCCAGACTTTCATTCGGGAAGATCACCACCAGGAGGGAGACCTTGGCGTCTTCCATCGTTGAATTGTATTTATAGTGTCAGCTACACACTTGCAAGGGAAATCTTGGCGCTCACAGACGTTCCAAAGTTTAAAACCCCTCGAGAATGCCAGTCCTGGCATGGTCTTCAGAGACCTCATCCCCCTCTTGCTTCACATCTCAGCGGCTTGTTCTCCGTCAAGTTGTTTGGCTCCTTAGAGAAGCAGTCCCTCGTAAGCTAGGACCCGGGCCTTGTATATTTCAACTTGATTTCATCCTTGCGGATATAAATAGCGTCGTAAATTTACAGTTGGAGATGGTCAGTTTTTGATGAGGCAAATGCCCGATTGTCATTGAAGTAGTGCCATTATTGGTATTTGAGCGAGGTATGTGAAAGGCTGTGATAACACGATGAAGCAAGGGTGTGATGTCCAAATACTGTCCATCGTTTAGATACAAGAGAAAAAAACTAACCTTAGGGGAAAGGTCCTGATATACCTCCTAATCAACGGTAAGTTCTTTACACTTGATATCCGACGACCTGTCACGTAATCAACTTGACAAGCGTATCATTTATCATTAGCTTGCGTTGTTCCTAACGAAAAAGTATATGTAAAATAGCTACTCGCACCTTAGTCATAACATTGCGTTCAATGGATCAATCAAATAACGACCTCGTCTTATTTCGTGACACGATCCTGGCAGAAGATCATGAGGTTATCTTCTCAAGGAGTTTACGCTCAGCCAGCATCGGTTCTAATTCCTTGCCTGGACTTTGTAGACTATGGCAAGAAGTCATTAGTCTCCTATACAGCCAGCCTTCTCCTCACCAGGACCAGGCGCAGCCCGTAACAAGGTGGTGTAGTAAGATGGAGGTAGAGGACTCGCGTGAGAATGATAGGCCAAACATTTGAATTAGAATTTGGAAAATTTTACATGACATAAAGAACCTAACATCTATTTAGACGTGACACGGCTAGATGACCCTGAGAGCTCATTGCTACCTACATGACCAGCAGTGAAGCCAGAAGCGGCAAAAGAAAGGAAGATAAAAAAGGTACATTAAATTTCTGAGTTACAATGTCCTGCGCCGCATCCATATCTTCCAAACTCATCTCATCTCGAGTCAGAAACAATCTCAGTATTGGCACCTACCACCCTGTTCATTCTTCGGCAGACTGTAGCATCTGCTTGTGGTTAAGAATTGAATGAACTTCTGCCATCTCTTGTCCCCCGTTGGCAATGGAGACACATGATGTTGTGGACGTACTTGCCTCCATTTCGTCTAGATTCCCGACACGATCTTGTGTGTATTTAAGAGGTTGGAATGGGTAATATGGTAGCGCTTCAGGCTACCTATTAGATACAAGAGCGGCTGTATGGCGTGGGCATAAGGAGGTAATTGGGGGTTTTCTATGCCTAGATGTCGCCACACGCGTTTATGCTGTGGCTTAGTCTCCGAGTCTTTTTTTTTTTTGCATCAGATTTTAATTGCGTATGCAGCTATCTAGCTATGACACAATATCAGAGAAAATATATAGAAAAGATGACTCAATTTACAGTAAGAGCACTTATGCCTCGGATTTCATTTGCAAGTACCACTGCGAAGTTATGGTGGCTTTTTCTTCACCCCAAGTCAACCCTCATCCGTGAATACCCACCCAGGGGAACATCTCAAAAACCCTGGGTTATCCAGACATGCCTTCATCATCCTCTGAATTTCCTCCGCGCGAGATGTAGTCTAAGGTGTCTTCTTCCCAAGTGGAGTAGGTGCCTAGGCTACTCAAACTATACTGGAGAACACCACCAGGAGGCGGACCACGGTACTTTCCATCGTTTGCGTGTTGTTATAGTGTCCGCTGCACTCTCGCAAGCGAAGTCTTGGCGCGCACACAGCTCAATTCGTAAAACTCCTTGCCAAAATTCAAAATTACACGCCCGTCGAGATTATATCCATCCTTTGTATCATCTTGTAAACTTGCCCTGATCCCTCTCACGTCCATCCCAAAGAACTGTCTCCCAGATTTGTGCGCCACGCTTTGCTTCCTCCGTCGGGAATAAATATCGGCGTGGGCGTGTACGTGGTGGTGAATTGAGGCCAGAGAAAGTCGACGAGAGGTGTGATCATTGAAATAAGGATGTACTAAGTCGTACCTGCAGATTTGATGAGGTTTTGGTGGTGATTGATCTCGTCAGGAGTGAAAATTTGATTAGGTGGAGAGTCTTGAATCATTGCCTCATGGGCCAACTTGTTCGGTATTGCGAAATTTGACTGATCTTGGCTCTGGGAGAATATTTCACTCCCAGGTTCGTAGAGGGCACCGGGTACAGGTGTAGTCTCAGTGTCGCTTACACCTGTACTTGTAGCGCATACTTTCCACACTTACCACACTTTTAGCTGTAATCAGAACATGACACTTTTATAGTCAACTTCTACTTTCGTTCTATAAATATTGCGCCCATTTCATTGCGCGATATTTCCAACATCCCCTATCATTTCCCTGGCCCTAGGCTGCGTCCTTTTCTCGCATCTTCTCCAACGTTGAAAAGCAGGTCGGCACTCTGAAAAATAACAGGGCCTTTTATCTCGGCCGCAAATACTTTTCAGATCTCTATGTTTGGGGTTGAAACGCCGGTGGTAGTCGGCGCAGTCCCCATGGCCTGTTCTTGGCGCAATAAGACGATGGTACGCCCATCTTGATAGAGCTAGTTCCGGCGGCCGTTTGAAACAGATGAAGAGTTCCAGATCTTTGTATCCTTTCGGCCGATACTTCTGCCACCATTCTTCCATGAGCTCTTGGCTGCACAGTTTAATCCACCTCCATGATGCCGCAAAGGTTAGATCTTCATCTTCTCCACTGGGTGCAGCTGAGGTTAGTGACCGGTTATTTGGAGCCCCCAAGGCTGATATAGCCAGCTTATCGGCCTCTTCATCGCCTTGAATCCCCACATGACCGGGTATCCAGCGTATTTCCACACGCTTATTGTGTCTTAGCGCCGAAAACTTATCCACCACTGACTGCGAGGAGTTAGATCTTCCTTTTTCGAGCGCCTGGGTGGCCGCTTGGTTGTCCAGAAGAATGCAGATCAGTAAGTCTTCTCCTACCTCTATTGCAGCCTTCAAGGCTCTCATGCCACCCACAACTTCCGCGTCGAATACCTCTGCTTCGGGAGTGGACCGGAACCACTTGCAACTAGCTTGCCTCCTTGGTATACAACATAACCCCCAAGCTGAGTTTCCTGGACCCGATGAAGATACATCAGAGAAGGCCACGACTGTATTGGCTGATAGGGAAGTTCACTATTGTTTGACGCTTCCTGGCTTAGCTTCTTTTTCTCGACTGCATTGAGTTGATCCAGGTCGAGCATCGGGAAAGTATAGCTTTCCTGGGCCTTCGGCTGTTGTATTGTCTCTTTCGGATCCTCAGCCGCCAGAAGGGCTAGAGGGTGCTAGATATCCATTCTTCGCATACTAGCTGTAGACCGCAACATCTTTTGTTGGAGAATTATCGATGCCTGGGGTATTCCCGCTTCACGATGAAGAGCGCTATTGGAAGTGGTACGCCGCGCTGGGAGTGCTACTCGGATAGCTTTCATTATCGTTTTGTCCAGTAGAGATATATGCCAGCCTACTCCAGTGCCGGCTTCTTTATCTTGCAGTGTGGTTATCAGAGTGAGACCCGGCCACCATGTTTCTGCCCTGTGTAGAGCCGTGCTCAGAACGCTTGCCTATACCGTACAAATTAGGGGTCCTGGAGCCGCACTGTGTTGAACTCCATTAATATGTCGCAAGAAATGGACTAGACAATTAGCTTTTCCAGTCCATTCCTGTATGTGTGTAACAGCTGGTACGCCGATAGGTCGCTGTAGCGTATGTTGGCCAACTTAGGCCTGATTCGAGTGTCGCTATTAATCACTATCCATGTGCTATTGTGCAATGCCACACAATACAATTCTTTTACGTTGGCATTTGCATGACATAGGACTCGGCAGTGCGGCAAGGCATTACGGCACTGCAACACATGTTAATAGGCTTACACTAACTGGAAATATATGAGACCAGGTACAATAGTGATGTATTATAGGTATAGTCAGAGCACTTGGAGAGCCCCATAGCACAGGAAAAAGAGGGGGATTAGCCTCGTTGGGCAGGAGGCTTTCACATATATATATATATGATAAGATGTAGTGGGAGTTCTCTCATTAGAATTATTATTTACCAGAATCAACCACATAGTTGCCCCGGCTCCTATCCCTTGAAACCATGACACATAATAATTATCAAAAAAAAAGAAATCCGCCTCTTTAAGAGAAGAAATCGAGGTGGGGCCGACTCCACTAAATAATAGCTACAAGAGAAGGGGTAAGCTCAAGTATTTATCCAAATACAATGAAGAATAGAGATAGGAGCAGTCATTAGGGAGCTCCTGAGACAACAATAGGCTTAGCCTTAGAACAACAAAAACAACAAAAACAGCATCAAAGATGGAAACAATGGTCACCAGAAAATAACATAAAAATTCCAGGGTATTGGAATATTACGAAATGGCTCCTGGGCCAGGAATGCGAAATGAAGATTAAAAATGCCAAATATTAGCTAAGTATATCTCATCTTCAAGAACAAATTGACGCTTTAAATTCACAGCAAGCTGCAAGTGGTATGTCTGCAACCTCTATAGAAGTAGTAATTATAGAAAACCCAGCAATTCATGATTTATTTGGTCTCAAACCAACAAAACTGCCTATCTACAAGGGAAACCAACAAAGCTACCCAGCATGGAGACGAGCAGCTCTAAGTATTTTCCGCATGGATTGGAATATGTCTGCATATGACAATCGAAAAGAATTTCTAATGATTTGTAATGCATTAAGAGGGGAAGCACAGCGGAAATCTGTTTCAATTTTTGAGGTGTGAGGTTTCAATGCAACTCAAAGACCTGAAGACTTATTGTGATTCCTTGACTGCATAAATTATGACCCGTCACAAATTGATAGAGTAGCTAAGGAACTCTATGATATGAAGATGGGGGAGAGACAAAGCTGGCCAAATTTCTTTGCCAAATTGGCTAACAAGCTTAGCAAGGCTCACAGCAATGGTTGGTCTGACCGGTCAAAGATAGTCATGCTCCGAAATGCTCAAAATGATAAGCTTCTAAAGGCACTTGCTGGCAAACATTTGCTTCCAAAAAATGAATTCAATGAATGGGTTTGGATTGTTGGACAAATCTCTCAGAAGCCTGACATGGTCGGGGCTAGATCAAGGCATTGAAATTCCCAGTGCCTAAAATAAACATCAGAAAATTTCCGGGTTAGATACAATGAAGAAAAACCAGGGAATATCTCCAGATCGCAAAATAACTACGCTCAAAAAGGAGAAAAAGATGCATTGGGCAATACAATAATGGGAGAAATTTTGACATCAGACATGACACCAAGCTCGGGAGGTAAAAGGCAGAGAGCGAGGTGGAAGTCTCCGAGTCAAATTAAAAAGCTCCGTGATGAAAATCTATGTTTTCGCTATGAAAAAAGAAGCTGTAGTACTAGGACATGTCTTCTAACACCAGCTGCGTCCCCAAAAGAGAGACTTGGTCTAAGAGCAAATGTGAAAAATCTCCCACCGATAGATCCGTTGATGTTGGAACAGGAATCTTCAGAGTATGTTGGTGATCATGGGGAATCATAAACCTAGATGCTCCTGGGCACAGTCGCATCCAGGGGCACGAGGCAGTCAGAAAGCAGGAAATTAGAATGAATAACAGTCCCTTTTTAGTGAACGCTCTTATAAACAACGTCACCATGGTTCAGGCCTTGGTTGATAATGGCTATTTATGTTCTGGTATTATTGATGAATTCCTTCCAACTGCTATGACTCTGCCGCGCGTCCCTATATCCCTATATCCCTAAGTTTACTGGAAACAGCTGAAGATCTAACCGAAAATAAGTCTATTGCTAACTCAATAATATATGTCTCACTAGATATAGATGGATTTATAACCATGAAACTCTGGTTGTATATTATTACGACCGACCTTAGGTTGATACTAGAAGGCTCCCTTGAAAGATAGAAGATTAATTGCTTTGTATTTGGACCTAAAGCTACACAAAATAACTAAAAGAAAAGATAAGGAGAGAAAAAGGCATGTAGCCTTGCTGGGCTGAAAACTCTGCCAGCTCGCTTCCGGGACCGACGCTTACTCAACCAGACTACACATCACGTGCTACCATAAACCTATCACTTTTCAACTATAGCCGTAACATTACCCCCCCATTTTTCACGCATCTAACACAGCATATTCTCATCTGTAGATTGTACTGTAAAGATCCTTCCGTTCTGGCTCCGATCAGAAACAACCACAAAAACATCAAACCCCCCCTTACCACCCTTCACAAGTCGCGTCAAAAACCGACAACTGTAGCCAAACCGACATCAGAATCAAGCCGCATCCCGCGCTCAGCGCGCGCGAGAGCTGCCCTCCCGACTATGGAGGGTCTTAACCAATCTCAAGCGGTAGATTCCATTCCCTTCTATAATCCAGCTCTTAGCAATTGGGACACACCCGGGAGCATCCAGCAGCATGACATGGAGATCGATCCAATTAATTACGACGATCTAATCAAATACAACGACCCCGTAGACGACCCATTTTTAGAGCCAGTTCCCGCGGGCCTGATGCAAGACACTCTGACCAAGAGCGTAAAATCTTTGACAGCCCGAGCAAAAGAAGCAGAGACCCTTTTTGGAGGTATTTCTGCACTAATTGACAAGCATAGTAGCGCACCCAACTACGCTACACTACCCGCCAAGCAAGCTGAAGCATTCAAAAGCCTTTGCAATGATTTAGCTAAAGTCGCAGCACGGCATTTCGATGCTCACCTCTGTGATAAGTCTGTGACCGCCACCAACAATGCCGCCCCGCCCAGCCGCAATGCCCCAAAAACTGCGCAGACCTACGCAAATGCAGCTTCAAGGGCATCCAATAAGCAATTCGCCGGTCGCCACACTCCAACCCCCCAAACAACCGCTAAAGCGCGGCTTCAGCCCAAGCCCACCCGCACCGATGATCGGTTATTCGTCCGCATCCCGGAAGGTAATACACTCCGAGATCACCCAGCATACGCGATACAATCCCACCTGAAAGCTAAGCTTGGCAATGAGGGTCAGATTCTCACAAATGTGCAGTCAACAAAGACTGGTTTCGCTCTCTGCCCCAAAGACGGAGACTCCGAAAATCTCATGGAAAAGATCAAGTCTGTTAGTTTCTTCGGAGACGCACCAGTTGAGAAAGCAACACCATGGACTTCCTACCGCATCAAAAATGTTCCTAGGACATATGGAGCCCTGGAACACATCAACGAAGAATGGAAGTACTGTCTTAAGCCCGTCACAGCTGAGGCGTTGAAGAATGCCCTTGCCACGGCAGCTGGAGCGGTACCTGTAGCTATTGCGGCTTCTCGCGACAATGATGCTAATCCAACGTCCTTATCGACGACATGGATCGTGCGTTTCCCAGAATCACATCAGCGCCTGCCACGAACCCTCTTCCTCTTTGGCTGCCGCACGCAGACAAGAATTTTGCCCAAGCGTCAGATGGCTGTCCAGTGCACCCGGTGCTGGCTCTGGCACAATACATGCACATGTGCCTCCGACCTCAGATGCCGCCTTTGCGGATCCTCCAGACACTCCGAAAAAGACCATGCCAATCAATGCGGCGCTACGGGCCAACATATATGCCCCAACAGATGCATCCACTGTCATGGGCCCCATCCCGCGGACGATGTTAGCTGTGACCTCCGGCCTAAGCCCTCCGGTCCTCCCAAGACCAAGAATCAAGTAACTGCTATCCGCCAGATTAACGCAGATGCTCGCCTACGGAAACAAGCAGAAGCTGGCTGTATCAAGGCTACGGCCAACCTCAAAACCATGCATACTGCGGCCGCAACTCCTGCTGAAATAAGCCAAACCCAGCCGGTTTCCGTAAAATCCATCAACCCCTATGAAGTTTTACTCACAGAGGATCAGAGCAACGATCAAGCGCAATCGTAATGACTCCTTTACGGCGCCGCAAACAAAACAATTGCCCATTAAAAATAGTATCTGCAAATGTCGGCCGCGGAGCCCAAGCGCACGAGTTAGCTCTCAACGAAGCCAGCCTAGCCTCCGCTGATATTGTACTAATACAAGAACCGTACATTTACAGCGACCGCGCCAGGCGTATCACCAAACGCCACCCATCCTTCGAGACCTTCTCACCTATCGACGACTGGACATCTTCACGACCCAGGGTGATGTCCTATGTGCGGAAAAATGCCTGTCTCTGTTCAGAACAGGGTTATACGGCATCCTCAAGCGATATGCTTCTTCTTAGAATTATCTCGTCCTCTGGTAAGTCCATAAGCATTATCAACGTCTACAACGCTCCTGCAGGACCCACTAGTAATAGCGTTCTCGATTCTCTTTACTCTCTCACCCTCCATTTCGAAGGCAATCTGCTTATCTCTGGAGATTTCAACCTACACCACACTAGATGGCAGCCATCATGGACCCGCAGCCCCTCACCCGGCGCCGAAAAGTTCACAGAATGGGCAGATAAAAATAATCTCTCTCTTCTATCACCTGCAGATATGGCAACGCATGACCGAGGCAATGTACTCAATTTAGTTCTCGGATCCAGCCCTCTGGTTCAAAAGACAAAGTGCACCCTCGCTCCACACCTGGACACGACGTCAGATCATGCTACAATACTAACTTTTGTAGATTGGGAAGGCTATACTGAACCCATCCGCAGGCTCAGATTCGACACGTTGGACAAGGGTCTTTTCCTCCGTCTCATATCCACCAATATTGATGGTATTAGTCCAATTCTACTAGCTTCCACCAGGGAGGCGCTGGACAGGTGTGCTATAGAGCTTACAGAAGCTATTTGCACAGCATACACGGGCGCAGCCCGCCGTTCACTAGGCCATGGTAAAGGGAACCTATGGTGGGATATATCATGCAAACAGGCTCGCCAAAGGTACAAGAAGGTCCGTAGCGGACCCATAACAGAGGAAGATGTTGCCAGAGAGAGAAAGGAGTATCGGGACACGATTGCAAGGGCAAAGAATGCATACTTCACTAACAAGATTGCCGCAGCCAGTATAGGCAAGGACATCTTTGCTCTGACAAAATGGCATAAGTCCACGGGAAACTTCCGATCCACTCCCCTCAAAGACCCCCAGGTCTCCAAACCGCCCCCCCTGCAACATCGTTGCCTGAAAAAAGGGAAATTCTACTCGGTAATTTACTTACAAATCTGGCTGAAGTGGGTGATATCCCTTTGGATACCCCGACTGTTGCAAAACGCTCCATTTTGTTCCCACCACTCTGCCAGGACGAAGTTCAGGATTCGATTCTTAGAGCAGGAAATACAGCCCCTGGGGTTGACGAGATTTCGACTGCCATATTACGTATAGCTTGGCCCCTCATCAGTGAACATATCTTCTCACTGTTCAAAAGCTGTCTCACTCTCGGCCATCATCCTGTCTGCTTTCGACAAGCTGTTTTAATCATGCTTCAGAAGCCAAACAAGGCAGACCTATCTTCTCCTCGCTCATACCGCCCGATAGCACTTCTCTCCGCACTTGGGAAGGGGTTGGAGCGGCTGATAGCCAGACGTATAGCTCGGATCGCGACCCGAAATACGATACTCACCACCCAGCAGTTTGGTGCTCTCCCAGGAAGGTCAGCCGTCGATCTCACCACCTGCCTTATACATGATGTCGAGAGAGCTTTGAGCGAGGGGCGCACGGCTAGCATGCTGACACTTGACGTGAAAGGAGCCTTTGATGCTGTGCTCTCAGGCCGGCTTGTACGGCGTATGCGGGAGCAAGGCTGGCCAGAGTTCCTTGTCAAATGGGTAGCCTCTTTCGCTACTAACCGTTCAGTACAAATCCGTCTTGATGGCGAGCTAGGTCCTCTCCAGTCAATCAACTGTGGTCTCCCACAAGGCTCCCCTGCCTCTCCTATCCTTTTCATGCTCTACATATCCCCTCTGTTCAAGCTGGGAAACGTCTCTAGGAGGTTTGGGTATGCTGACAATGTCGCAATTCTTGAGACCCAAAAATCACTTCACGACAATTGCATTTCTTTAAAAATGGCACTGAAAGAAGTTTTAGAATGGGAGATAAAGGAGGGCATCACTTTCGACCCAGCTAAGGCAGAGCTTGAGCATTTTTCACGAAAACGGGCTGATAAGAATCCGGGTAACACTCCGTCGGTCAAGCACGGCAATTTCTCTGTATCTGAGAAAACAAATCGCCCATACACCAGATGGTTGGGAGTATATTTTGACAAAACTCTTTCTTTTAAATGGCACGTCCGCATCCTTGCAAATAAAGCTCTAGTAGTGGCAAACGCGCTCCGCAGCCTTGGTAACACATTAAGTGGCGCCCCCCCTAAACTCCTACGCCAAGCAGTCACCGCTTGCGTACTACCTATCGCTTATTATGGAGCTGAAACATGGTGGCCTGGCCTGACACGCGCTATCTCTCCAACTCGGACCGTCTCAAACTTAGTGAAGGGACATCTTTCCCTCCTCCAAAAGGTTGTTAGAACTAGTGCAAGAGCAATTCTTCCAGTCTACCGAACAACACCAGCTAGCGCGCTATATAGAGAAGCAGGTATTTCCCCTCCAGAAATCGCGCTGGACTCAAAACTTCGTCAAGCATCCCTCCGTATACACCGCCTCGATCCACGGCACCCTCTCCGCCGCCGGAACATTTGGATCCTTAGCCAACAGAGACGTGTCTCACGCCTTTCTAGGTGGGCCCTAAGCTTCCCGCCTACAGAGTATCTGGACCCTCTGGTCAACCCCCCTTGGTTAGCAAAGGAGAGTTGGTTCTCAAGGACTAGACGGGTCACTGCTGCCTCACATCAACTTCCTGAGGGGATCCCCTCACAAGACTTAGTTATATATTCCGATGGCAGCCGCCTAGAATCAGCTTCGGGACCTCGCGTCGGAGGTGGTTTTGTAATCTTCCAAGCAGGCCATATGATCTGCCAGAAAAGAATACCTCTAAGCCCATCACTAGAGATATTTGATGCAGAAGCTGCAGCAGCTTTAAGTGCTGTAGAGACAGCAATAGATCTTACTTCTACACGCTTTGCAAACAACCTATGGGTCCTACTCGATAACCTAAATGTAGCCCGACAGCTTCTATCAACTACGATCTGCTCTTCCCAAGACGTATTTAACAAAGTCGCGTTCAAAGCTCAAGAATGGCCAGGACGCACGCGTCTCCCCCATACTATTCCAGGCGAAGTCCAGGTTCACTGGATCCCAAGCCACTCTGGACTCTTAGGTAACGTTCTAGCAGACAAAGCAGCGAAAGATGCTTTGGCCATGCCGTATCCATCCCCATCTCCACTCACAATTGCCTCGGCAAAAGTTTGGGTCAAGGACATATCAATAAAAGCTCACAAAGAGTATTGGGCAAAGCATGCCCCTCAGTAATATCAAGACTTGGAAATCGGGTATCCTGTAGGCTGCCCCGCAGAGCTATCACTACCTCGACATCATACTGCCCATATATACGCTGCTCGCTCTGGACATGGAGATTTTGCACCCTATCATAATCGCTTCAACCACAACCCCGCCCACAATACCTGCAGCTGCAACAAACTCAAGTCCCCTGCACATTTCCTAAACTGTAAACTGATCACATCAAGCCCCCTCAAACCACCCAGGGGCTGTTCAGACAAATGGAAGTTCTTTCTTGGGACCCCCACAGGAGCATCAAAACTTGCACAATGGCTTGAAAAATCACAGTTCTTCACTAAAATTTGTCCCCGGATTCTTCCTGATACATCGATAAACGATGCTTAACAGCAGTTCAAAGAAAATTAAAAATAAAAGAATGCTCATGAGCTAAATTTTCTTTTCTTTCCTTTCCTTTCCTCTAATTCAATCAAGCATATTGGGTAGATATTCTTCTCACTATGACTGGCTCTCATCCCCTCTAGGAGGCATAAATTTCTGTAGACAGCGTGACGTAATAAGTCATCTGACACTGTATCTCAACTCGGGTCCCTTCTTTTTTTGTTTGGGGAAGCTGGGTGCCCCCGGTTCTAGAGCAGTAAGCTCTGGCGTCCTTTTCCAGTCCAGGACTAGTGTATTATAATCATTAGTTAGACGTTAAATAATAAACAAACATTACCCCCCCCCCCTTTGAAAAACTGCGTCCGCGCAGTTCGGGTCATTGGTCTATTGTCCCCCAAGTTGCTGTAATTGTCAATTCCAGCATTGTAAGCTTCTATCTATTTCGGCAGAGCCCTTGGAGGTCCTTTAGCTTGTGGGTGACTGGTATGGAATTCTTTGATCTTGTGTGGGCCGGTCATTGCATCCGAGCAGGGGTACCATTCCCGATCCTCGTCTGCACCTTGCCACTGGATCCTATATTCCAGCATGTTGTTCTGTACCCGTGACCACAAAATGCTAGTAATTTCCTACTCGTCCTGATTTGCTATTATTTGCATTGGCGCCTGAGCAGGGCGTGCTTGTCCAGGTAGAGGGTTACTGATATATTTTCGTAGGGAATGGGAATGAAACACGGGATCGATTTTCCAATGAACTGGAAAATCGACTCTCCAGCTCTCCCAATCTTTTGCCAGAACTCTGACTGGGCCGTACCACTTGTCAGAGAGTTTCCTTGAAGGTCGGTCCAACTTCCAGTTCCTAGTGTCAATGACTACTAGGCCGCCCACTGCCCAATCTACCTCGCAACGGGTACGATTAGCCAGTCTCTTCATCTTATCTTGTTGCGACTGTAAGGATGACTGAGCGAAGGCTATTGCTTTCTCCTGACGGCTTGCGACATCCAAGGCGTCCTGACAACTGAGCTGTTCGGTTGCTGATCTGGGAGGTTCGGGGTTGTGAAGGTCGAACGAGGTTCTTGGTTCGTACCCATTCAGCACCTTGAAGGGGCTGATATTGCCTAGTGACTCGTGGGACAAGATGAGATGTGCTATATCCATAAGTGGCAATAGGGAGCTCCAATTATCTTGATAGTCCGTGCAAAAAGGGCGTAGTCTCTGCTTAACATACTGATTCATGACCTCAGTTTGTCCGTCAATGTTAGGGTTATAGGCCGTAGTGAGTTTGACTTTGGTGCCTAAGAGCCGGCAGTATTCTTTCCAGAAAGTTGAAACAAACCGTGGTCCACGGTCGGAGACTATAGAGTCGGGTGTTCCGAAGTGACGTACCCAATGCACGAGGAATAGCCCAGCCATTGTCACGGCGTAGAATAAGCACAAGTGAGTGTACAGCTTGTATAACTATATATTCAATCTATTGAGCAAATACTAAGACAAAGAAGAAAGAAAGAAAGTGTAATGATAATAGAATCTGCGAGCTTTTGTGTGTGCGCTCTCGCTTCCCAGGGTTGCGTGACTGTCGGTATGTTTACGGGGTGTGATCACAATAACTGCACTCGAGTTGCTGCTTGATATGATCGTTCTTGTTTTCTAATAACTACGATATGAAACTATAAACTCCCGTCCCACAAACGCCTTACATAATCCTAATATATCACGTGAACCCTCATGTTCCCAGTTCCATTCCCACACCAGATGCATGTGTTTTCCATCAGTTCTAGACACTGGCAGCTCTTTAGAATGGATAAGTAGTGTCTATATATTAGGTCTTTCTACCCATCCAGAAGTTTCAATATTCAGTCTGTTGGTATCAATCAAGCTTGTTAAAGCAGGACATGGTTGGCTTTTCGTCATGGCGTCTGCTGGGTTAGACTTCCCATCAATCCATCTGATTTCGGTTATTTGGCGCCGCTCATACGATTGCCGTAGACACATTAAGTCAATCATCAAACGCTTTTCTTGCGTGGTGCCAAGCTTTACTAGACAATCATACAACGATTTAGAATCAGTGCATAGAATTAGCGGAAGAGGCTCTTTAAGGTCAAGTATTTGCTCAATTGTCGCTTTAAGAACGACGGCAACATCGAAGCCATGAGCCACGGAGTAAAGTTCAGAAGCCAGAACACTTCTGGTGACTCTCTTACACTTAAGTGAAGACCAGTGAATGATGTTAGCCTTGTTATTATCATCGGCCAGAGCTATCACGTAACCAATTTGAGATGATAAATCTTGATTGTTTGCAAAAGATGCATCAGTAAAGACCATCAACTTAAGTGTTTTTAAATCAAGTTCAATGAACTTGAGACCTCTTAAAGAATTATCAATTTGCCATTGAAGGCGTTTGTTAATTGCTTTTGCATCTTCCTCTTTTGGATTAATGATTTGAGCAGCGTGTGATAGATCAAATGAAGCCTCTGGCTGACAAACACTCGCTATATACGCACCTCGAGCTCTCTGGGCGATAAATTGATCTTTTGGAGTTACAGCTGTGCGCAATTTTCCCCTGGAGCCTACGAGGTTGGTTGGTTTCAGACTAATAAGACGTAGGTTTTTACACTGGAGTTCCTGGGTTAGAAATATAGAATCGTCCTTTTTGCTGATTTGGCTGCCGTTGAACTTTAGAGGTGAGTTTTCAGTAAGTTTTTCTCTTTCTTTTGCTAATAATTTAGCCTCTCTTAGTTTGGTTTCCTCGGCATTTGCAAATAATTTGTCAGCTAGAATTAAAGTATCATCCGTTTGGAGGCCTACAATACCGAAACCATTGATAAATTTGGATAAGAGGCATGAGTCGAATGTGGATTGAATCATACCGAGATTTTTTGTATGATGTTGATGGTAGGTTTTAAACCAGTGGTTTCCAGCCTCTGGTACACCATATAGTGGTTTAACTATTTTTAAGATGGAGCCTGATTTCAGTCCTAGCTCTTTGGGGGGTTTGACAAAAAAGTTTCGATTTAACTGGGTTGTTGATTGCACATAGGCCTGAGAAATATCGCGGATAAAAAGGTCGAGAGACATCTTTTTATGTAAGATGGCTGTTAATGCAAGTATAAGCCTTTGGCTCATTCTTTGTATGGTCGGCGACTGGGTGAGAACAAATTCTTTGCCATGATCGTTAAATGCTTGAACTACGAGCCTTGATTTTTCAAAAGCTTTATCGGTACCAATGTTCTTTATTTCATCAACAAATCTGGAATTAAAAATCCTTACACCCTGTGGTACGCTTGATTCCTTGATTATTTGGAATACACCTTTTTCTAATAAGCCATTGATTTCATTTTGTCTAGAATCGGCGAACAATTGAGTTTGTAAAAATACGGAAAGATCTGCGTCACGGTGTTTCCAGGTCGGAGATCTTATACGTGAGCTTCGTCGAACTGGTACTTGAGATAGAGATTTGTTAACAGATTGCGTGGGGGCTTCATCAGTATTGACTTGGTCCTGGCCATTGTTGTGTTCATTAACTTTTTCGTTTAGATTCGGCTCAGTGTGGAATGGTTTAACAGTTGTACTCCTGAAATTAGTAGGTCCGTGTGGAAGTTGAACTTTGCAAGTTTCCCGGTCTACACTGAGAAGTTTAAAGGGTCCTGACCACTTGCCTTGTTGGCCAATACTATTTTCTCGCCAGACAAGAACATCAGAATTGAGTGGTAGATCATGAAGAACAGACGTATTAGGTCCATTTCTCGAAGCTAAGGCGTCTGAAACTTGTTTCTCAGCCCTTATTTTCCGAACTTCTTTCATAGCTTTTTCGATTGCTGTAGAGCGTTGAGCAATCGTAAGTGAAGGTGCATCTAGTTCCGACATTCTTGGATAAGCACCAAATACCAATAATGTTGGCACCAAACCGTCTGGGCCTGCTGTATCATTAATTGCTTTTACGGCCATTTGGAGTGCTAGTTCTTTATTTTGACGTCCAATTTCTTCCTCAATTATAAAATAGGCTCTACGTAGAATTGAATGATATCTTTCAACCATACCAATGGACCAATGGGCCTCAACAGGCACACACTTCGTAGCAATTCCATTTGAGGTGGCATTTTGACGAAACTCTTTGCTAGTGAAGTTTGTACCAGCATCGTGGACAATATAGTCCGGAGGTCCAATATACGTATCAATCCAACAGATTTTTATAGCATCCCAAGTATGCTGGGCCGAAAGGTTTTTCAACCATCTAGCCGCTTGAAACCTTGTCGCTTCGTCGACAATATGAAGAACCGGTAAATTATGTATATACATTACGTCGATTATTATAGAATAATTAAAATTTAAATCTTCTCGGAGGGTAAACTTAAATCTTCCTGGTGATTTTCCGTGCTTTTGGCAATGAACACAGAACTTTGTTAGATGTTGAAGAACTTTTTGGTCCGGAACATGACCTGCACGCTTTAACAGTCGATATAGTCTATCTGCTGATGGATGCCCAAACCTCCGGTGCAGTCTTCGGAGTTCTGCTTCAGTTAAATAGCAAGGATTATTTTCGAATGAAGTTTCCAGAATATTTTGTAGAGATTCACCCCATGTAAGAAAAGGGTGACCGAATTGACGAATGACAGGTATTGTTTTTCCTGTTGAGGTCACTAAAACATTATCAACATTATTATAATAAATCTTTAATCTGTCCATGTCTGCAAGACATAATAGAAAGGGAGTGTCGGCATGAACTACATGAAATTCAGTAACACCAACTGGTGTATTTAATTTGAAAGAACCAACGGAAGGCGTTGAGCCAATGCCAAATAGGACGTTGATGGCCCCTGCTTTGGACTTATCAATTTTCACATAACTGTTAAATTTCTGGCAGGCAATATATTGGTTGTATCCTGCAGTCGATATTTTGGAAGCGCCCGTGTCAATCATTATACCGTGAAAATTAGATGAGTTGTATCGGTTCAAAGGAGAATTAGAAGTAGAAGTAAATGTGTAAGGAAATTTTTCAAGATTGAGTTGTTCAACTTCTTCTAAATTATGAGGAATTTTTGTGGTGATTGCATGTTCGAGAGCTTTATTTGCTAAATGATTGGCCATGATTTCAGCATTGAGCACATAGCCATATGAAGTAAGAAATTGTTCATTTGAAGTTTTAGTGACTGGTAAAGAGCCAATTTCTAAAACCATGGCATCGATTGTTTCTTTGATGGACTCAGTATCAGATTCGTCACTAGTAAAATTATTTTCTTCGATTGTTTCGAGATCAACAGCATACTGATGAATATGTTTGTCAACTTTTTTGTTAAGTTTTTGCCTGTATTGATTAAGGTAGTTTTTCCGTTCTTCCTTACTGTGATTTGTTGACCAACAACCTTCCTTGCGGCAGATGTGGCATCTTTTTTTGTGGGTATCGTTGAAATCATTTGAAGGTTTCTGAAGTGAATGTGGAGTAGATTGATGGTTTAAGGTGTTACGATGGTGATATTTTCTATCGGTAAAGAAAGTTTGGTTTGTTTGTGGCTCGTGTAATTCTTCATGGGTTGCAATTGAAGAATGAAGATCATTTATGAGTCCAGCAAGACTCTCACTGGGTTTAAAGCAAGCGAACTGACATGCTGGCACCGTTTTACATCCGCTCACGAGTTTGTTGTGTAGAAATGAGTCGTTTCGTAGATCCAGTGTAAGACCATGTTGTAGATGTCGAAGTTCTTTGACAAATAATTTTAAACATTGTTGCGTTGAAAGTCCTGGATTAACATTGATTATGGATTTTAAGGTAGTTGAATTCCAGGTTGCTAAGACTGCTCTTTTGTACTCTGGCCCTTCAAAATACTGCCGAATTGAGTCACATTTATGCTCAAAAGATGCTGTTTTATTGACAGACATGTTTGCATAGTAATTTTCTAGGGCTAGTCCTCGTAGCATCGTCGGGAAAGCTTGATCCATCATAAACGGTTGTACACCAGACCTTCCGCACAAGTCGTGAAATATTGCTAGCTTAAAGTCAAAATTATCATTTTCCCCACTATATTTGACTTCTTCCGTATACAATTTAGCTAAAGAAATAAGTTCTCTAGAAAAATCAACCGTAAAAGGAGGCTCTTGAGGTTCCTGTTTAAATTGGTTTTCAGTGTTTGGCAGCGAACTGTTATTTTTATTAGCCTCTTTACTCTCAGTTTTCAAATTGGGGCTGGGTGATAACTTGGGTCGCGGAAGTGAGCTGAAGTTCCCATGAGCCTCTGCTAGGCTTAATTTAGTCTTTATGAGGTAGTTTACTTTGTTAGAAATGAATGGTCCGTCGGATGATAGGTGTTCTTGAATAGCTTCATCTGTCCAATCTTTTGGCTCTTCTTGTTGAGTTACTTCGAACAACGTTTGGGCTATTGGAATTCTAGCCTTTTTCAAAACATAAACACCACGTTTGCGAAGAAATGTACGAAGCATTTGGATGATAGGACGGGGTGCTGCGGTAAATCTCTCAGTGGTAAAGGGAGAAAAATCTTCTTGAAATGATTCCCAAAGATCTAAGTCTTTTAAGTCGCACTTTTCGTATAAATTTATTTTATTTTCGATAAATTCTGCATCTTTTAGGGAGGCACTGGTTTCGTTGTTGTCAGACATTTTTCCTTCTGATGTGGAGAAAGTTGAAGGCTTAATTTAGAGGCAAAGTATGAAAATTGGATATGGCGTGGTGGACGCAGTCAGAATTCCTAATCTGGGACTGACTTTTGATACTCTTTTTGAATTGAATTCCTTAGTATTAGGGACAATTCTCGAATCGTATCCTTAGCAGAGATTAGTAGACAGAGATCCTCAGTGAGGGAGTGTCTAATATTCTCTCTCTTCGTAATAATCCGTATCCTGATCTGTACGTCTACTGATCAGTGTCGGTATGTTTACGGGGTGTGATCACAATAACTGCACTCGAGTTGCTGCTTGATATGATCGTTCTTGTTTTCTAATAACTACGATATGAAACTATAAACTCCCGTCCCCCAAACGCCTCACATAATCCTAATATATCACGTGAACCCTCATGTTCCCAGTTCCATTCCCACACCAGATGCATGTGTTTTCCATCAGTTCTAGACAGTGACCTTATCTTATCTCCTCCCACACATTGGTTCCTCACCCACCATACCTTCCTGGTCACCTGATATATGTAATGACATGGCAGAATGCCGTGCCGTTACACACAGCATAAACAAGTGTGGCGACATCTAGGCATAGAAAACCCCCAATAACCTCCTTATGCCCACGCCATACAGCTGCTCATATATCCATTAGGTAGCCAGAAGTGCTACCATATTACCCATACCAACTGTTGTAAAAATCTGAGTTCATAACTGCATACACCATCAGGGGATAACCGTGCACCAATTAAGTTAGCCCCTTAGAATCTGATCACTATTGCCTCCTGATTACTACACACTAACATCAACGTGTTCACTATAATAAGGACACCATTGTAGTTACTCTAGCTGTCAGAGCAGCATGTAGACAGCAGAGCGGAGACAAGGGTCAAAGAGGTGGTATTCAGGCTAAAGGGTGCCATCCTACATTATGCATGAGATAGTTGCATAAACACTCGGCCAAAAGGCCAGACCAGAATCATAGAACACTAGATTTTGGTTATCTCCACATATATAGATTATACAGAAGGCAATCCTGATACTAGCTATCATAGACAATAACATATGGAGGAACAAGGGTTGGAACTCCTGTATATAGATAGGACATTTTTACTCTTAGTATCCACATCCACATCTACAATTCACTACAATTCAATCATCTCACTCTGTCCAAGTGATCTATTGAACTCTCCCATACCTATCAGTATTCTACTCACAAGGTGACGTCTCCCTATCCATCGCCCTCAGCCTTTCAATACCAACCTCTTAAATACACACAAGATCTTGTCGGGAACCTAGACGAAATGGAGGCAAGTACGGCCACAACATCCTGTGTCTCCATTGCCAACGGGGGACAAGAGATGGCAGAAGCTCATCCAATTCTTAACCACAAGCAGATGCTACAGTCTGCCGAAGAATGAACAGGGTAGTAGGTGCCCATACTGAGATTATTTCTGACTCGAGAGGAGATGTGTTTGGAAGATAGGGATGCGGCGCAGGGTACCGCAACTCAGAAATTTAATGTACCTCTTTTATCTTCTTTCCTTTTGCCGCTTCTGGCTTCACTGCTGGTCATGTAGGAAGCAATGAGCTCTCAGAGCCCATCTACCCATGTCACGTCTAAATAGATGAAGGGTTTTCTGTCATGTAAAAGATTTCAAATTCAAATCCATAGTTACAGGGATCCCACCCCAGTCATTTGACCCATATACTTTTTAGACCCTTTTATTTTTTTTTACATCAGATTTGAATTGCGTATGCAGCTATCTAGCTATGACACAATATCAGAGAAAATATACAGAAAAGATAACTCAATTTATAAGCTGAGGACTCATGCCTCGGATTTCATTTACAAGTACCTTTTACTTTTTCTACCCATAAAAGACTGTATGTAAAATGTAAAAGTAGATGTGTTATCATGTGGGGATCACATGATGACCTCAGCATGGATGCGCTAGCCTGAATCCACACTAAAGCTGTTAATCCTGAATAGTGAGGAAGAGAAGACATTACGAACATTTAGAACAACACAGAATCGTACAACCCTTTACTGAATCATTAAGATCGGTCGTGAAACTGCCCTGTAGTAATTCCAACAACTAGCCCAAACGATAGAGTCAGGCCCTCTACCTGGAGCAGAGGCTTACGATCCAGAGCTTTTTGGAGCCTGGAAAGGTATTAAAGAGGCCATAATGAAGGCAAATACTGGCCCAGTTATGGTATTTCTGTTTAAAGTTCTAGGGGTATCTTGAATGATAGAAATGAACGTTGACCGACAAGTCAAAACTATATGGATTGTGAGATATTAGTGATAAAAGATTAGTGTCATAATAACGAGGCTATATAGGAGCGGGATGATGGGTGCTACTGGGGAACTTGTACTTGCAGTAGGTCTCTATTATCACTGTCGCGTGTGTTCTCTTTGTATGTAAGACTTGAATTGTATATTGTAACAGTTGTAAACTGTACTAAGCATGCGCTCGCCTAATCATACTCATCTTGATCTGGTTAGGCTCGGCTGATAATCTTCCGGCCTCGGTACACAGTTTGTATGATAATTTCATGTACATAGAACTTTCTCTCTTTAGATTAAATATAGCTCATGATTCAGACCCAACTATATCATTCTTAGCTTTCCTCTGACATATATTAAGGAAACTTAGTTACAAGTGAATGAACGGAGGTCAAGTCCTCCTTATATGTCCTTCCAGACTTACTGTGTTGTCCACAGCCCCGTGCTAGAACATTCCCTTTGTTACATCATTTCTCTCCTAGGAGAAATGTATCTCTCGCTCTCCCCGATTCCATTGGTCTCTGGCTAGTCCCATTAACCCTGTTTCATCGAGATCTGGTTGGCTCCATATTGCCAATGCACGCATTGCACACCAAACCTATACGGTTTAGCTCCACCTTCACGTGCACTAACCGCGACGTGGCCCCAAGCGTCTGCCCTGGCAATCTACGTGGATTATACAACAATTAGTGATAAAAGACTAGGATCAGTGAGGTTTTTGGTTTTACTGAACTTATATTTAGTTAGTTGAAAGTATTTCGTCTAATCTACACCTAATTGTCTATCTATGTTCTACCTTGCTTAGGTAGAAACATTGTGGCTCCTAGTCTGATGTCTTCTAGCACAAGAGGGACGTGATAACATCCGCGACTGTACTGGTGAAGGTATTCAGACTACTAGAGGGTATGTATATTCCATTTTCAGGTTTACATTACAAAAGATATGTGGTGTGTGCCCTAGCTTGGCATGTGATATGTGTGAAACCTTATGGAACCTTGTTGGAAAATATACTCTGTACAATATGATATGGATATATATGATGAAGTAAGGAAGACTTAAATTATATTTTACAACTATGAGAACATTGGACTTATATATACATCTAAGGGAGAAATCCCCACGAGTCTCATGTGCTTATCAAACCTAGTGATGACCAGCCACCTCTCATCTAGCATGATGAGCCAAGGTACTCTGTAGTACGTAAATATCCAAATGTATATGCGACAGTAGGCGCAATTAGCGTACTCAAAGCATGTGTAGAGAGAGTCGATCTTGTGGGGAACCTGAGACGAAACAGGTAGTGGTTGAGTCATAAATTCGAGAGTCAGAATTTCCAACAAGCCTCAACATTATGTTCTGATTACATGATGGAATAACATTCACATCACCGAGATCATTACTAACTGTAACGGCTAAATAGCCGGTACTTTCTTGTAGCCAGTACTGGCAAGTACTGGCGTACAACTATTAGGGTCGGGCTGAAGAAAGAGCCACACAGAATGTACTAGAACTACTGATGAAGTGTCTAGAAGATCCCATATGAATGTAACTACAGCTGAACGTCGGAGAAGCGGCTAAAAGGATATCCTTGGAGCAGCAACTGGAATCATCCAGATGTGAACTGATCTTAGAGGGAAGAACCTAGAAGCCAAAGTGTCTGTACATATATCTAGCGTAGTATGTAGAACTTAGATCTCCATAGTTGAATTGTTAATATACAATCACCCATACAAATGCTCTCTGCTTTCTATAGCTGATCTGTGACACTAACCGATACTTCACCAAAGCTGGTAGCAATCGAAGAAAAGTAGTCTTTGTCTACTCCGCATTGCTTGCAGTTCGGACTGGTATGTCTAGATTTCAACACTTCTAGAAAACCCTAACGCCGTGCGGGCTCTGCAAAGCGGCCGAACTAGATAGTGTCAGTCTGTGGCTGACAAATCAACGACTCAGGCAGGTGAGCTTCTATCAGTCGAATTTCGTTGGATACCGGGCCATTCCGGAATTATCGCGAACGAGCAGGCGGAAACAGTGGACAAGGAGGCCCTGAGAGATCTCCAATGCTTAAGGGGTGAGCAGGAATAAACCTTTGCAGATCTGAACCGGCTCTTCGGGAAGCAGGCTGAGGAAGCTGTGGAATCCTGGTGGCTTGAGTATAGAGCAATTTGGCACGAAGGATTAGACTCTCGTATGAGACGGAAACAACCACCTGAGCTTGGGTTGTCGAGATGGTCGCACTATTGTCCGATAGCAGCGCGGATGGGACACGGTGACTTCAAGGGCTACCATGAGAGGTTTGGGCTGGGAAATTTCTACGGCGGATGTATCTGTAAAAGGGAGAGATGCCCCTGGCACTTTTTATGGTGCTGAATAGCTCCGTGACAATGGAGAATATCCTGACATGAACAACCACCAGGAGGGCAAGACTGACACCTGTACGCGGTGCCTTCTACGAACCTGGGAGTGAAATATTCTCCCAGAGCCAAGTTCAGTCAAATTTCGCAATACCGATTAAGTTGGCCCACGAGGCAATAATTCAAAATTCTCCGCCACGTCAAATTTTCGCTCCCAACAAGTTCGACTCCTACCCAAGTCTCATCAAGTCTACAAGTACGACTTAGTACATCCTCGTTCCAATGACCACTCTTCTCATCAACTATTCTCTGGCCTCATCTAGCCGCCAAATACACGCCCACGCCGATATTTACACCCGACGGAGGAAGCAAAGCGTGGCACACAAATCTGGGAGACAGTTCTTTGGGATGGACGTGAGAGGGATTGGGACAAGTTTACAAGATGACACAGAGGAGGGATACAATGATGATAATGATGATAATGATATTTTTATCGTGACCGGGTACTATCCCAGCACCCAGAGGGCATGGCACGGGTAGTCCAGATCTATAAGACTCTTTGCTACCTACATCGTCATTTCATAGAAACCTAGACACACAAAACTAAGACAGATAAAGACACCATTTCTAATGTGTTAGCGCCCTGCGCTACACCTTAATTCTCGTACCACACCGAACGGTCCCAAGAAGCAATACAGTTGACCTTTACATCCCCCGTTCACGATTCAATCTTGCTGTAACACTTTGTCACAGTTAAAAAACGCCAGAATTTCTGCCATCCTTCTTGTCCTATCATCTCCCTGATTGTAGGACGTGGTTCCTTCGTTTCCGTCCTCCATTTCTGGATGGTCGGGCAACACTCTGCAAAATTCCATGGTCGCTTTTCTCGGCCACAATTGCAGAGCATTTCTTCATTCTGGTGTTGGAACCGTCTATGATAGCTGGCAAAGTCACCATGCCCGGTCCTTGCTGCGATGAGGCGGTGGTATGCCCATCGAGGTAGTGCTAGCTCTGGAGGGCGTTTTCTCCGCATAAGTAGGTCCAGATCTTCATACCTACTGGATCTGTTTTTAAGCCACCATTCTTCCGCAAGTTTTTGTACCCGGATGTTAACTTGGCGTTTGAGAGCTGCAAAAGTCAGAACTTCGTGAGTTTCCTCCCAGATGCGCTCTGGTTCCGGCATGTTCCCATCATGATTATTTGACGCGAGGCATTTCTTTGCAATCGAATCGGCCTTTTCGTTTCCTGGAATGCCGCTATGTCCCGGAATCCAGTGGACCTCTATCATTGGTCGAGTCTTGCGTAGTTCCAAGAAATTTATTACCTCTACTTGCGAGGTATTTGTTCTGCCGTCTTGAAGGGCTCTAGCCGCCTCTTGATTGTCAAGTAGTACCTTAATATCTGTGCTACCTCCAATTTCTAACGCTGCCTCTAAGCCTCGTACTGCTCCGATGATTTCCGCATCAAAGACCTCAGCTCCGGGAAGGGGTTTTCCACCACTCGCTATAAGTTCGCCGCCCCTATATATGGCGTAGCCATAGGCTGAGTATGCTGGGACGATCGATGACCCATCTGAGTAAACACAGAGTGTTCCTGGGGGAAGATTCCTGAGCCAAACCTTGATCTGCTTCGCCTTTTTCTCCTTGTCGCATTTGGGCCTGGTAGTAGCCATCGCGATCTTTGGTTGGTAAAGCTGCCCAGGCCCTTCTGATGCCGGCAGGCTGAGGTTCCCATTCTGAAGGCGTGTTAAGTATCGATGTGGAAACTTAAAGGCACGTTCTTTCTGCCCTTCTCGCAGTTTGAGTCGCTTGATTGCCTCCTTAGGTGTCTCGACTGCCCTTGACAATAGCGGATGATAATTGTCAAGTCGGCGAATTCTTGCCGCACTTCGGAGCTGTCGCTGCTGAAGCATTACTTCTGCAGGTAAGATCCCTGACTCCCGGTGAAGAACTATGTTTGGTGTAGTTCGCCATACTGGTAGTGCAGCTCGGATTGCGGTCAAAATAGTCCTGTCTAGTAACTTGAGGTGCCATCCAACACCCGTACTTACTTTCTTGTCTCGTCTCGTCGTGATACGGGTGAGTCCTGGCCACCAGGCTTCTGCACCATAGATAGCCGTACTGACTACACATGCATTTACCGCGCGTATTAATGGTCCCGGAGCTGCACCTCTTTGGACTCTATTTATGCTACGTATGAAGTGGGAAAGTCGCTGTGCCTTGCTACACCATTCCTGAACATGCTGTCTGAATGTTAGTTGGGAGTCAAGCCAAACTCCGAGCCATCTAATATGCGGAGACGGCGAAATAAACTGATCTTCGACTCTAACTGTTAGGTTGGATGAGTCTAGTATTTTCTTTGGTCCACCCCCAATAATCAGGAGCTCAGACTTCGAAGGGTCAAATCTAATCATGTGTAACGAAGCTAGTTGAACAATCCTGTCTACTTCGACCTGGACAGCCTCGGTAGCTTCACTAGGACTTTTACCGACTCGAACAATGGCAATGTCGTCTGCATATCCGAATCTACAGTTTGGAGTGCCATCCTCAAGTAGAATTGCGATGTATAACATGAATAGAAGTGGCGAAAGTGGTGATCCTTGGGGACACCGCACTCAACAGGCTTCTCATCTGTTACGCCTTTTTCATGTCTTACCAAGACTGTTCGTTGTGTCAAAAAGGATTCTACCCAGCGACAGAGTGGTATCGGCCAGCCTTGGCTTCGCATTCGTGCAAGCAGCCGATTGTGTAGAACTGCATCGAAGGCCCCTTGAATGTCCAGCGTGACCATAGCTGTGACTTTGTTGGATCTCATTGCAGCTTCTGCATCGTGTGTGACACATGATACTAGGTCGACTGCCGAGCGTCCTGGTAGCGCGCCAAACAGTTGGGAAGGTACTGCCTTGTACTTAAGCGCAAGCCAGGACATCCGTTTCGCTATTAGTCTTTCCAATCCCTTGCCTAAGCTGGAGAGTAACGATATAGGTCGCCATCCTTTTGGGCTGGAGAGATCGCGTCCAATTTTAGGAAGCAGTACAACTTCCGCAACCTTGAAAGGTGTTGGAAAATATCCCAAGTTCAAACAAGCCTGGAACAGGTCCCTAACATATGTTCCAATCGAGCTCCAGCAAGCCTTGAGAAGTCGGACGGTGATTTTGTCATATCCTGGAGCCGTTTCTTTACTTCCTATGGTTGACGCTGTAACTTCTTCCAACGAGACCTCTGAGTTCCATGGGATAGACTCTAGTTGACCATTCTCCCATGTTTCTACATCACTTCTAGCATCGAATCTTGCGAGAAGGGAATCACGCAATGCGATTGTCCGCTCTGATGGATCTGAAAGCCACTGGTTTGGTGCTACTTGGAGAGGAGGAGGCTGTCTCGTCGGCTTTGGTTTGGCCCACCTCATGAGTTTGAACACTTGTGCTTCTGTCTCTGGTGCTTCAACCTGTTTTGTCCAGTATTCGCGTTTGGCTGACTTCACTGCGGCTCGGAAAGCCTTACGAGTCATATCTATATCTCCAGATGTCCTTTTAGCTGCCCTGTAGTTAATATGTCGTTTTTTGCAGTCCTCAGTCCACCAGGGCGCTGTTTTCCCACTTCCTACAGCGGGTGATCGTCCGACAACTTTGGCCGCGTCTTGAAGTACTCGGATTAAACTCCTCGTGAAGTCCTCAATTTCGATTTGACTTCTTAGGGGGCCAGGCCTTACCCATTGCTTCACGCATCGTGCGAACTCTTCTAGATCTCCGTCTCTAACGTGAGTTAGTCTTGGGATTCCAGATAGTTCCGAGTACCCGGGTGTGTCAACTGAGCCCTCAATAGTAGAGTGATCTGATGTACAGTGAAAGCGGGTTGAGACTGATGCAAAAGCCGTCGTATTACTCCAGGTTAGATCTAGCACATTTCCTTCTCGGTGGGTGCTTTCTCCAATGGTGCTTAGTAGCTGCATATTATTTTCGCGAGCCCATCCCATGATGAGATCGCCATTACTGTATTGGCGTTCTATTAACAGTTGCCAGTTGTCAAACTCGAGGGTGCCAAAGGTTGCGTCGGGAGGGTTACTAAGTGGTTTGAGTAACAGCTGAGGAGGTAGGCAAGAGTCAAAGGTATGAATTCGTGATTATAACTAGGTCTAAGGACGAGGGACGAGGGACTAGGGTAGCTAGGATCGTAGACAAGGCCAGTGGAAGACGGAAGACAAGACGTGGCCCTCTACTGCGGCTCTGTCCACTCCATATATACATCATAGTAACCAGAGCAACCTAGGTCTCATAGGGTCCACCTCCTATTACTCGATTACTCAATTTGTAACCCATGGCAACCATTGTGACCCAGTAACCTCTATCCTCAGTTCCTGACACCAGTGCTGTGAGACTGAATTAAAATCGCCTCCCACTACTGAAGGGCCACTGGGTCGCCAGTTTAGTACAGGATCCAAAGTCCCACTGGGGCCTGGGGCACGATATACGTTTACAAAGGTCAGTCCGGACACCTGCACGAAGCAATAGTCTGTCGTCTGGCTTGATGACGAAGGTGTGATCTGTGTCGCTTGCAGTCCTTTCCTGACAAAAGTGACGGCGCGTGGTCGTGATCTCGGTACCGTCTTTCCGAAGGGTATGAAACTATTGAAGCCAGGGTGGCTTTTCGTAGTGAAATCTCCGCCTTCTCGCAAGGTCCATGGTTCTTGTACCATGACTATGTGTACTTCTGCATCCCAAGCTTGTTGCAGTGCTATATCCATATTCGGTCCGCCCTTTCCCACATTCACTTGGTGAAAGAGAAGGGTGCTATGTCTCTGTTTGTGATTATATGAGTTTGGTGTATTACTCATTATCATGCATTATTTCTTCTGGTATGTTGATGACCTCGCGGGCCTTACCTTTTTCTTGGGATCTTAACAATGCTGCCTTGAAATCCAGATGCCCTCTCTCACGGATAACTCGTAGTTCTGTTGGTGATTGTGGCGTTACTTGGCCATGATGTCGCCTTGGTCGAGCCATGCAGCTCAAGTTGGTTGATTTGTGCGGCCCGGCACAGTTTGAACACTTGGGAATGTTGACCGTGCATTCTGCTACTTTGTGTATACCAGAACATTTAACACACCGCTGTCCTTTGACACAGTTTCTTGTTGAGTGATATCCCCAACAGCGTTGACATTGCTCGATGGGGCGTCGACGAGAAAACGGAATGGCGGGTCCACTCTCGTCGAAAAGTCTGAATCTTAGGTTGGATGGCACCTGTTTAAAGTGTATTATCCAGCTAACAGAATAGCTTTCTAATTTTATGTCATTTGGGCGCACCTGTATCGGTGTAACTCCGCATACTGCCTGGCATTCCGTCTTTACCATTTTAGGAGTAACGTCAATCCTTCCGTCTAATGTACGGATGCAGATTGGGACATGAGGGACCATGACGGACGTCCAATCTGAAGCGGGTTCAATTGTGATTTCCTCCTTTTGAAGGGAAGGACCCACACCCAGGATCGACTCCCTGAGTGCGTCTGATGCACACTCCATTGCTAGGCCGGACCTAACTTGTGTCATCGCTATAATTGCTGAAGGTGCAACTCCAGCTTTTTCAGTGATTAGTTTCTTGATTGTTACAGGCGATAACGTCCGCCACTGATGTTCTCGTCCCATACAAAGGAGAGTCGTTTATCTTCTTTCGGGGGCTCTTGTCCGGCTGGTCTAATCTGGACGGCTGGTCTTCGTTTTACCAGATTGGCTGGCGGGTCCGGGAGCTTGGCTGCTTTCTGAGCTACTGTGGCCCACGAGGAAGCAGTCTTCTTGGGCTTTCTTGGTAGCTCATGGAGGGGTTTTGTCGCCCTAGGTACAGAGGTTTTTGGCTGTGTACCTTCTGGTGATGGGTTCTTACCTTGGGGAATCGCGGCATTGGCGTTACCTATCGCGAACGCTGTCACGATGGGTGAAATATTTTCAATGAAAGGCGCGACTAAGGCCGCGCTTTCGGTTCCTGCCTTGGATTTCGCCCAGGCGTCGATGTTTTGCAGGAAATCCTGAGCTAGGCTCATTCTCTGCTTTCTTTGGCGTTCCGTTTGTTCCATGGCGGCAGCAATCTCAAGAAGGCTCGGGTGTAAAGGGTCGCCTGGGTCGATTGACGCCGAGGACGACGGCTGGTTGTGCGCAGCCATACTGCTGCTTGATCTTTCGGGTTTGAGTACGGGGATAAATGTACTGGTACGCGTGTATGGAAAGGAAGAATGGAAGGAGGATGGATACAATCTCGACGGGCGTGTAATTTTGAATTTTGGCAAGGAGTTTTACGAATTGAGCTGTGTGCGCGCCAAGACTTCGCTTGCGAGAGTGCAGCGGACACTATAACAACACGCAAACGATGGAAAGTACCGTGGTCCGCCTCCTGGTGGTGTTCTCCAGTATAGTTTGAGTAGCCTAGGCACCTACTCCACTTGGGAAGAAGACACCTTAGACTACATCTCGCGCGGAGGAAATTCAGAGGATGATGAAGGCATGTCTGGATAACCCAGGGTTTTTGAGATGTTCCCCTGGGTGGGTATTCACGGATGAGGGTTGACTTGGGGTGAAGAAAAAGCCACCATAACTTCGCAGTGGTACTTGCAAATGAAATCCGAGGCATAAGTGCTCTTACTGTAAATTGAGTCATCTTTTCTATATATTTTCTCTGATATTGTGTCATAGCTAGGTAGCTGCATACGCAATTAAAATCTGATGCAAAATAATAATAAAAAAAAAAAAAGAACAACCACCAACAGCACGGGTCATGTTGGCAGAAAACGGATGACAGGTATTTTTGAAATACATAACCGTAACGAGGTATTAGAGATGGCACTACATATTGAGAGAATTAATCTATCTCGAGAGACCAGAAATTTTTAGCAATTTGATATGAAAGTGGGCAAGGCGCTGGGCATTATTTGTTTGGGGGATTTTCTACATCTATTTTTTCATAAACTTGCTCGCCATAGAAAGCTGGAAGGATAGGTATTAGTGAGTCTTCAGGGATCACACACCCGTATCATGCCTCTTAGGTGTAGGGCTTTTATCTGATACGAAATTAATACATGCATGTATTTACATTATATTTTTTCGCGATACCTAACTATTATTTACATAATGAAATCTGACAATTCTAAACAGTTTTATGACATTTTTCTCATTGAAAAGTCGATGAACAATAGTAAAAGATATCCAATCTTTGTGACCTTGAAAAGTACTTGTACATGAGTGATATCTTAATTCTTTCTTTTTTTTATTATACTATCACAAGAAATCATATTCTTTTCTTGGAGTCAAATTCCCGTATTTCTTGGCTGAACAAGCTCTTTTAGAGAACGCAGGACTATATTGACCACCCTGAAAAACTAATAGAATAAATCGTATATTATTATGCAATTTAAAGTCGCCTGAGACTTTTAAAAAGTTAACCAAGACAGCTGGTCACTTTCATGGATCTAGCGGAAATGTCCTTAATAACCGTGAAACTGGCGACAACCGAGGTTGAGGAACAGTTTAAATTACAATTCAATATATGAATGCTGTATTTACGGGAGTGAACTGAATATTTCTATTTATCTTCAGCCATTTTTAGAAAATTTGGCACCCCTTTTAATTCTATAAAATTAGTTATCATAATCATTTTTATGCAGGTTAGTCCAAGGTATAGAAAATTTTTGGCTGACAAGCTAAAACTCCCGTTTTATGTTGATATGGGCAAGAAATTTGGAAGCTATACCATATCCTTGCACCTTTCGAGCTTTTTCTTGTTTGAGCCACAATGCAATCTCGTATTATCTCAACATAAAAAAATACCCTCAAATCTTTAATATAGCTAATAAGCTCTTGTTTAGATGCACCATATAAATTTTTGTCCTCTGGTGAGTAAATAATCAGTTAATGAAAATTTTCCTTGGTCAAGACTGATGGAAAAGTCCGAAATTTCAAATTTTGCTATGTGAGTAATATTTTGGATGATTAGCTTGCATAGTTCATGGAAATAAGAGAGTATGCTAGTCGGTTAAATAAATAGCTTCACCTGATTTGTGATTGCTATGATATTCTAGGTAGTTTGGAAACTGCCGTTGTCTCACACTGAAGATAAGCTGCCCATCTTTGGCTCAGAACTCTTTTTAACTTCAATATATTTGATAGGTGTTTTTGTATCTTTGAATGTGTCCCATTTGTTAAGAAAAGAATTTAATCTTGCGGAGTGTAGTTAGTTCCTCTGGTTTGAAGCTTGAAATTCCCAAAAAACAGCAGAAAATATTTAGATGCTTTATTCTTCGATAAGCGATACATTAGCTTTAGTTTTTTGTTGAACTGGGCTTCAGATTGAATTTATCTCATAGAAAGCGCTAATACAGTATCTTTATCTGAGATAGAAGAAGAGTTTTGCTGTGAACATGGAGAACGGATCGGCTTAAGTTAAAAACTTCAGTAAAGTCGTTAGCATGTCCTTCATCACGATTTCATCTTCTGTTTCCTCGAGTATTGCATCAAGTTGCTCTTTGTAATATTAGTGATATTTCAAATAATCCCAGTTAGATTAAGATAATATGATAGAGAGCGCACCTTTGATTGTTTGAGCCACTGAATCAATAGTATCAGATTGACTTGCAAGTAGTGATCTTATTTTTCGATTAGCCCCATCATCCTCGGCCACTAGCCATGCCAAGATAACGTCAATTATCTGTAAGCAATATAAGCCAGCATCCAGCTTACGTGAAAGCCATATATTAGCCATTGCTTCCCTCCTTTCTGCGCTAAGGTTCAAGTGCTCTTTACGAATACTCTCATTAACTATTGCCAAACATTTTATGTAGGTTCTGCGAAGATCTAGAAGTTTGATAATTTTCTCGTAGTCTTTCTCCACGAATTTAGCGAGGGTACGAATCCTAGATGATGAATTGGCAGGAAGATTTCTAAGAAGAGAAGAAAAAATGCCGAGGAAATGTTCTGTTACGGCGCTGTCATGCTTCTTCATGAATTTCCCAAAAATAACCTTTAGTCCCGCTGCTTCAACTAGACGCTCACTTACTTCAACTTCACTGGTTCCACTGAGAGCATGATCAAGAAGTCTAATAGCGCGAGTCTTGCTCATCTTCCCCTCAGTAATCATTATAAGGCATAATTCTACGCCTTCTGCTTTAACAAAACAAGACTTTCCATCTACTTCATCAACAACACAAACCAGGGCATCAAATAAGTTTTCCATAAATTCTTCTTCTTCGGTACCTTTTGCAGGGTCTCGCTTTCGATAAGTAGCAAGTAGCTCTAGAAGTAAGTTTACACCATCTATCTCGCATATTTTTTTCCTATTGAGCGACGACGTTTGGAGAAGGATAACTAGTACTTCTGCAGCGTATTGTTTGTTCTGGCTGGCTGTTTTCTCTGGTCTTTTAATCCGCTCTAGAATCCATTTGAAAACGGCTGTTTCTCGCCCAATTTTTTCGGCCAATGTTGCTTGCGATGCCATGCTTTCCAGAACACTAAGTGAATAGTATACGCCGTGCTTATCTGAATCGTTTTCTTCATCGAAACGCATTAGGTTTGATACTAAGAGCTCTAGCAGATCTGCCTTGAGCATAGCGTCGACAATCTCATTCCAATCTTCTTGCACCGCTTCAGCGTCCTCATCGATTAATTCACCAATTATTTGGATAGCGCTAATAGCGATATCTGTGTTCTCATGAGCAAGCAAGCTAACTAAGCTGGAGACGCATCCGAGCTTGACAAACTCTGCATATAATGTTGGGTGCTGGGACAGTATTCCTATTGCTTTTATTTCAACGTCTAATTCTTCCTCGCTAATCATGAACTTTTGAGGATCATTCTCATACTTAATCCGAAGTTCCGCATTCATGGATATCTTTTTTTCAAACTTTAGAGCTAGTTTTCTTAACCATGATGAGTCAAATAATTCATTTTGTTGATAATTAACAGTGTTTTCGTCGACATAATTAAGGATTTCGGTTTCTTTTTGCGTCACCCCACCACCAAAAAATCGACCTTCATCATCGTCGGGGAGATCGGGTCCATAATCTTCATCATCAAGTGGAGCTGTAGGGCCGGACTCAATATCATTTCCTGTCAGATCGCTTGGGGTTCGCGCAATACTTTTTGTTGTTTTTCGGGAGCTTATTTTCACTGATTTATGGATTTCATCTAAGATATGGTTAGACAAGACAATGGCTGGCATAGGGAAGATTACTCGGATGACGGGAAATCTCAATCTTTCGTTTATTACTGGGCAGTGCTGGCTAATTTAATGTAAGCGCTGTGTAGATGTTGATGTTCGCGGTAGTTTACCTTGAATAGGTTATCAAGGGTCTCAAGATTTGACATAGTCACGTCAGTAGGGATTTCGGGGTGTGCTGTGTGCTATATTTGATCCTTGATAAGCCGCCTAAAGATCTAGGAATTTAAACACCAATTTTCAGATAGTCGAGTGGCTAATATTTTTAGTCTATTACTCGTGACGTTTCGAAAAGTGATATGCCAAAATAGCGACAACTACATACTTTCACACGGTATCACGTGCCGTCACCATTAATGATTTTTTAAATTTAAACACGGCAAAGCGTGAGCATATTTTAGATAGTGTCCCATCTCAGTCTGTAAACCTCAAATAGGAAGGGTAAGACTGACACCTGTACGCGGTGCCCTCTACGAACCGGGGAGTGAAATATTCTCCCAGAGCCAAGTTCAGTCAAATTTCGCAATATCGAACAAGCTAGCCCATGAGGCCATGATTCAAGACTCTCCACCAAATCAATTTCTCACACCCAACGAGATTAATCCCGACCAAAACCTCATCAAGTTTTCAGGTACGACTAAGTGCATCCTCATTTCAATAATCACACCTCTTGTCGACTTTCTCTGGCCTCAATTGACCACCACGTACACGCCCACGCCGATATTTATACCCGACGGAAGAAGCAAAGCGTGGCGCACAAACCTGGGAGACAGTTCTTTGGGATGGGCGTGAGAGGGATCAGGACAAGTTTACAAGATGATGTAGCGGATGGCTACAATCTCGACGGGCGTGAATTTTAGAATTTAGACAACGAGTTTTCGAATTGAGCTTTGTGCGTGCGCCAAGACTTCGGTTGCGAGAGTGCGGGCGACACTATAAACACCGCCATGGTTGGATGGTGCGGTGTTACATCATCTTGGCCGGTTTCTCAAGTAAGGTCTGGATAGGTAGGACACACATTCCACCCGAGACAGGAGACCGCTGGTTCGAATCCAGCAAAACTGAACTACATTTCTCGCGGCGCTGGTATGCATGGATGATGAAGTCATGCTTGGATAATCAAAGGTTTTAAATTTCCCTTTGGTGGGTACTTACGGAGGAGGGTCGACTGTTTGTGTAAGCAAACATACCTCATAGTGGTATTTGCAAATGAAATCCAGAGTTTGAGTGTCTCTAACGTCAAAAGAGTCATCATATATGTATACATAGTACCGGTCATGTGTCATAGCTAGATAGCTGAAAACACAATAAATGAATCAAAAAAAAAAAGGCCCTAAGCCTGTAACATTACCTCTCCCCCCTCTTTTTTTTTTTTTTTTGAGCATTGGCTAACCAAAATATCTTACTTGGTTTGATTATTTGTCGCGCGCGCCATTAATGCGCGCTTTGTGACCTTTCGTCGCCCAATAATTGATCCTGTGACTTCGCCAACACCATCCTTTTTACCGTATTTCTTTTCAAATACGTCCAGCGCTTTTGTATCGTCTAGATTATCTCTTGTCTCCCATGTAGGTTCTGCAAATCCTTTCCATTTTACCAAAACTAAGCGTTGATGGCCCCGACCGATTCTTTTCTTCTCTGCTCTTAAAATCCTGTCAACAAACTGTTCCGGTTCACAATTATCATCTTTATTTTGTTGCCCGCCTTCGGGAGATTTGGGTACGACCGGTGGTGGTTGAGCATCATGGACAACTTGTGATGGTAGTGGGTCAGTAGCGGCCCTTTTTAATAGATCGACATGGAATCGTGGCCTAATTCCTGATGGTGTATTTAGCTCTACACAATGGGAATCTAAAACTTTAACGACCTCGTATTTTGCATTAATCCACGAAAGCATTTTGGATAACTGAGGTGTTTCTATGTTCTTTAAATTTAGCCAGACAAGATCGCCCTTTTTGAATATCTCTGCTTCTTTGCGGCTTCGATTTGCGTACTCCTCCATCCTATGCTGTGACGATGCCATTGATGCTTGTGCAAGCTCTTCTGCTTCTCTTAGTCTTTCAACAAACTTTTGCGCATTCTTCTCCGGTTTTGATGGGGTGCTGCTATATTCAATTTGTTGAATTGGCTCTACATGATAACCATGTTCAGCAAAAATTGGGCTCATTCCTAACGCTGCTGATGTTCTATTATTTAATGCCAGCATTGCGCACGGAAGCAAATCTTTCCAGTCAAACTGTGTATAAGTAATAAATGCTCGTAGATACGCTAAGATTTCCTGATTCATTCTTTCAGTGGCACCGTCTGTTTGTGGGTGGAAAGCCGTTGATAAGCGCTGTTTCATTCCCGTTAGATGGCACAGCCCCGACCAAAAATCTCAAAACCAATTCGATCCTCTATCCGAAGTGATATAATTTGGAAATCCATGGTACCTCACATGCAACTTGAGAAAAACTTTAGCGCAGTCTTCAGCTTTCATGCTGGTCATTTCTTCGATAGCAACACAACCTTTTAAGCGGTCAACTACTACCATCATGTACCTTGCCTCGGTTTTGGATTTTGCCGGGAGATCCGTCATAAAATCAATAACTAGTTCGCTATTGAATCGACTTGGTACTGGCAGTGGACGCAATAATCCCTTCTTTCGTTCCCTCCAAACATGACTACGCCCGCAAACATCACAGTTGCAACAGAATCTTCTTACACTTTTTGAAATACCCGGCCAAAAGAAATTTCTACCTAGTATTGCTAATGTACTGTCTCTTCCTGGATGTCCCGTAACATAAGAATCATGTGTTTGTTGAATTAAAGCAGTCTGGAGTGGTTCATAATCTGGGATCCAGACCCTATCTCGGAATTTGAGGGCACCTCTAGTGTCGAAACTACATTCTGCCAATGATATTTTTAGATTACTGAGCTCAGTTGGCAGACTTCTTTCTCCTTTCGCCAAACAATCATATAATTTGTGGACACTTTTGTCCTCCTGCAGCGCTCTATCTGTTATAATAACGAGGTCATGAGGGGACAGATGAATACCTGAAATGGATGCAGATGATTATAGATGCGCGGATATAATTGATGTGGCTGTAGTGAGAAGATGTGTTGGAATGGATAGTATTGAGATGGTTAATTCTCTATCTAACTGCGGAAGTATTGTTTCCTTATATATACATTCAGTACCCCAGTCCTGATCACGCACTCACCACAGGTGCTTCCTACTTCTGTC
Organism: Blumeria hordei DH14; assembly: GCA_900239735.1. Lineage (NCBI taxonomy): Eukaryota > Fungi > Ascomycota > Leotiomycetes > Helotiales > Erysiphaceae > Blumeria > Blumeria hordei. Next base: position 1,762,003 of record OENG01000025.1, on the reverse strand, counting down.
ACAGTAACCACTTCCATAGCCCCTGACAATATCTCCTGTCATAACATACTATTGACACTGGTTGCTAGTGTGGAACTTCCGGGATTGCAGAGCTACACACCGTCGTCACATTGTATGCTGTTGCCACTCGGTAGCAATCAGAGTGATGAGCACCTCAGTCTAAATGCATTGGTCCACCAGGCAATGCTCTGACGTAAGGATGTTGCCAGAGTGATTAGGTACTTAGCTGTGCTATCAGTGCCCTAATCTCACCTAGCTTACTGCGGCCGAGTGTCCGAGTGTCCGAGTGTCCGAGTGCCGCGATGGTGGAAGCCCGATGAGGCTCGATTGGAGCTGACCCGAGGTATTCACAACACTATCCCACAGTATTTGGAAATTTTCGTCCGAAAACATGTTTTTGCCACTGGGAAGATTTTGTGAAGTATTTAGAAAATTTGGAGGATCTGGTTTTCTGGTTATCATGGGGCAAATCCACGCATCTTTTACTAATTGCACTTCGCGACTCTGCAATCTGTTATCTTCAAATCCTTGTGGCATGTCTTGCTCTCTTCTGGATAAAGCATCTGGTCTTGCTGCTTGTTTACTGGGGCGAAACTGAAGTTTGAAGTTGAATTGAGATAAAAATTGTGACCATTGTATTTGGCGTTCGTTAAGTCGATGTCTTTTCATGAAGTGTTTGAGGTTCTGGTGATCTGATAGAACGACAAAAGGTTTGTTTAATCCAATCAACACGCCTCTCCATTCTTCCATGCAACGAATAATTGATAGCATTTCTTTATCATGGATATCATAGTTGACTTCCGCTGGCGTTAACTTCTTCGATAGATATGCAATTGGTCTCAGAACTCCATGATTGTCTTTTTGTGATAGACATCCACCTAGCACATAGCCTGAACTATCAGCTTCGAGTATGGTGTCTTTTTCATCATCCCATAATGCAAGAATTGGAGCGGTGATAAAGAGATTCTTAAGTTTTTCGAAAGCATTCTGCTGCTGGGTTGCCCATTTAAAAATTGACTGCTTTTTCATCAGAGCTAACAACGGTGCTGCAATGCCTCCAAAGTTCGGGATGAAGTCTTGGTAAAAGTTAGCAAAACCAATAAAACTTCGTACTCCCTTTACGTTTGTAGGTGCTTGCCAACTCTTTATTGCCTTTACCTTTTCTGGGTCAACTTTGATTCCATTGCCTAAACATATAACAAAACCGAGGTATTTTGTCTGCTTAACGGCAAATTCGCTCTTCCTTGGATCCATTTTGAGCCCTGCCAACCATAAGCGGTCTAGTACTGTATTTACTTTTATCCAGTGATCTGATATATCTCCAAAAGAGTAAATAAGAACATCATCCAGGTATGCGGAACAAAATTCCCCTAAAAATTCACTGAGAACACTATTTATGTATCTTTGAAAGGCACTAGGAGCCCCAGTTAAACCGAATGGTGTAACTAGCCATTTGAAAGACCCATAACGTGTTCGAAATACTGTCTTATATTTGTCACCCTCACGTACTCTTAACTTATGGAAGGCAGCGCGAACGTCGACTTTAGAGATCCATGTGGCCTTTGTGACTTGCCTTAATGTTTCTTTTATGAGCGGAAGTGGATACCTGTCTTTAACAGTTATAGCATTTAGGGCCCGATAATCTACGCAAAATCGAAGCCCACCTCCTGGCTTTTTTGCAAACAATACCGGGGCTCCACCTGGTGAAGAGCTAGCTCGTATCCAATTTTTGTCAAGGTGATCTGTTAAGGTTTTCCTCAGTATAAGTAACTCTGCTCGAGACATGTCATACAATGGACCAAAAGGTACTTCTTTTTCTCTACCATTCTCATCCTTAAGAAGTTCAATCTTGGTATCAACACCATGTCTGTGCGGTGGCAACTCGTCATTTTCATCTTCCGTAAAATATTTGGCATTATTGCATATTTCCGAGGGTAAACTATCTTTTATTTCCTGTGGAGTCTGCTTTTTCTTAACTTCTAAAGCCTTGTTGATATCAGCAATCGAAGCTGCAAATATCATAGTCGCCGTATCTTTGGTATTACGTGCCCGAGTTACTATGGACATAAAGTGTGAACCAAGGAGCTGACGAGCACTTCCTGAATTGACCTTTAAGCAATTTACTTTTGCCATATCATTGGGAGATAGATTGTTTTCCCAACCTTTTCCTTTTACTCTAAGCCCTGCTGGAGGTCCAAAGCGGATAGAACGCCGACGAGCATCATGACAACTGCGTTAGCTCTCATCCAGGGATTACCTAGAATCATATTGTATGCCAATTTATCAATGACATATCCCCAAATCTTTTCATGTCTGCCATCTATATCTACATCAACAAAAGTGAGTTCTTTAATTGACTGCTGTTGGGAATCCTTTTTGGCAAGTTTTAGTTCCCTTGGCTTGATGGGAATTCGCGGTAATTTGTGACGTTTAACAAATGAAAGATTGAAGGCGGAATAGCATAAGCACCCTGAGTCCATAAGAGCATCTGTATAAAAGCTTTTATTAAGAACTACGTCTAATAGAAACGGAGAACCATCCATTTTATTCACAACCTTACTTATTTCATTTGCCAAAGGCTTCCTAGAACCCTGGGCCCAACTTTGCTCAGGGTTCACTCGTTTCCCGAGTGGACACTATTACAATCTTCCTCAAAATCTCCTGAAATATGCTTCTCCTCGTTATCCCTTGTAGAAGCCGCATTGACAGCTGCTGGTCTAACTGGCCAGGTAAAATTTGGACAATTCTTGTGCCAATGTCCCTTCTGGGCGCAACGTGTACATTTCCCAGCTGCACGTAGAGCCGTGTATTCTTCTCGTACTCGCCATAGGGCCGGGGGCTTTTTATTGGCACCTTTATTTCTACCCTGTGTTTGAGAGTTCACAGCATTGATAATAGCTGCCAAAGCTGATGTACTGATACCGTTGACACCCGACATTTGTGTATCACCATCTGCGTCGTGATATGGTGGCGTTACTTCTTGGTGCATACTAGTAAATGCTCTTTGGACATGGCCGGTGCTGTTGCCAGAATTTGAAGGGGCGTTATCTAGTCTGCTTATATACCAAGTTTTTGTATATCTTGGACCAATCTTAGGGACATAATTTTCCCGCGACTCCAATCTGCCAGCGATTGTCCGGACTTCCTTGACAAAGAGGGTATAGTTTTCGTCCGAGAGTGTTACCGTTATTAACAAATCCGTGAGACGATCATTCAGACCCAAGCTGAGGTCCTTAATCTTAATCCGTCCCTCCCAGTGAACACCTTTTGCCAAAGCCAACATGTATTCGAAGTCGTTCAAATAACTCGCAAAGGTTTGATGTTGTCCCTGCCTCATCCTTGAAAGTTTTTCTCCTGCGGCTCGAGTTGATGTCTAATCTTCAAAATTGTCGTTAAAATGGGATATGAACGTTTCGTAATTCCAGTCACTCTTAGGCCCTCCTGTAGAGGCCCCATGGGAAACACGACCTCTCATATTTTTGGGTAAGGTATTTATCATGTCCATACAGACTGATTTGTGCCCGCCCAACAAGTCCCAGTCAGATTCAATTTTGTTGGTTAACTGCATCATGTACATGTCATAAGACTCTTTAGTACCATCCCATTCTGGCCAACATGATGCTTTTTTTTTTCTGGATGGTGGAGACCTCGGAGCTGCTGGCTCATTATGACTGTTGCTAACACTTATAAGGGACAAGAGTTGATTAAGTTGTTCCTGAGTTAGTAAAACAGGGGTGCTAGTGGACTGGTTACTGCCTGAGTTGTTCGTTGCGTTAGACATCTGAATGTCTTGCGTTTCCTCTTTACTGTGCGTTGATTGCGACGACCAAAATGATTTATATTCTTCTGACGAGGTAGATGAGCTAGAGCGGACAAGGTAGGTAGGCTGAATGGATTGAATAGAGTCGGCAGGTGAAGGTACTCTAAACGTGTTCATAAAAATTATCTAAATTGGATCGACTAGGAGAGGTTCAATTGACACTTGCACTAGAAGAGTAAAAAAAATTAGAGATACAGAATATATGTAAAAGGACTAATCACAATAGCTATTCACATAGGTGAATCCAAAAATAAAGGTTTATATTCTGTATAACGAAAGAACTACACGAGCTACACAATTGAGTATCTACTAAGTCTTACATAAGTCACTTCAAGCCTGACTATCCAATGGTCACGTGAGCAATTGTTACAAGTGGAATCGGATAAGTCCAATTCTAATCCTACAAGGCCCTAAGCCTATAACAGTAGGTGATGTGACCATTCCTCGTGTGGTTGGGCGTTTGGACCCTGGCCACCAGAAATCAGATCCCAAAGTTGTTAGAGAGACAATGCACATGTCTACTGCGCCGACTAACGGCCCGGGGGCTGCTCCCCGAGAGGTAGAGTTGAAGCGGCGCATTTGCTGTGCAGCTTTCATCGCTTTGCCGCACCAGGTGGTTACGTGGTGTTTGAAATTGAGTCGCGAATCCAAATTTACGCCAAGCCAGCAAATGTGATCAGCGGGCTCGATGAGATTTCCATTTACGTGAACCCTGTCGCCGGATCAATTGGTGTTGGTATACAGCAGAGCAAGTCCAGAATAAATCAGTTAATTAATGAAATCTAGAGAAAGAAGATTTCCTACTTCTCGCTGTATACATAAGGAATTGTAATTGTCAGCGCCGATCATAACAATCTATGTTGTTAAGCAACCATATCCAGACCGCAACGTTGGTAGACCCCGTAGCTGGCTAGGCCCTATATTCCATCCTTACCGTACTGGCGCAGACAGTACAAACACAAGGGATTAATCCCGTAACATTACCCCCCTATTTAGAATGTCTTCGCACACCAGTATACATACCAATATTTTTTTTCTCCAACGTTATCGGTGGCTCCATATCTTTTCTCGAAAATTTCGAGAGCGACGGTATTCTCAACTTCTGAACGTGGTTCCCAGGTTGGCTCCAACTGTCCTTTCCACTTTACAAGTACTACGCGTCGTTTTCCCCTTCCACGACGTACATTCTCGGCCTTGAGGATCCTCTCAATTTCAAACTCTTGTTCATTCCGTGGTACTGAAGTATCAGCCGGTGCTGGTTGATTGTCGTCTTGCTGTTGCGAAGGTAATGGATCATTGGCAGCCTTCTTTAGCATATCGACATGGAAGCGAGGATGAATACCTATTGGGACATCTAACTCGATCACATGGGGAGAGATTATCTTCAGGACCCTATATTTTGCGTGCAACCAAGCGAGTTTCTTCGAAGGTCTTGGCGTTGAGATGTTTTTTAAGTTAAGCCATACACAGTCGCCTTCTCTAAAGATTTCTGCCTGTTGTCGACCTCTATTTGCAGTATCTTCCATTATCTGCTGACGCCACGCCATGGAAGCTTGAGCTAAAGCTTGGCCTTCCTCGAGTTTTTTAACTAGGCTATCTGCTTTACGGGCTTTTGAGGAGGTGCACTGAGTAAGATTTGTCTCGCTAGTTTGAAGAGCTGGAACATGATATCCATGTATTAGAAAAAATGGGCTATATCCAAGAGAAGAATCTCTATTGTTTAGCGTCAACTGAGCTGCGGGAAGTAATTCTGACCAGTCAGTCTGAGAATAAGTGACAAATGCACGGAGGTAAGCCTGAACTTCCTGGTTAGCCCTTTCAGTCGCTCCATCGGTTTGCGGATGGAAGGCTGTGGAGAGTCGCTGTTGTATGCCAGTCCGTTCACAAAGTCGCCTCCAAAAGTCTCCAACCCAGTTGCTTCCGCGATCAGAAGTTATGGCTTTGGGGAAACCATGAAATCGGTAGAAGCAATTTAAGAATATATTTGCGCAGGATTCGGCAGCCATTGTGTCCATAGCCTCGAGGATAATCTCTTTACTCAATCTATCTGTTATCACCATTAAGTAGCGTGGCTGGTTATTATTAGCAGGTAAATCTGTCATAAAATCAATAGACAATTCTTGATGGAAACGCTCTGGAATGGGCAATGGTTTGAGAAATCCGCGTTTTTTATCCCGCCATACGTGCGTTCGACCACAAGTGTCGCAGTTACGTACGAATTGTCGTACCATATTGCTCATATGAGGCCAGTAGAAGTCTCTATTCAGAATACTCAACGTTACTTCTCGTCCAGGATGTCCTGTTACTGGTGAGTCGTGTGCTTTATGTATTAACGCTGTCTGCAGAGGCTCATATTCGGGAATTAGAAGTCGATTTCTCCATCTGATGTGATTATTTTGGTCTATCAAGCATTCTGAAATGGAAATTTTGGACTTTACCGAAGGGGGGAAGCATCTCTTGTCCTCTTTCAGAGCTTTTGTAATATCTCTAAATTGACCATCCACCTGGACACCTATCTCCCAGAGACGAACGAGCTCCATATCTTCAAACGGCGCATTATAATTCACAATTGAGGTACGAATATTATTGATTGGTACCTGAAATTTAGGTTCTATCCAATTATTTGGAATTAGCTGCATGTGGCGGTGAAGGAGTCGGGAGTCGTTGGCATCTTTTGGGGTATCTTGTTCAAGTCTTGATAGAGCGTCCGGCCTGACGGCGTCTTTACCTGGTCTATAGTTCAGCTTAATCCCTGGCAGATCATCAAGCAATGATTTCCATCTTATTTGTCTCTCTGAAAGGGTCCTTTTATTCATGAAGTACTGCAAGTTTTTATGATCAGTCAGTATTTCAATGTCGTGTTTTAGCGACATTAATTCTGATCTCCAAAACTCTACTGCCCGAACAATAGCCAATAATTCCTTGTCATGGATATCATAGTTGCATTCACAGGGCGACAATTTTTTTGAAAAGTATCCAATGGGCCGTAATCTTCCAGATGAATCCCATTGAGACAGGCAAGCACCCATCGCCCATCCTGAACAGTCAGTCTCGAGTACTGTTTTGCGTTCTGGGTCAAATAGCGCAAGTATTGGTGCGGATATAAAGTAATTCTTCAGTTTCTCGAAAGATTGACGAGCTTGATGATCTAATTGAATTTTTCCTTTCCCAGAGAACTCCTTTTTGGTGTAACGCTGGAGGGGAGCGCTCAAGCTTGCGAACTCATCTATAAAATCTCGGTAAAAATTTGCAAAGCCTAAGAAGCTACGCACTCCAGTTTGGGTTCGAGGTAGATCCCATCTCTTGATAGCCTCGATTTTTTCTGGATCGACTGAAATACCTTTTCCTGCGGTAACAATGAATCCGAGATACTTTACCTCTTTTACAGCAAAGTCACACTTTTTTAAATCTAATTTTAATCCCACGCTCGCCAGGCGCTCAAGGATTTTGTTTACTTTTTCTAGATGATCATTTTCTGATCCATCGCTCCAGATAAGCACATCGTCGAGATAGGCGGTGCAGAATTCATCAAGATACCCGTGCAACAGGCTATTTATCCATCTTTGCCATGCTGCAGGGGCACCTGTTAAGCCAAAAGGCATTACTAACCATTCGAACTTGCCCAGCCTAGTTTGAAATGCTGTTTTCCATTCATCTCCCTCTTTAATTCTGAGTCGATGGAAGGCTGCGCTGACATCAACTTTCGAGAACCAGCTTGCCGTAGAGATAGATTGAAAAGTTTCTTTGATTAGAGGAAGGGGTACCTGTCTTTTTTGGTAATTGCGTTCAAGGACCGATAGTCAACACAGAATCGTAATCCTCCGCCGGGTTTCTTTACAAACAGGACAGGAGCTCCTCCTGGCGAGCTACTAGCTCTGATCCAGTTACGATCGAGAAGCTGAGTAATTTCCTTTCTGAGACATAGCAGCTCATCCCGTGACATACCATATATTGGACCTCGCGGAAGATCCTTAGCCCGCCCCTGCTCATCCTTTTCGATTTCAATAGCCAGATCTACGCCTTTTCGAAGGGGTGGTAGATCAGTTTCATCATTTTTGTCAGCTTCAAATATTGAAAAATGGTGGCTAGCTGTTCAGGGAGTTTGGCTTTTATTTCTTGTCGAGAAAATTGTCTTTTAGGTGCCAGCATTTTATTGATATCATTGACTGATGCTGCGTACACCGATATAGTTTTCCTGTCTTCTCCAAGACCCTGCTGTTTCTCTGCTCTTCTTAAGAAAGCTGACATTGCTGTATGTCGGATCATTTCAACCTTAACTGTAGGAGATGTCGAACCATGGGTGCGAATGATGTGCTTTTCTCTTTCTAGGAATAACACTCTATCTCGAGCTCTGTATACAACGTCGTTGTACCTCATCCATGGCTCTCCGAGAATTATATCATGTGCTAGTCCAGGAATGACATACCCACAAATGGTACTGCACTTCCCATCTAAGTCGATATCTGCCCAGCAGATCTCGTCTACTATCAATTTCGTATCTTTATCAGAATCTTTTGCTAGTTTGAGCTCTCTAGGGGGAACTTTTTGGCGCGGGAGGTTGAGACGTGTTGCAATAGAATCACTTAAAACTGAATAAATTGTGCAACCTAAATCGACTAACGCAGGAATACATGTAGAATTAATTATTGCATCAATTAAAACTGGTTTGCCGTGTAATTTGCCAATTATATCGTGTATTTTATTTTTATCCATTTTACTATCTGTCTTCAATCCCCTTCCTCTCCAGTCGCGACTGTGACTGGAGGTTAATCTTTTCCCGACATATCCTGCTCCAAGAAATGACTCAACTCCTGCATGTTATTGATTTCGGTGGGCCGCTTAGGGGGTCCAAATTTCCTGCAGAATCGCGAAATGTGTCCAGGTTTTTCACATCTCAGACACACATCTCTTTCACGAAGGGTATTAAACTCTTTTTCACTTCGCCAAGGTGCAGGTGGTTTTGGCTCCAGGGTTTTACTCCCATTCCGCTTACCATTGGGTTTTGTATTCAAAGATGTGATCAAGACGGCTAGCTCATTCAAATCGACCTTCATACCACCATTACTATATCCCCTTCATGGTCCATCCTGGATGCTGGTGTGAAAGGTAGCGCTTTATCTGTGAAATTTGGCCGTGATTGGGCAGTCTCACTCTGAGCAATCTTGTTTCGGGTAGTATATTGAGTAATTTGGGACTCTCCCTTACGAACGAAATTATCCCGCATTTCGATATTCGAGGCTACTTCGGCCACGTCCTCGACCCAGGCATGGTAGTTATCTTTGGGCATCTTTAAGGCGTCGATCTTGTCAAGAAGCTTCTCACTGATCGATCTGCGAAGCTGGTTTACTTTAAGTCTTTCTGGCCATTCGTGACCTCCAGCATATTCGAATTGAAGCTCCCACTCTTGTAGAAACTGTCTGAAGATTTGGGCTTCACCTTGTTTCATCGAGTGTAGCTTAAGTTCAGCTTTTTCAGCACCAACCTTGTCAAAGTATGCCTCGTTACATTTTCCTAAGAATTCCCTCCAGTTGTAACTCACTGTGTGGGTTCCATACTTCATCCAGTGACTTCGAATTCGCTGACGCTGTGGTTCCGGAATACTTTCGTAAATCTTCATACAAATTGCGATCTCTATGACTAGAAATGGTGCGTATACCTCGCATTGGACCTGAAGAAGCTGATGATGAGTAGGCCATGTAAGAGCCGCTCCATCCCACCTGCCAAAATTCACGTCCCTCATCATTTGGTTGCTTGAGGATTCATGGGTGGAACGGTACTGAGATGAGTCGTTCATTAGGCTGTTGGGTGGTAAGTTATCAAGAATTTCTACGGTATTGTAAAATTCGTCTTCAGAGGATTCGCTGGAGTGAGCTGGAGATGATTCTATATCAGACGGAACACGTATCTTCATGCGCTGATAAAGGGTTAGTTTAGAGAGAGAGATTTCATTAATTTGTCGCCGGATCAATTGGTGTTGGTATACAGCAGAGCAAGTCCAGAATAAATCAGTTAATTAATGAAATCTAGAGAAAGAAGATTTCCTACTTCTCGCTGTATACATAAGGAATTGTAATTGTCAGCGCCGATCATAACAATCTATGTTGTTAAGCAACCATATCCAGACCGCAACGTTGGTAGACCCCGTAGCTGGCTAGGCCCTATATTCCATCCTTACCGTACTGGCGCAGACAGTACAAACACAAGGGATTAATCCCGTAACAAACCCTAACTGCTTCTTCTCGGCGTCGTCCTGGGAATTGGATGACTTCAGACTTTTGCGTTTCGAAGGCAACAGCATTTTTCCCTGCCCACTCGAGAAGATGGTCTACCTCTCTTTGTGCAGCGCCGGCAGATTCAGCTACTGTGCATCCAAACCCCAGAATTCCAATTTCGTCGGCATAGCTAAACCTCGATCCTGGTTTGCCACTTTGCATCGGCTCCGCCAAGTACAGAAGAAATAGTAATGGCGAAATTGGTGATCCCTGGGGGACTCCGCAGACCAGCTATTTCTGTGTGGTGACTCCACCGGAGAAACGCACTTGTACCTTCCGATGTGTGAGGAATGAAATCGTCCATTGGAGGATCAAGTCTGGCCATCCCTGGGCTTGCATGCGTCTAACCAAGCGATTGTGGAGCACTGCATCGAACGCTCCTTGGACGTCTAAGGTCACAAATGTCGAGGCCTATCTCTGGAAGCGTGCTTCTTCGACGTCATGGACTACGCAGGAGACCAGGTCCGTTGCAGATCGATTTGGGAGCGCACATAATTGTTGATGGCCCACCACATCATAAATGATTGCGAGGTGCGCCATTCGCTTGGCCAGGAGTCTTTCTAATCCTTTGCCTAGGCACGAGAGTAGAGCAATTGGTCTCCAACCTTTGATTGAAGTTGGATCCCGATTTGGCTTTTCCAATAGTACCACTTCTGCAAGTTTGAACCAAGATGGATGCGTGTTGAGCCGTATGCAAGCTTTAAAGAGCTGCGTAACATACGGTCCGATTGTCTTCCAGCAGGCCTCAAGAAGTTCAACTGTGACTCCATCTGCTCCTGGGGCTGCCTTAGTACAGCCAATGGTACAAGTTCGCACCTCGTTGTCTGATATGTCATCTTCCCAGGGTATCCGGTTATTACTGGGAGTAGTGCACGTAGGAAGATCGTCCGATGCTTGGTGACGTGTAAGAAGAGCTTCACGGAGAACTGTGGCTCGCTCAGACGGGTCGGTGATAACGGAACCGTTATAGTTGAGCGGCGGAGGAGGTCTGACCTGTCTATGGTTGGCCGAGCGCATCAGCTTGAATATGTCTGCCGGAGATGTCATCGCTTCGACTTGGCATGTCTGGTGCTCCTTCTTGGCGGCTGTGATAGTCTCACGTAGCTTCTTTGCACAGATAGCCCGCTATGAGAGTGATGCTGAGGCTCGGTATTCGGCGTGTGCGGATTTGCACCTAGGAGTCCACCATGGTGCAGATTTTCCGCTTTCCTTTCTGACCCGGGTTCCAGTTGCTTTAATGGCCTCCGTGAGATGGAAGCATATCTCCTGAGCGTATGCATCCACTTTCTCTATTGTACTCAAATCTGAGGGCGGATGTACCCATTTTGCAATGGCCTGCGCAAACTTTGGCTGATTTCCCTTGGGTACCTTGATCTTTGCTGGAGCCGTGTCACTTGTAACGGTTGCTGCAGGTACGATTCCGCGGATAGGAAGATAGTCGCTGGCCATACACTCCTCCCGATCGACCCAAGCGCGGGCTCCAGATATGTTAGTCCAGGCGAGATCCAGAGTATTGCTAGCTTTATGGGTCGGCTCTCCAATTATAAGGCAAGAGAGATTGTGGTTTTCTGCCCACCTCTCTATCTCATCACCCTGTCCATACGGCCGAGTTACTCCTGGCTGCCAGGCAGCATGCACTGAGTTGAAGTCCCCGGCTGCAATGGACTTTGCAGAAGGTTTCCAGTCGAAAAGCGGGCGAACAGCAGTCGAGTCTTTAGGGGCCTTATACACATTGAGAAATGTGATTCCATTGACCTTTACCCAGCAGTAATCACCAGTGGGTGTGGAACAAGGAAATAACTGTTCCGCTAATATTACATTTTTGGTCTTTCGAGTGTATGTCACAGCCCTCGGTCTGACATCTACACCTCCGTACGGTATATGACAGATATACCCTGGGTGTGATATGGTTTGTTTTGATCTCAAATTCCATCACGGTTCTTGAATTAGCACAACATCTACGCCTAGCTCATAAGCTCGAGAGAGCGCAATGTTGTGGGTTGTGCCACCCCTGCCTACGTTTATTGACATAAAACTTAGTGTAGGAGGGGGGAGAAGGGGCCTGTAGGGCGCCCTTCACAAAGCTTCTTCAGGGTTCAAGGCCCCAAAGCCCGAACCCTCAGCCATTGCTGTGTCTGTCGAAGATGTGTCCTTTCCAACAGCTAGAGAAGCTGGTCGGGTCGCTCTTGCGGCAGCTGTAGCAGCCTCTGCGGCCTTAGTTGCAGCTTTGGCCCTGGCAACTGCCTGATATTCCCGTTGGCCAGCTTGTCGGATCGTCACAAGTTGGTCCTTAGTGGCTGGGCCAGACCTGTTGGGACGCGCCAGGCAGTCTCGACTGCCAGATTGGTGGGGCCCTCCGCAGTTTCGGCACTTGGTTGGAGCTTTACACTCGAAGGCTGAGTGCATGGTGGATCCACAGTTCCAGCAGGCGGGTGCACGAGAGCATCCGCGGGTGGCGTGGAAACCAAGACATCGCCTACATTGCTGTATGGGAGGGCGGTTTCGTTGGATGGTTGCTATTCCTGAGTCGTCGAAGAGTCGGAATCCAGGCTTTGGGCTAGCGTTCCTGGGAAACAAGGCCGCCCAGGATCTGTAGGGAGCGCCGAGCTTAGTTTTTCCGTGTATCCTTACTTGGTATGGAGTGCAGTTGGTTACTCTAAGGATTTTGGCAGCCACCATTTCGGCAGTGACTTCGACTCGTCCTTCTAAGCCGAACACGGCGACTGGAACCGTTGCGATCCGGAGGGAAACTAGATCACTTGATGGTTCTAGTTTTGCCTCCACTTGTGCGAAGGTGCTGGAGGCCTCCAGCAGTCGGGATTTTGCATCCGGGTTTTTGGCACGGATGGCAAAGCCAGTGGGAACGCGTTGCACCTGGTCGACATCAGCAGGGGTGCAATGTGTTTGTTTAGCGACGGCTTCTCGAACGCCAGCTGGAGAGAGCTGTCTCCACTCGTGGTTTGCATCCAGACGCAGAAAGATTCGGTCATCTTTCGATGCTGTTGTTGATGCTGCCGACTTTTTCTCTGGTTTCCTGGCAGATGGGGCAGCCGAAACCGAGGTGATGTTTGCAGGGGCTTGTGCGCCTGACTATTGGTGTCCTGCTCTGGTGACAGTAGCCCAGGTGCTTCTGAGCGGGAGAGGTGCTGTAGCCTTTGTTATATTCCGAGGAACAGCTACTGGGATGGCGGTCGCGGGGGGAGTGGCGACAATTGGTCGTTGTGGCAGGACTGGCGGAGTGGTGCTCGGCCCGGCCGCCACAAATTGCGCGATGGCTGCCTTTAGGTAGACTTTGATGGAGTCTACAAAAATTTTATTTTCACCGGTGGAGAGCGGAGAAAGGGCTGTCTCGACACTGCTAATCGCTGTTGAGCATATATGGAATTGCGCAGCTTTTTGCCTTGCCCTGCGCTCCTCCGATTCGATTGCTGCCAGCAATTCTGGGGGGCATATTTTTTCTCTGCCTGCTGCTTCTGGTGCTGTAGGCGGTTGGTCCAGCGAAGAGTTTTCGGCTCCTGCTGCCTTGGTTGTGGGTATGTCGGCCTCTTTTGTGGGCCTCACTTCTACCGGTCGCGGTAGTGCTGGAACCGTAGCGCGCTTCTCGGGTGCGACGACGGTTTTTATGTTGGATTCGGCAGGCTTTAAGACTATACCCGCGTCCACTTGGCTGGAGGAAGCCCATCTTGAATCTTCGAGGGTTTTTAGCTTCTCGACTTCTGCGTCCACAATATCTAGCTCGGGGACATTGTTCTCCTTCGCTTGGAGCGCAGCCGCGATGGTGTTCATATTTTGAAGATTGGACTCGAGTCCTCGCCTTGTTAGCATGTTCTTCGCGTGGTTTTGAATGGCGGTATGCCATTGGTAAGGTTTGTTGACGCGATCTTTGGTGATGCCGCTGATCGCGTTTTGGTGCGTTTTACGCGTCGGAGGCATTTTAGAAATGCCGCCAATGGCAAACAATTACGATCCGATTCGTTCCTCAAAGGGTGAGATGGATATAAAGGGTGGGAATGGGCAAATTGGGTGCTTCTCGAATTGTTTTGATGAAGGGTTTGGTTGTTGAGCTTTCTATTATTTCTATGTTAGGATACACATTTTCGATCCTACTAGGCTCGATAATTAGTAGTCCCGACAGACTGGTGTTTGGCGAACGGAGATTGCGTATATCCTGTGTTAGCGATGTTTACTGCTGTCAATAGGAGATCCCGCACGGGCTATTTATTGGGATTAAAAGGAGTCTGGTACCTGTGTTTTGAAGAGTAGTCGAATTGACATCCTTTTATCATTCATTATTGCATGAGCTTCCCTCTACCAATAAGTCCACGAACTAAGTAGTGGGTTATACATTTCAGTACCACTTGGCTTTATTGATTAGCAAAGGTAGACGGGTAGATTAGATCAGATTAGATTTTATTATAGTTCTATCTGAGTCTATGACTATGGAGGACTCCTAGAATCTATTTGAGATACTAGCTATATTTTGACATTCAAATTAGATAGTTTCTAACTTTGCTCTCATAGACAGTGAGAGACAAGCCCAAAGACAGATGGATAGTTTTCATGTCAGAGACTGAGTTCTCAACGCTTTCTTTTCTGTCATTAAGAATTATATAGTTTTCATCCTCTGCCAAGCTTAGTGACCAACCGCCACCTCGAGCCACTTTATCCAGAACGACTGCCCGCGTTCTCCTTTACCACTTCTCTACAAAGCCCTCCGCGTTCCCATCAGGCGCCCTTCTTCGGTACCTAGTACGCTACGCCCTTTACTACGCCTCGAGTCTTGCGCTTAGTGAACCTGCGCCTGTCATTACAAAGCGTTCATACGAAAATAAATTAAATCCCATACCAACATGTAAAACTCATTCTCTCCACCAAGCCAGTACATGGATACCTCTCAAAGCAGAGATGATAGGCTTCCTCCTGAACTATGGATTATACCCTACAAGAATGCTCCGGGTGTTCTGACTCTTGCAGTGGAGACTGAGTCTTTACGCGACACGGGAATATACGCAGCAGCCTCGAGCATCTCCCCTTCTCCAACTGTTGACACTTCGCCTCTCGCTCAAACCACCATTTGCATACACCGCCCCTCGGCTCCCTCGGCTCCCTCGATTACACTGTTTAACGGTGAACCAGCCAACCTAAGGTCCTTCTGCTCTCAGTTGAAGAGCCAGTTTATAGATCAAGCCGAATGTTCTCCAAACAAAGGCTCGAAGGTGCAGTACGCCTATCGTTTTCTTGGACATGCGGCCCTGTCAAAAATCAGTACATCGTTCCTGTGCTATAAAGATCCGAAAATAACCTCGAAAAAAAACACAATTGTTCTGCTCTATGATGCTTTCTTTCAACGTTGTCAGGACCCAAACCTAACAAAAATAGTGGGAGAATTCCTCTTCCAATCCTAACTTTACTTTTGAATTTTACCCTTGCCCTGATGTTGCTGTGACAACAGTAAATTTCTTGGCACTTGGTATAAGTATGATAGTTTGGTTTGGATTGTTCATTAACGTGCAAGGGAAAGTGACTACCGTCGTACTCCTACTGGAGCTTAAGCACGAGTGGGGCTGGGCTGGATCAGGTTGACTACCATTAAGTATATCTACCTCGACCCATATAAATGACCGAACCATCTCAGACTTGACCCATGTGTTGAATCATGTCAAGCCCAAATTCCTCCTCAGCCTCGGCCACCACGCGCCCCAGCCCATGACACCCTCGCGATCTGTAACTTTTCTCTTTCATATAGTGCCAGCTTTGGGTCATCTCAGCATCTCCTCATCTCATCCAGGGGTTGTTCTTTTCATTGGAGGCCTCGTCCAGTCGCCCACCAGGGCCTCCTTAGTTTATATTCCCTATTTTTCCTCCATACAGCATTCCTTTGTCCTTCAGTTAACCTCGTCATCCCAGAAACTTTGTAGAATGTCCACCCCTCTGGCCTTGCCCCGTTTCTGCCGTAGCCTTAACCGTGGATGTCGAAAACGCGACTGAGAGCTCAAGACCGAGGCACCGGTGCCCCAGACTTTGTACAAAGCTCTAGTTGGTAAGCCAACGAAATGCCGTACGTGTTTCGTCGGTGGCGATTCGTCGTAGGCCGAGTCCTTGGTGCCCTTGGCCGAGGTGAGGACGCATTTAAGGGCGGTATTTCGACCGTAGCTTCACAGCGGCTGGCAGTTACGGAGTGTGAGACATCCTCTTATTTCTTTGTTGGCGATTTGACTATTGGAGTTATGGTATAGCTTCGGTAGGTGGTGAAATGGTTGTGTAGATGGCCGCGAGATGAGTTTGGCAGGGAATGATTTTACAGCGAAAGAAATTAAGATCTTGAAGGTGTCGGTTGTTGTGATGCGAACACCAGATAAGTTATAGCCTGTCTGCGGTTCGTATCTGGGGTGTAGATGATTGGTTTCGATGAGTTGTGCAGTCGTGAAATCTCTGCAAGTTGGATTTTCGACCAAAAATGAGCCAACACCACTCCTCCCGATCGCCAACTCGACGAAAACTCTCAAATTCACCCTTTGTCGTGACTGAATCTCGGCTCTGGGAGAATATTTCACTCGCAGGCTCTTAGAGGACACCACTGACAGGTGTTCAGCCTTCGTCCTCCTTCTTCTCAATGTGGATTATTAAAATGTAATATCTGGTTGTCTAACAGTTTATTATGAATGGTTGTTATACAAATGTCAAAATGATTGGGGTTATATCCCTGTACATATTGCCGTAGTTGGTTATATCTTCACGCAGGCCCATGTCTAGATCGTCCACATGTCATGCAAGCAAGGGGTACATTCCTATGATATTCCGTGAAAGTCTACATTATGTGGATGGTTTTCAACTCCAAATGAAAGTTACAATGGGTCTCATTTAAATTTTAAAATAAAAAATATCAATTGATGTTATCTAAAAGTACACATAAATTTCAAAAATAATTGCTCTGTATTGCCAAATTATACATCGAAGCCCTCAGTATGACTCGCAACGAAAATAAAACCGTTCTACATGTTTTGTATTGGTCTGCTCTATCCTAATGCTTTGTGTACCATCCATTTGCTTTTATCACCACTACACATCTTTCGTGCAAGCTACCAACTAGTGACAATAGCTCCTCAGAAGGTATAGGGTCCCATGCACCCTGTAGCAATGTCTTTCACGTGGCAGGGCACCCTAGCCTGATGTCACAGGATTGGGACTCCGATATTTCCTCAGAGAGAAGGGAAAGAAAGATGATTGTTTCCTCTATCCTCCATCATCTTACTTCTGTTTAAGTACAAGTTCGCTCGTCTTTTTCAGTAAGTTTGCATCGTCCAGACCAGGTAATCTCCCCATCCCGTCTTACAAACATTGTTTGTAATCTAATCTTCAATACAAGATAAAACATAATGAGCGTTAATATCGCAAACAGTAAAATGCAGGCATAACCAATTAAAGTATATAATTCCAGATGATAACGTAAATACAAACAAACAAAGAATGACTGCAGGGGGATAATAATAGACACAATGTGTAACGCACGGATGATTGCGTGTGCCTCCTGGTCAGCCTTATTCAGCCTCATATGGGGGTCTCGATTAGTTGGACACCGGACCACATTTTTCTCAGGACTGTTTACCTAAATGTGGTTTTTTAAGATGTTCCACAATTACTCGATCGGGTTCAGATCCAGATAGTAAGGTGGCTATCTAATAGGCGTTATTCCAACCTCATGTAGCGCCTCAATCGTTGAGTGTGCATTATGGCATGGTGTGGAAACTCGAGGGACAAAAGACGCTTGGCGAGTGGTCAAAAGCTGGCGTGGACTCAAATCATAAGATTCTAAACTAAAGAGAAAAGTATCTAGGAGGATATGAATCTGTATATGTACATAGGAGGTTCAACTGTTCAAATAAAGTTGCCAACACTAAACCTCCTGTCCCTCATTGCCTACAACCCAAGGGTTTTGCATGAAAACCAATATCCATGACAAACCTTTCGTATCGTAATCTGTCACACACAAGACTCGTGTGTGTGAAACTAGTCGTGGGAATTCCTGGATTGACCATGTGTCGGCTTACCAACTATTGGACCGAAGACCACGTGGCCACTAAAATGTCGGGGAGTCACACATGGTGCATTGTAGTGCGTGTATAGAATTTCCGGATATTACAGGACGAAAGCCTCTAGCTCATATCTTGTTCCGCGCTTAATTTAGCTGAGCATCCTTTGCGAGGTTTAGAGTTCGCAGTCTCTCGAGCACATGCTAATTGCACTTGCCTTCTTGTGACGCCAAGTTCGTCGGATATATGTTGTAATGTCAAGACAAGTCTTCTTCATGTTCTTTTTTCAATACATTGATCGCGAGTCACATGCCTGCGAACATTAGTTTCTGAAGCAGACTTTTCGAGAGACATTGTTTGCCGGAATGAAGGATGAATTGTTAATGGTGTTGATGATAAGGGGTCGTGGATTAAAAATGTCGTTGAAATTGTGTTTCTCTAAGCGATTGTTAGAACAAGACGATTGGACCATACTTCATGGCGAGCGGGGTAATGAGGACAGACATACTAACCTATTACGAGCTAGCCCACTTACGCCTACAGGGCTAATCCCTTAAACAACCCAGTTTCAATCCTAACATTTTCAATCCTAGAGGCATTGTAGACGTTAAATAATAGACAAAACAAATATAGGAGAACGAAGGCTAAATACCTGTCAGTGGTGTCCTCTAAGAGCCTGCGAGTGAAATATTCTCCCAGAGCCGAGATTCAGTCACGACAAAGGGTGAATTTGAGAGTTTTCGTCGAGTTGGCGATCGGGAGGAGTTGTGTTGGCTCATTTTTGGTCGAAAATCCAACTTGCAGAGATTTCACGACTGCACAACTCATCGAAACCAATCATCTACACCCCAGATACGAACCGCAGACAGGCTATAACTTTCTGGTGTTCGCATCACAACAACCGACACCTTCAAGATCTTAATTTCTTTCGCTGTAAAATCATTCCCTGCAAACTCATCTCGCGGCCATACACAACCATTCACACCTACCGAAGCTATACCATAACTCCAATAGTCAAATCGCCAACAAAGAAATAAGAGGATGTCTCACACTCCGT